>JAQHUG010000152.1:1796928-1857377 GCA_028555095.1 Dicrostonyx torquatus
AGCACTTGGGAGGCAGAGGCAGGCGGATCTCTGTGAGTTCGAGGCCAGCCTGGTCTACAAGAGCTAGTTCCAGGACAGGCTCCAAAAGCTACAGAGAAACCCTGTCTCGAAAAACCAAAAAAAAAAAAAAGAAGAAGAAGAAGTACCAAAGTAGAGCCTTATGGTATCTGCTCAGATAGCCTGGGACTGGAGCACTAGAGAAAATGGTGGTTAATTCTGCAGGCTGCTCTTGTCTTGCTAACAGTCTTGTGAACAGCAGTCTTATTAATGCAGAATAAAACAAATTTAGGTGGTTTGGCCCAGAATCTGGAATTCAGAATGATCAGTGACCAGAGGACTGTCACACTCATAGGATAGTTTACCAGTGGTCAAGACTGCAGCGACAGTGTGCAGATATTTGAAATACAATTCTCTAAGGGATCCTCCGGCTTGCATGTTGTTGTGTGACAAAACTTTTCCCTGGGGGACACAACAAATACCTCTACTCAACCCAGATGGGATCCCAGGACAGACCAAAGTAGGGATACCACCAAAGCCCAGTTTGGTAAGTCAATGAGTTTTATTGGGATTACTTACAGGAATGTGTGTGAGGGGTTACTTATAGCAGCATCAATGACTCAAAGACAGCAGCATCAGCAAAGCCCACTCCAGCGTGGGTGAAGCTCACTGCACAGAATACAGGCAAGTTATCAGGTTGGAGTGTTCTCTCTTGGTGCCTCAGTTGGTGTAACCATCTTCCAGGCAGCTTGGCCTGTCCTAGAGTCTTCATTCCAACTCTTTTCCTATTGCTTACTCTGGCAGGGAGGGGACCTAGAGAATCTGGTCAGTTTCAGGGACTTCCTGAAGCTATTTTGAGTTGTTTATCTTCCTAATTAATTTCCCTGCAGGATAGAATGTTTTAGTCTCAGATGAAACTGTTCTATACCTGTCAGTCTAGACAGAATTCTTGGCTACATTGTTGCATGAAAGGGGGCCTGCTTATCTGGGTGGGCAAAATGTCCTTATGAAGAGAAAAGGCAAATACAGAGCAGAAAGTGACAGCCGAAGTAGAGATTAAATGATGTAGCAGCAAGTCACAGGACCTGGGTATCCTCTAGAAACTGGAAAAGCAAGGAAGGGATGGATTCTCCCGACAGCTGCAGAGCTAAAAGCCTTTCCCTACAGACCTGATTTCAGTCCTGAAGACCTGTTTTCCTAAGATACCTTATTATCCTACATGTACTTCATGAAACAGTTTGAAAATTTGTTACTGCAGAACACCTACCATTTCCATACAGCTCATTTGTTTGTGGTATCCATAATACACAGCAGCGAAATCTTTACATAGAGGAGCTCAGGAAACACATTTTAACCCAACCGTTTGAGCTAAATCTGTCATCTACAAAGAAATTATTAGGCTTGAATTTTGAAAACCAATAAGACTGTAGTCAGAGCCTACCTGCCAGAGCAGTTACATTGTGTTCCATTTCCCAGGAGAACCAGTCTGGCCACTTCTGTGAGATGGGCAGCACTGGGAGGTGTGTTCCCATAATCAGCAGCACCGTGCTTAACAGATGATGCCATAGGAAGGTGCACTGGGATATCCTTAGGCCTGTTCCCAAATCCCAAGTAAATCCAAGATAGATAAAAAAACAAAACAAAACAAAACAAACAAAAAAACCCAAGATCATGAAATACAACTGAAATTAAACGTAGGTTTGTAAGGGTCTTGGCAACACTATAGACTGAGGAGACCACAGCAAGATTCATTTTGAGTAACAAAGATGTGGAACCAAACTTTCATAAAGTGGCTTTTCTTTTCTTTTCTTTTCCTTTAGGTAGGCCTGAAGATGATCTGGAACTTTAGATCCTCCTGCCTCTACTAAAGTTCTTGCAATTTATTTTATGTGCATTGTACAAAAAGGAAATGTCCCAGTTAGTGTTTCTATTGCTGTGATGAAACACTATGACCAAAAGAAAGTTGGGGCAGAAAGGGTTTATCTGGCTTACTTACACATCACTGTTCATCATCAAAGGAAGTCAGGACAGGAACTCAAAGAGGCAGAAGCTAATGCAGAGGCCATGAAGGGGTGCAGCTTACTGGTTTGTTCCTCATGGCTTGCTCAGCCTGCTTTCTTGTTGTTTTTTTGAGAAAGGGTTTCTATGTAGTCTGTCCTGGAACTAGCTCTTGTAAACCAGGCTGGCCTTGAACTCACAAAGATCTGCCTGCCTCTACCTTCTGAGTACTAGGATTAAAGGCGAGCTCCACCACTGACTGCCTGGCTACCTGCTTTCTTACAGAGCCCTGAACCACCATCTCAGGGGTAGCCCCACCCACAATAGGCTGGCCTTCCCACATCAATCACGAATTAAGAATATGTAAATAAAGTCCCAGGGGCTTGCCTACAGCTTAATCTCATGGAGGCATTTTCTCAATCGAGGCTCTTTCCTCTCTGATGACTCTAGTTTGTGTCAAGTTGAGATAAAACTGGCACAGGGAGTAACGTAGAGAATGCGTGTTACTTTTACCTCCTTATTTGACAAAAGTATGACACTGCATTTAAAGTATATTAATTCTTACACACAGACTTAGAATAAACATCCTAAATGGTGCTCTAAATTCTTGTTGGTTAACTCATGCTGTCCAGGAATTCCCCCCCAACACTAGGTTTTTCCAGTGTAGCCCTAGCTCTCCTAGAACTCGCTCTGTAGACCAGACTGCCCTTGAAATCAGAGATCTGCCTGCCTCTGCCTCCTGCATGCTGGGACTAAAGCCACAAGCCATTATATAGCTGGGGCTGCGTAAACTAGCTTGTTGAGAGCAGAATGGTCTAATTCCAGGTGCTTTATGACCAAGTGACCTCAAGATGGCAATTTAAATTGGTCGTTTGCAAGGAAACTGGGAAATGCTATCCATCTATCCTCGATTCAGTATTTCAGAATTAATTATACTCAAGTAAATGTAGGAAAATTGGAATATATTCTTGTAATTACCTCCAGATCAACCACTTAATAAAAGCCACTCCCAAAAAAGATTCAAATAGACATCTATATCAGCAATACATCTCCCACTGGATATTTTAGAGGCTGTATGGCTCATTGGACCACTATCCTTGGAGGAAGTGTACAGATCTCTGTTCATATTGACAACAGTCCTTTGTAACTTATGATTCTGTCACTTTAACATCATGGTGGTGGGCAATTAACGACACCCTATCTTGACTGTGATGGTCACTTTGATTGTCTATCTGATTATACACACCTAACCCAAGGCATCAGTAAGGCTCATGTTTGGCTGTACTTATCTTTTGATTAAAGCAATGAAGAATACACTAAATACTTCATAAATTATGCCATGTTGCTAAAATTCCTTCCCAGGGGACAACATAAGCAATGGCTACCCCTTCCAAGGTTTCAACAACAATGAATTGATTCCACCAGAGTTCACTTGGAAGAAGCCGTGAGTTTGCTGAACTTCCCTACAGAGCATAGGTGAGGGGCTCCTTGTGTGGATGCAGGTGCTCTTGGAAAGCCTATATGTAGCAGTGATGAGCACCTTCACTTAGCCACAGGGATGGAGTCCCCTCTTCTAAGTTTCTTCAGGACCTATTTATCTTCCTTGGGGCCGTGTTCAATTAGGGCAGCATTGCAAAAAATAGGTGGTTGGGAAAGGCTAGATACCACTCCATGATGATGGGGTGTGACAGTCAAGGCCAGATAGGATCAACCTTTTCCAAAAGAATGCAGCTGAACTCCCCAAGGTGGCAGTTGCTTGCTTGGCTGGGAGGACAGTCATTCACAACATGCTATATTAGAAATTTTTAGGAATCAATATAGGCTGGGTGGTGGTGGCACTCGCCTTTGACCCAACACGCAGGAGGCAGAGGCAGGTGAATCTCTGTGAGTTTGAGGCCAGTCTGGTCAACAAATTGAGTTCCAGGACAGTCAGGGCAACACAGAAAACCGTCTCGAAAAACATATATATATATATATATATATATATATATATATATACACACACACACACACACACACACATACAGGGCTATTCCATATGTACACCGTTATAAGTAATCTACAGTGGACTTATTAGAGCACAAGAATTCACAGGGGAAGCGAGGACATTGTAGACAAGAGAGGCAGCCTAGGGAGAATACAGCATGAAGGAAACCCAGACGGGAACAGGGACTAGTGAGGTTGGGAAGAGATCTGAGTTAAATATACAGGAGAAAATTCCAAAATGCTTGCTTGCCCAACGGTGGAATTTTCTACCCCGAGAAGTAATCTTCTTACACCTAGATATAAGCCTTGTAACTTCTTCCTGTTACTGAACAATGCTGTATATCAAATGATACCCTGTATTGCAATTTATACCTTCCAAACTCTGACCCAGATTTCAAAGGGCTCTGCTAAGAAGTGTTTATGCAACAGTAGTTAATCATAGGACAGGGTTCCATGGCCCAAGAGCAAAAATATGGAATGTCTTTGCATATTTGGGTCACAGTATGCTGTCAGAGTTCACATTTGTGCAATGTCGATTTATATAAAGTGCCAGGATGTATTACAAGTTATCTGTAAGAATAAACGCCGTGGGACTCCCACTTATTTGTACCTACACTACACTGAGAATATTTTCTCAACCTGAAGCCACCTCACGCCTGAGTGGTACTATACGTAATTGGACGGACTACTAAAGGCACATTATCAGCTAGGCTAAATCCTGCCCACAGGGTGGACAGTCCTGGGCATCCTGTTTCTGCCCCACACAGCTCGGAAGACAGAGAAGGGCGGCTCTATCTTCCGACCAAACCGGTTTGACTGCAGGGAGGGAAGCTCTGACCCCACTGAAACAATGAGTGCGGGCGACGGCGCTGGCGGTCCCGAGTTACCCTAACCCTTCATGAACTTAGGACAAGCCGAGCCCCTCACACCCGGGCAAACGCCACTCTACTTTGCAGGCCTTTGTCCCCGGGGCCCCGGTCTGGAGCATCCCGGAAGAGTGAGCGCCAGCGGGCCAGGCCGTTTCTAGCAAATTCGCTGGCCGTGACGTCATCACCATGCACCCTCACAGTGCCTTCCAGAAACCCGGGTTAATCTCTTCTAAAGAAGAGCCGGAGAAGCGAGCTGAGGTGCGCTCTCCCGCCGCGCTCCAGCGCTCTTTTAGCACCGAAGGAAGCCGCGCTTCGCCCACCAGCCGAGACAGCCACGCCGAGTCCAGGGACGATGACTCGGCTCCTTTGCCAAGGCGCTTCCCGGCGTGCCTCGCGCCCCGGCCGCCAGGAGTCGGCGCGGCGGCCAGCGCGTTACCCAGCGTGCACCGCGCGGCGCCGGCCACGGGCGTGGGGGAGGTGCGGGAGGAGGAAGCGGTGGTGGCGGCGGCGGCGACGCGGAGAGTGTCCGCGTCCACACGGCAGCCGATCGCCCGACCCGGGGCCTGCACTCGCAGCGCGCGTCTCCACGCCCTCGGCGGCCTCCGCAACCTGTCGCGCCCCGCCGACCCGGCCGCAGTCCCCCAGTGTCCCGGTCGCCTGAGTCACCGCTATGGCCGAGAGCGCGGAGAGCGGCGGCCCCCCGGGCGCGCAGGACAGCGCGGCCGACGGCGGCCCCGCAGAGCCCAAGATCATGAAGGTCACGGTGAAGACGCCGAAAGAGAAGGAGGAGTTCGCTGTGCCCGAGAACAGCTCGGTCCAGCAGGTGAGGAGGCCCCGGGCCCGGCGGCCGCCGTGTCGCCGGCGGGGTGGGAAGGGCGGCTGGGCCAGGTCGGGCGGCGGCCCCGCCGGCTTCGGCTGCGTGAGCTCTGCGGGGCCTGGGGGGGGCGCGCGGCCTGGGCTGGGCTGCGCCGCGGCCGCCGAGCCCCGGGCCTCGGGACCCCACTTCTCACAAAGGAGCCGGGCGCTGCGGGGAGGCAGGGCGCAGGCGGCGCTCGGCCTTTGGCCAGGCTGGGTAGGGGGCGGGGGTCATTGTTTTACCTGCTGCCAATCGGAGAGATTTGGGGGTGAGAAGCACGTGGAGGTTTAGTTCTGGGTTTTGAGTGCTGAAGTCTTTTTCCATCTTTCAGCCTTTTATATAAAAACTGTGACGTGGGGATTGTTTTCAGTCACATTGTTATAGCTCACGCCTGAAGGAGAAAAGTAAATGACTTTGATTCATAGGCGACTTACTGTTTCTGTTTCAATCCGTTCGTCATCATTTAACTGCCAGCCATTGGATAGGTTTTTGTTTGATTTTAGGGAACGGGAGCGTTACCTGGCTGGGTATCAGTAGTTGCAACCGAATGCAAGAAAACAAAATTGGTGTTGATGGGAAAGCTTACAAAACAGATAATTGCTTTAAACTCTGTCCATGAAGACAAAATTTGCAACTCATTAAGAGCCTTGGTAGAATTCATCAAATTTATCTTTTCAACATCTTCTAGAGCCCTTGAGTTGTTGACAGTCGCCAACAGTGTGAGCAGTTCTGTGCGAAGACGCAATTCACAACCACGGGCATGTACCTTTAAGTTCTTGGAACGGTTATCTAGTTCCAAAGGTGAAGTCGTGTTTTGTGAAGTGGGAGGACTTGTGGCATCAGCTGAGAGAAACTCTTGTTGACTGAATCATCGTTCCTTGTTTGTCAAGGCAGCTAAAGAGTTGGCCATCTTTGTGTTTCCCGGCATGTGTGTGCCTCACCCACGATTGACATTTTCCCGCATTCGCTGTGCTATGGGTCTCTTAGTTCTAACACACACTTGAAAGTTGTGAAGGTCACTGATACCTTAGGAGGCACATAAGCAGCGTGTTTGGAAAATCTTACTCCACTTAAGTGCAGTGAGATGCACACGGTTGCCTCTGCCAGTTCTCACAACCCATCTACACCTGTGCCAGCAACGCACAACTAGGTGTAGCCTGTTAGAATTGACGAGAAGCTGTTGCCTCACCTTTTATTTTCAAGTCACTTTTTTGTCATGCCTGTGGGAATTCCTTTCCCCCAGAGATTGAGTTTCCTGTCCAGAAGTTCACATAAGCAGAGCCGTATATAATGTACTTTTTTGGGGAAGGCTTTTTTCTTCTCTTTCCCTCAGCATATTTTTGAGATTCATCTTTGTGAATGTGTGTACTCCTCCCACCCTTGAGTTTTAAATCTAGGCACAGGCTCCAGTCTGCCCCTGAACCATGTCCCCAACTCAGTTCTTACCTGCTCTGTGGTTGTCCACACCTTGAATATGCCACAGTCTGCTGCCCAGGGTCTGTCTGTCAGCTGGCTGCGGTGCTCTGAGCAGTCTCCTATAAGTCATTTTGAGACTATGCTTTTATCTGCATTGGGATAGTTCAGTTTAGTTTTTGGCTTTTGTTTTGTTGTGGGTTTTATTGGTTTGTTTGGTTAAAAAATGTGTTAGCAGCCGGGCGGTGGTGGCGCATGCCTTTAATCCCGGCACTCGGGAGGCAGAGGCAGGCGGATCTCCGTGAGTTCGAGACCAGCCTGGTCTACAAGAGCTAGTTCCAGGACAGGCTCCAAAGCTACAGAGAAACCCTGTCTTGGAAAAAAAAATGTGTTAGCATACAGAGTAATGGGTTTCATTATGCAAAGGAGTCTCTCTTAAAATCTGTGTGTGCTGTGTGTGAAAGAGAGGGAGAGGACTATCCAAAGCCTCATGAGTGGGGAGGATAGAGGACAACTCGGGTATCCATCCTTGCCTTCCCCCTTGCTTTGTGATAGGGTTGTTGTTTCATACTCAAGGCTAGCTGTGAGCCCTCTGCCCTCTCCTGGGATTTCTTGTCATTATTATTTGGTTCTCAGGGTTTGTGTGAATGCTTAACCCACTGGCCATCTCCCGGCTTCTATCCCTCATTTTCTATTTAAAATCTCAGTGTATCTGTGTAGTGTAGGTGATTTAACACATTATACTAAAATAGTATTTATATAAATACGTTATGATTAATTAGATGCATTATTGTAAACCTCCTTGGTAATTTGTAAATTAAGTTGGTAATTTAAACCCCCCACCACCACACACACATTGGGTTTCTCTGTGTAATTGTCCCAGCTATCCTGGAACTCTTTTTGTAGACCAAACTGGCCTGAACTTAGAGTTTTTACCTGCCTCTGCCTTCCGAGTGCTGAGATTAAAGGCATGTGCCACCAGGCCCAGTTTAACTCTTGATTTCTTTTTGTGTGTAACTGACAAGTAAAGACAAGATTTTTAGGCAGTGTTATGTACAGTTGGCATTTAATGAATATTATTTGTTTCATATATATTAATAAAGCCTGAAATTTTAATCCAAATTAGAGCAAAACTCCCCCCCCCAGGGAGTAGCTAGAATGAATTGTGTAATGTATAATTTGCTATTTACAAGTAACTGGAACAATTTCTGTTCCACAGTGGTTTCATTAATAAGGGGTCTTTATGACATATAGTTTTGAAAAAGGCAAATGTGTCCTGACTTTTATGAATGAGACTTTTTCTGCTACTTATGAGCTCTTACAGGCAGCTTTGAGAATTCCAGGATTCTTTGTCAAAAGGCAAGATAAAGAAGGGGTGTGTGTGTGTGTGTGTGTTGGTGTAGAGAATGGAGCATAATTTTTGAATGTGGGCCCTTCTTTGATGAGGGAGATTACAGTACTTCTCTTCCTCACAGGTAGCACTGACATTAAAGCCATCCATGCCTGTAGAACCCCATGCTCATCTTGATGCTGAGAGCCACATGTGGGTGTTAAGCTTGTAGGAGAGAAGCTGCTCTGAGTTAAGGTGTACTGTAGCTAGAAGATACCACCAAGGTTTGGGGAATGGAGCGTTTTTCAAAAACCTTAGTAGATTTTAGAGGTAGTATGTGTTAATAACATTTTGCACATACTACACTAAATAGTATGTCAGTGTGGATCTGACTTCTTTTTGGTGCTGGAGATTGAACCCAGAGCCCCTTGTGCTCTACGCCCTACTGCTGTGCTGCTCTCAGTCTCTACTTCCCGGTGTGTCTGCTTGAATGCTTGAAATCATTTCTGTGGCTTCTGTTGTATTTTTCTGTACAGCATCTTATCCAGAAGGCTGGGCTGAACCAGTATCACAGGATATATGTCCCTGAGATTAGTGTTTTGCGATCCCTAATGAATTGTGAAGAACTGATGTAATGATTCTAATTACCAGAGATGGCTTAACTTTAACAGCATAGTTTAAGATTTCAGAGACCGGTTCAGTTGATGCCTTTAAGCTGTAATTGACATCCTTTTGTTTTGCTTTGTTATGTTTTTAAGACAGGATTTCTCTGTGTAACCATCCTGGAACTTGCTTTGTAGACCAGGCTGGCTTGAACTCACTAAGATCCACTTGCCTCTCTCTGCCTCCCAAGTGCTGGGAGTAAAGGTGTGTGCCACCACCTCCTGGCTAATTGACTCTTTTTTTCCCCCTTTTTTTTAAAACAGTCATGGGCTTATGTCAACCTCACCCCATGCCCCCAGACAAACCCTATACTCTTCCTTTTTTAGTTTTTAAAGCAAGTTCTCCCTGTAGAGCACAGGTTGGCCTTCAATTTGCTGTCTTCTGCCTCAGCCTTCCTAGTACTGGGATAATGGTTTTGTGCTGTGTCTACCTTAGAATGTTTTCATAGATCATCCGAATTATAGTCTAGCAGTGCTTTTTAAAAAAGCATTTGTTTATTATTCATATGTGTATTTGTTTTGGGGGTGATCAGAAAGTAATTTGTGGGTCATAAGGCTTGAAGTCATGGTGCCAGTGCCAGATGTAATGGCAATACCTTTACCCTCTGAACTCTCTCAGAATTGCCCCAGTTATTTCTATGTGTTACTCAGTAATGTACCATCATATGGTGTGTACTACAGTTTATTTCTTCATTACCTACTGGGCATGTAAGTTTCTGGTTTTTGTTATGAATGACGTCTCTGTGAACACTCATGATTCCTGTGCTTTTTTTGTATACATATGGTTTCATTTTTCTTGGGTGTAGACCTAGAAGTAGAATTGCTGGGTCACTTGGTAACTGTTTAACTCTCTGAGTAATTGCCAAAGTATTTTCTAAACTGGCTGTTTTAATTACTAGTTTCTCATTGACACTTGCTATTGTCTGTCTTTGATAATAACTGATCTAGTGGCTGTTGAATGTCACTAAGATATCATTTATTATTACTAATACCCTTTTAGGATGGCTGTGTCATAGCCATTTTGAGGTGCTGTGGTTCTTTGTTTTGTTTGGTTTAGTTTTTTGTTGTTTTTTTTGGGTTTTTTTTTTTTTTCTTTGTGAGGCAGGGTCTCTCTGTGTAGCCCTGGCTGTCCTGGAACTCACTCTTGGAGTTGGCCTGGAACTCTCAGAGATCCATCTGCCTTTGCCCCCAAGTGCTGGGATTAAAGGTGTATGCCATCACCGATTGGCTGGAGATTAGATGTTGTGGGTTTTTTTTTTTAAGTATCACAAATTATTTTTGGCAGATTTTGAGATTATGGGATATTTGCAACACACAAAAAAAACCCAGCTGTCATCTGTTAAAATGATTTTGCAAATTGGCTAGATGGCTCAGTGTGTAAGAGGGGCGAGTTGTCACTTCTGACAACCTGAGATTTGAGTCCCAGCTTCTCAAGGTGGATGGAGAGAACAACTCTCAGAAGTTGTCCTCAGACCTCCACTTGTGCGTCTTGTCCTGTGTGTCCTCCTCCCCACAACAGTGTGAATAGAAAAACAGTTTAAAACAGTGCAAAAAACTTTTAAAAAAATGTATGGGTGGGTGTTTTGCCTGCATGTATGTCAATGGCCTGTGGAGGCCATAAAAGGGTGTTGGATCCTCTGAAACTGGAGTTACAGATGGTTGTGAGCCACTATGTGGGTGCTGAGAACCCAGGTCCCCTGTAAAACAACCCTTGTTCTCAACACCAAGCTATCTCTCACCCCCGGTGCAACTTTCTCTACTAGGAAATTACAGCTGTCTTTCTGAAGACTGTTGTAATATGGAAATAAGGTTTGATTTGGTTTTGATTTTGGTTTTTCGAGACAGGTTTTCTCTGTAACAGTCCTAGCTGTTCTGGAACTAGCTCTGTAGACCAGGCTGGCCTTGAACTCACAGAAATTCACCTGCTTCTGCCTCCTGAGTGCTGGAATTAAAGGTGTGGACCACCACCACCCAGCAGAAAGAGGTTTTGAATTAACATTTTAGATTTTTAAGTTTTAATTTCCAGTATAGTGCCAATAATTGAGGTTTGCATAAACAGCTCTTGGGTGAAATGGAGTATTGGTAACACATTGCTGTAGTGGTGTGAATGAGTGACAAGTAATATCTGGAAACATTTGAGGACTGGTCCCCTAAGTTGCCCTTGCTTCTTGTCTGAAAATTACATTGTAGTTTACTGGTAGTTTCTGACTTCTCCTTATTTCTGCCCTCCCACTTACTCCCAGAGTAAAATCTGAAAATTGTTCATCAGTTGGTGTCCTTCTTCATAAAAATAAAGGTTCATTTACTCTAAAATCTGAGTTAATGGAAGGACTCCTTAATCCCTGCCTTAGGACTTTTGTATAGCTTGCTCTTGCCTGCTTCCTACCCTTTAGCTTTCATCAATCCTTTGAATTGCAGAACACAGGTCAATTTCTCTGACTGCCCAGGTGAGTTTGGGGTCACCTCTTGCATTTTCTCACAGTGCCATTAGCACATGTTTGTGTGTCATAATTTGTTACAGTTCAAAATTATATAGTTATGATTATTTACTGCTTCTCTGCTAGGAAAGGTGTGTGATACTGTTTTGTTCTTAGAACCCGATTCATAGTATAGACTCCATAAACATTGTGTTTGTGGATGAATCTGGAGAGTTTTGCATAGTAATATGTGTCTAATAATAAATACTCAGTGTGGAGCATTTACTGAGTGAAGCATCTTCAAATGGCAGCCATCCCCTGGAAACCTCAGCTTAAGCTTCTCTCCGTTAACCAATTCTTCCAGCTCAGAACTCTTTTTTTTTTCCTCTGGAATGGGGTCTCTCTACATACCCTGATGTCCTTTAATTCTCTCTGAAGACCAGGGTGACCTTGAACTCACAAAAGATGCCACTACCTCTCAAGTTCTGGGATTTTAAGGCATGAATACCCAGCCCAGCTCAACTCTTTTTTTTTTTTTAAACTTATTTTATTTGTGAGCTAGATATGGTGGTGCCTTTAATCCCAGGCAGAGGCAAGCAGATGTCTGTGAGTTGGGAGCCAGCCTAGGTCTACAAAACGAGTTCCAGGATAGCTAGGGCTATTACACAGAGAAACCCTGTCTTGAAAAACCAAAACAATAACAAAATAAAAAACAAAAGTATTATTTGGCATATGTGTGTGTGCTAATCAGGACAACTCTGAGGAGTTGGGCTTTGGCTGTGGAATCGCTTTTAGCATAGATAGCGATGGTTTCCCACCTCTAGACTGTCTCCCTGGCTCTTCAGTTCTCAGTGGGAGAGATCCTCAGGCTTATAGAAATGATTTTCATATTCACTGGTTTTGATCAAAGATGGGTTGTAACTGGTAATAGCTATTTTATTACATTTGTCTTTTGTATGTGTGGGCATGTGCACCAGGGCATGTAATATGGAAGTCAGAGAACAACCCTTGGGAATGGCTTCTGTCCTTTATCGTCCATGTCAGTCCCGTTGATGGAGCTCAGGCCACCCTGCTTGACTGCAAGCACTTGCTGAGTCATCTCACTGACCACTGATAAATTTTCAGATGCTTTGAGAAATTACTTTTTTGCAGAGCTGGTAAATGATTGTCAATCAGTTCTCCAGGAAAGACAGCATAGATTTGGAGTGTTTACACTTGTATGTGGTAAATATTCTTATAATGGTAGATTTAAAGCCACCAGTATTAAACTGCTTCAAAAATTCCTAAAAATTAAGAAGCTATTACTTAAATGGGTTCCTTAGATACAGATCAGCAACTATGGCAGGACAGTTCCTGTCTGCTTTTGTACTGTGTATGGCTGGCTACTTTCACAGTGGACAGGCCTGGCCTCTAGAAACTAAATAGACTTTTTGTAGCCTGTTGTGTGATATTTTGATTGTGTTCAGTAGCCTTTTACAGAAACTGCAAGCTTCTGCAGCTTGTTAGAGTGTACCTTGGAAATCTTACCTAGTAGAAATGGTTGAAGGGATCTGTGAGGAACTCTTATCTGCTGCTCTTGCAGAGGACCGGGATTAGATCCCTAGCAGCCACTTGGTGACTTTACAACCACATAGTGACTAGTCTCAAAGGATCCGCCCTCTTCTGACCTCTACAGGCACCGGGTGCACATGTGATACACAGACATACATGTAGGTGAAACACCATACACATAAGATAAAAATAAATAGTTCTTTAAAACAACAGTGTAAGGAACAAATGTGATTTTGTTAGCAAGCAATAAAGCTGAACTTTTTCAATTTATTAAAGTTAAAACGATTTTAGATTTTTAAAAATTTTAAATTGTGCAGATATGTGTTTGTGTGCATGCATGCATGTGGGTAGGTATGTAACGTGTGCACATGAGTGAGGGGGCCAGAGGTGTTGGAGTCCCTAGCGTAGGAGTTACAGGTAGTTGTGAGCACCTAATAGGGGTTCTTTACCAGAGCACTACACTTTCAGCTATGTAGCATCTCTGAGCCCATTTCCTGTCTGTCAGGTGAATAATTGAGTGACAGTTAATTCAGCTGTTGTGCAGCCATCAGCACTGTCCTTTTTCAGGACCCATTCTCTTTTGACGCTTGTAGCCATTGAGCACAATGGCTGGCAGCCACCCTTCACTAGCTCTCACCTCCCTAACACCAGCTTTTTACAAATGTTGCTAGTAACAATTATGTCCTTGATTTTGCTGGCAGTCCAAACATAATACATTCTTCTCAAGACTTTCCAACATTATTTTGATGCTATTACCTTTTTTTTTTTTTTTTTCCAAGACAGGGTTTCTCTGTAGCTTTGGAGCCTATCCTGGAACTAGCTCTTGTAGACCAGGCAGTGATGGCACACACCTTTAATCCCAGGACTCAAACTACGGAGGCAGATGGCTCTCTGTGAGTTCAAGGCCACCCTTGGCTACAAGAGATTGAATCAATCTAGAAGAAAAGTAGGGCTCACACAAGGGCGATCCCAGCACTTAGGATCCATGCCTTTAATCCCAGCACTAAGTGGGGGAAAGACAGGAGTGATATGGGCTGGGCTGAGAGAGCAATCAGTATAAGGCAGGAGGAGACAGAAGCTCAGGGCAGTCTGAAGATTCAGTCTGAGGACAGGATCAGGATCGCCCCTTGGGGTCTGAGCATTGCTAGAGGTAAGAACTCTAGTGGCTGACTGCTCTGCTTCTCTGATCTTCAGCTTTCACCCCAATAGCTGACTCTGAGTTTTTATTATTAAGACCAATTAGAATTCATGCTTCAATAGTGTTTTGAACTTCCTTGAATGTTAAAACCATGAAGAGTGAAACTGTAAGGTCTTGGTAATCAAATTCAGTATCTACAATGAAATGTGTTTATGAAACCGATTCACTTCGGCCTGAAGTTTATGTGTTCAGTTATAGCACGTACTCTGCGAGCCCTGTGCTGTTTAGTGATAGTTTCTGGTTGCAATTTATAGTTCCTGGTTATGAACAAGGAAGAGCATCTTCTGCCGTGGAGGGTTCCCTTTCATCATTCTTCATTTGGATTGTGTTTTTTTGCTAATTTGTAGGACACTTTTATGGAATCTGAGTTTGTGCTAAAGATTTATTGTTATTATTTTATGTGTATGAATGTTTTTGCCTGCACGTGTTTGTACACCATGTATGAGCTGACGATGATGGAAGCCAGGACAGAGTGTGATATCTTCTGGAACTAGAGTTACAGATGGTTGTGAATGGTCCTGTTGGTCAAGAGGAACCAAATTCAGGTCCTGTACCAGAGAGTTAGGTGATCCTCATAGCGGAGCCGTTTCTCCAGCCCCTCTGCTGGTTGTCAGTGTGGAGACTGTTTTATCTCGTGTGTGTGTGTGTGTGTGTGCTAACTGGTTAAATCTTTTTGTTCGATTCAGGAGGCATTATCTCTCTCTCTCTTTTTTTTTTTTTTTTTTTTGGTTTTTCGAGACAGGGTTTCTCTGTGGCTTTGGAGCCTGCGCTGGAACTAGCTCTTGTAGACCAGGCTGGTCTCGAACTCACAAAGATCTGCCTGCCTCTGCCTCCCGAGTGCTTTAAAGGCGTGCACCACCACCGCCCGGCAGCATTATCTTTCTTGTAGTGTTTAATTGAATGTCATTGAAGTACATATGTCATAAGATTTCAATTCTTTTTTTTTATTTTTCGAGACAGGGTTTCTCTGTGGCTTTGGAGCCTGCACTGGAACTAGCTCTTGTAGACCAGGCTGGCCTCCTGAACTCACAAAGATCCGCCTGCCTCTGCCTCCCGAGTGCTGGGATTAAAGGTGTGCGCCACCACCGCCCGGCAGATTTCAATTCTTGAAATGTGTCAATAAGATGTGACCTGGTGTCAGGCCTATTTTTGTTAAATGTGCTTCTTCAAAAGATGCTTATTGTGGAAGTGGGTAGGTCACTTGTATTGTTTTTGAGACAGGGTCTTACTGTATAGACCAGGCTAGCCACCACCTTAGATCAGTCCACCTCTACCTCCCAAGTGCTGAGCATAAAGGGTGTGTCCCACATCTGCTGAACATGTCCATCTTATCATCCCCTTCCCTTCAAACTCTACTGGGTCATGCTGAGGATCCATCCAGGACCACCTGTGTGCTAGGCAAGTGCTCTGCCAACCCATGAGCTGTAGCTGTATCCTCAGCCCTAAAAGTCTCTTTTTGTCAGTATGAAGAAGCTAGATTTTAAAATGCAGTCTGGTGGTCAGTCTTTATACACAGTCTACTGTGTGGTCCCAGGCACATTTGTTTTTCATTTATCCTGCCTATTCTGTGCACTTCCTTTTTTTTTCTTTCTCTTTTTGGATCAAGTATTTTGAAATATTCCATTCGCCTCTTCCATTAGGTTGATAAATGTGCACTGTTTTTATGTCCTTTGGATATTTCTCCATGAATTTTATTAATTGTTCAAATCAAGAAGTACTTGCTGCTTCTAGAATAATGCATAGATCCTAGAACTCTTGAACTCTATGTACCCTGGATTTCCTGTTCCTTCTCTCGGTCCCTGATAAATGACCCAAGGTTTATAAGGACTTTGTAAATTTGACTTTAAGAGTTGTCTGTGCAGTTTTTCATTTTTATTCCTTCACCCTGGTCCTTTCTTGTGCCTGAAGGAGCCGGCTACATTTCCTGCCAGGTGTCACATTCTCTGTTTCCGCGAGTGTGACAGAGATCCTGTGGACTGTTCTGTTTGCTTTTACATTTCAGTTTAATTTTGAGGAATTTTTTAGTGAATATAAAACTCTAGGTCACTAGTTCTCTGTTCTCTTAAAAAAAAAAAACAGTTTATAATTCAGTTCAAGTCGGTGGAGACTAGGTGATGGATGGGTCCTAGGCTTGATCAGGGAGCCTTTGCCGGCTTTTGCTTTGTAACATACATTTAAAGATTCTCCATACACTTTCATGACCCAAGAACTCACTTCTTTAGTGCTGACTATCTCACCATCTGAGTGCACCAGTTTATCTACTGAAGAACCATCTTGGTTCCAAATTTTGGCAATTATGAGTGAAGCCTTTGCAGATCTACATGAAGGTTTTAATGTGAATAGCTTTCGGTTCTTTGTGGTAAATAGAAAGGACTGGTTGCTGACTTTCATACTGTGTTTGGTTTCCTGAGAAACAGCTAGGCTGTCTTCTGCAGTGGCCCCTCTCTCTCTGCACTCCCACTTTGACAAGGCCTTTCTGCTGCTCCCTATCTTGCCAGCACTTGGTAGTGTCGGTATTCTGAATTTTGACTGTTTTAATGCATATCTGTTGATTATCTCTTTAGTTTTAGATCATCCAGGTGTGGTAGGGAGCTTGTCATCTGTAGATCTCTGAAGTTCCTGTCTGCTTTGACAAACCATTTTAAAAGTAGGTTGTTATTGTCAAGTTTTATGAGCTCTTTGTATATTTAGGCAATAAATAACTTTATCAAAATATGCCTCTTGCAAATATCTTTACATTGTCTGTTATTCATCTTCTATTTTCTTCCCTTTCTTCAACCCTCCCCCCCCCAACAGACAGGGTTTCTGTCTGTCCTGGAACTTGCTCTATAAAGCAGGCTGGCTTCAAATTCACAACTCAAGAGATCCACGTGCCTCTGCCTCCTGAGTGCTAGGACTAAAGGCTTGTGCCAACACTGCCTGGCTCATCTTCTAATTTCTTGAAAGATGTATTTAAATTGCATCCAGTTGTGCTTTTAAATGGCTGGGAACTGATAAGAGCTCCCTGCTCTTTTCCTTCTTTTCCTCCTTCCAACTCTTGCTCCAGCAGGGACTCTAAGACCAGGTGCCCCCAGTTAACATACTCCACTTTGTTGCTGACTTTAGAGGGAACCATCCATTGGTTCATAGTTAAGTATGTGCTTGCCATTATTTTGTAGGTCTCCTGTCTGGTCTAAGATTTATTTATTTATTTATTTTAATTCTTACTTTGCTGAGTTTTGCTGTGAAGTGATGCTGTTAAAATGCCTTTCCAGCATTGACTACAGAGATGGATGAAGTACAGACATATGCTCCATGAATAAATTGTTGGTGCAAAGCACACGTCACTTCAAAGGGAGTGAGTTTATTCTTGAACCAAATGTGAGTTGACAATGACCTAGGGACGTGTGCTGAGGTAGCTTGAAAGGTGTGTTCTGCTGTGAATGTGGTTACAAAGAGGTTTTATCGCTGACGACAGTATTTCTGTCAGATGCATTGGTGGAGATCACAGGTAGGTGGATACAGCAAAGAGGAAATTGCTATAGGTTTCAGATGCTGTATAATGGTTTCTTAGTTTTTGGATTGGATGAGCTAGTGGCTTATACATTTTAAAAATTTTGATTCGATGGTATTAGGTCAGAAACAAAAGTGGGCAGTGAATAGCTTTCAAAGAGTCTAAAACCTCAAAATAATTAAGTATCTGCAATAGTTTCAATGTCTATAATTAGTAAGCATAGTTGTGCTTTTCTTTCTGGGAGCCTTGGTGTGCAATACCTTTAAAATACAGTATTACCAGGCGGTGGTGGCGAACTCGGGAGGCAGAGGCAGGCAGATCTCTGAGTTTGAGACCAGCCTGGTCTACAAGAGCTAGTTCCAGGACAGGCTCCAAAGCTACAGAGAAACCCTGTCTCAAAAAACCAAAACAAAAAATAAGTAAATAAATAAAATAAAAAAATACAGTATCAAGTGTAAGATGTCAGTACCAAGAACCACTTACACTGTACGGTTGAGTAGGTTATGTATAGGATTGAATGATCGCAAATAGGCAAGTCTATAAAGAGTAAAATGTACAGAAAGTAAATTAGGGCTTTTTGGGAAATGGCCTTGGAACTGATGAGTTTATGGGGAAGTGATAGCTTTTGGACATAATGAGGGTGTTCTGAAATTGACTCTTTTCCTCATTGCAATCTGTTTCTGAATATACTAAAAATCTGAATATACTTAAATGGTCAAATTACATGGTATATGAGATATATATGCTTGAAGACAGAGTCTAACTGTGTAGCATTAATTGTCCTGGAATTCCCTTTGTAGACCAGGCTAGCTTCACACTCACAGAGATCTGCCTGCCCCTGCTTTCTGAGTGCTAGGATTAAAGGCGTACGCCACCTGACACCTAGTGAGTTATATATAACTCCGTAAAGCTTAAAACATCCCACTTACATAATGGTAGTGGGAATTTGGAAGCAAAAGTACGAGCATGCTTTAGATCTAGCATCTTACCTTCAAATCTTCAAACACTGTAAAATGCTATGTAATCGTATTTATTAATTGTGTGTGTTTGTACGTGCATGTGCACGTTGGATACCACAGTACACACGTGAAGGTTAAAGGCCAGAGCAGCTTGGACTATGTAGAGAGACCTTGTCTCAAAAAACCAACAATGACAAAAAAAGATTATATATCATTTAGTTTCAAATGGGGGGGCTCAGATGAGGGAGTTCCACAGTATTTACTGTAGTACAGTTTGTGCATCTTTGATTTCTTGGCTACTTCCAGAAGTTTGATTGTGTGCATGAGTTGAGAAGGTAGGTTGTAAAATCCAGGTTGTTGGGTGAAGTCCTGAAGCCTTGATGCCAGGACTTGGGAGGCTAGGCTGGGAGGGTGGCTGGTAGTTTGAGGTCACCTTCTACTCCAGAACCAAACCAACCAAACAGAACACTACAGTCACATACAGTGTTAGGATGTGGGTTGGGGAATGTCATCTATACAGGAATGTGTAGAGTACTGTAAATTTTTATGCTTCTCTGGTTGATAGCATGTGGCTGTGTGATTCCCTCATCCTGGAGCTTCTTCTAAGCCTCAGGTCACAGGTGGTTGAGCTTTCCTGTCTGAAATCAGAGACCTTTTAGTGACAATGGGGCACTCAGAATCTCAGGTTATTTTGGAACAGTTTTAAAGATTTGGAATATTTTGGAGTAGGTCCTTACTGATAAAGAGATGACCTAGCTGCTTCCAGAAGCCTTTCAGATACGGAACGCTCAGCCTTTCTCAGTGGATTCGTGGACTTGTGGCAAATCATCCTCTCTGTAGTAGTGCTGGACTGAAAGCTACCACCGTGTAGTGGGAGTTTGGAACAGTGTTTCTTCTGTAGACTTGAACTGTGCTGCTCTAGGTAGTCAGTGGATTCCAAGCCTCTGTGCGGCTTTCTGGTTATCTTACTAGGGACTTCAGTGTAAGTAAGCTTTTCTCTGTAGTGCCTTTTTACCTGCGTTTGCTTTTCTGATTTCTTTCTAATCTTTTGTTTTGCTTTTCAGTTCTGGAAAGCATTTGTCAACTGTTCTTTTTGTGCTTTCTCTGTTTATAGTTTAATTCTCTCCCAAAAAGATTTTATTATTTAGTCTCTTTTCTGTGGAACTGTTTATTAATAAGTGTGAATGGAAGGTGTAGTTGGGACAGTCAGTAAAAGGGCTGAGAGTATGAGCTGGGCGCTGTGTGTGTTGGAACTAAAACGAAAGGGGTCTGGAGAGGGAGGGCCAGGAAACAGGGTAAGTTTAGCAAGAACTAATTTGTGATCCCCAGCTAAATTTGGTCCTGTTAGCCTACAAAGAAAACAAACACCATGCCTCCATCTTAGGGTGCAGTGGTCATGTCTCTAACACACTTGGAGTAAGTCCTTTGTGTTAGAGATGGATGTTGGATACTAAGATGGAGATGGGGTGCTTGTGATGTCAGAGTGCTGGGGCTTCTCCAGTCTGGACAGTGCTGCACAAACACCTGGTATTAAAAATATATACTTTATTTTATCTCACTCAGTTCAAAGAAGAAATCTCTAAACGTTTCAAATCTCATACTGACCAACTTGTGTTGATATTTGCTGGAAAAATTTTAAAAGATCAAGATACCTTGAGCCAGCATGGAATTCACGATGGACTTACTGTTCACCTTGTCATCAAAACACAGAACAGGTACGTCTTCTTAAATAGCCAGTATCAGCTTTAAGGGGTTTTCCTTATCATAGTGTTTATTAAATGGTTAAAGTATTTTTCTTTGTTTCTGTTGATAACAGAATGTTTAGGTGAAAACAGTGGTGTGACTCCCAGGGCAGTACTACTTCTGGCACGTTCCTTAGGGAAACACTTTTGGTTTTGTGTTTTTCTGTACACCAGGCTGGCCTTGAACTCAGCTTGCCTCTGCCTCCTGAGTGCTGGAATTAAAGGCGTATTCCACCACTGCCTGGCTGGTAAACGTTTTTATGGAGAGGGTTGGGGTACAAATTCAAAGCAGCCCCTCATTTATTACTTTAGAAAATCCAGCTGGCCTTATGTGGAAATTTTTTGAGTTAGGTAACAATTTGTTTTTTAGCTGTTTTCTTTGCTTTAAGAAAAGTTTTAGACATGATTTTGGTGACAGCAGACTATAGACCACTTGTAATTTATTTATTGTGTGATCAATTTTTGAGAGAAACTTTTTAATATCATTGTCACTCTGAATATCTTGTAAATTTTTGTTTCATCATTTGCTTCATCAGACTTACTTGAATATGGAGTTTTATTACATAAAAAATTTGTATTCTGCTATACAAATACCCAGAATAATGTAGTAGAGTAAATGGATAAAGCCTCCTAAGTCATTTTTCATGTTTATTAACTTTGAGGCTAGCCATGACTTGCTGTGCTGTATAGCTCAGGCAACTTGAGTCTGTTGTCATGTTGCCTTGGCATCCTGAGTCCTGGAAGCGCGTACACTAGCTTTCCTCCTGAGACAGGCATCAGTCAGTCCAGGCTGACTGTAGGTGTGCCTCACTGTCCTCTGACTCTCTGACTGCAGTTGAAAGCACTATGGTGAAGCATACCTTTCAAGAGCTTACACTTGCTCTAGGAACTCGTTAGGCAGGCTTTTGTGCTGTTCCCCCAGAGAACATAGTTCTTCCTGTGCTTTTCTGTGTTCTTGATAACGGCTCGCATGACCATGATGCAGCTTTATTGAGGACACATGCAGATAACTGTGGTACACGGAGCACACAAAGGCACACATGGTGATGGGTGCCGGGTTGCCAAGCAAGTGTAAGGCAGATTATGATTTCTGAGATGCTGAAGTGGAAATAGACCTTTGAATCAACAAATGAAGTGATGAGATCCAGTCTTACCTGGCATCAGGTGGGAGGCTTTGCTAGTAGTCCTGCTCTTCTTGGAAGTGCTAAGCAATGATGACAGCGGATCATTAGCATCAGACGCTGAGCCTGGCCTCTCAACAAGTTGTCTCCACCTCTCACCCTTAGTTGTCAGTTAGACAAGTAGTGCTTACAATGAGAGAGGGAAGTCCACTGACGGCCTCCCCACCTAAAAACAGTCCGGGTAAAAGTGAGGTCCCCTTGTCTTGGTTTCGGTCTCTCCTACAAGATATTCTATCCAGTTGTCAAACTCTGATAAAATTACATTCCAGGAGCCAGATTCTCCCTGTAGTTGACACCTGGTCTCCAGCCTTTCCTTCTCCCAGTGTGTGGTTCCTGGGAAAACTCCAGCTCCTTGGACCATTATGTCAATAGCCTGACAGCCAAAGGGAGACATAGGACAGGATCTTACCTCTTGCCTGAATAATGTCAGAACTAGCCCTTCGCAGACTTCACCCTTGTCACAGCCAATGCCTCGGCCGTCTTAAGCGTCATCTTCTTGAGATTTTATTTTATGATTGTGTGTTTGTGTATGCACATGAGTGCCTGCCTTTGGACTTATCAGACTGTCTGGAGCCACCTGACGTCAGTGTTGGGAAATGAACTCTGTCCTCTGGAAGAGCAGCAAATGGTTCAGCCCCTTAAAGTTGCTTAAGTTTTTTTTTACTTTTAACAGTGTCATGGACTGAAGTTAAAGTGCCCCTAGCCCTGTGGACTAGAAAATGGGTTAAGTTAAGCTTGTGGATGTTAGTGATTGTGATTGTCTTCTATGAGGTGACTTGTTGGCTCTTTCTCATAGAGTCACTGTGATTGAAGGAGGAGAGACAGTAGTAATTTTATAAAGTTCTGCTGTTTCATATATAAATAATGCTCAGTCATTATTTCAGGTAGGGTGTTGATGACAGTTCTGTTTATGAGAACTTGCCCTTTGTTTCTGGCTATTGGAATTTTAGAATTTCTTTTTTAAAATATTTATTTATTTATTATGTATACAGTATTCTGTCTGTGTGTATGTCTGCAGGCCAGAAGAGGGCACCAGACCTCATTACAGATGGTTGTGAGTCACCATGTGGTTGCTGGGAATTGAACTCAGGACCTTTGGAAGAGCAGGCAATGCTCTTAACCACTGAGTCATCTCTGCAGCCCTAGAGTTTCTTTTAAAAATGATGAGTTCTGCATTATACATTTTGATTTAATTATTTTCACTAGGCCACAAGATCCTTCAGCTCAGCAAACAAACACCACTGGAAGCAATGCTACCAACTCATCATCTCCTAACAGTAACCCCACTTCTGGTTCTGCTGCTAACAACCCTTTTGGCTTAGGTAAGTGTTGTTTTAGTGGGTTTTTTGTTTGTTCGTTTGCTTTTTGTTTTTTAAGTAAGGATGAGGAGTAAAAAGTTCTCTTCCAAGGGTAGCTTAGATAAAATGACAGAATAAAACTTAAGTCACTTAAAAAACAATTTTTAAAAATTTTCATAGTAAGTTCTGTAATTGTGTTAAGAAAGTAGCTTGGGAGACATATGTTTGATTAGCTTACATTTATAATTAGTAAATGACACACCTGTTTTATAATGAAAGTGATGTAGCCTAGGCGTACCTAGTAATCTGACTACCACACAATTGCATATGAGGATATAGTTAAGGATGATAAACTATGATCAAGTGAATAATATTTTCATTTGTACAGGAAAGGTATTGGGTGGATTACACTAGTTATATGTTATCTTTTTGTCTTATGTTTTGTTTGAAAAGGTTTTGTAAATATAGCTGAGTTAGCCTTAAACTCTGGTCTTTCTCCATGGGCTTTCCTGGGGTGGAGATTATAGGCATACAAAATCATTCTGTAACTGCATTAGTTACTTTGAAACTTTCCTGGGGCTGGAGAGATAGCTCAGTAGATTGAGAGAGAGCTCACTGTTTGCTCTTGGCAGAGGACCCGGATTCAGTTCTTAGAGCCCACACAGTAGCTCACACCCATCCTTAACTCCAGTTCTAAAGGATATGATACCCTCTCTTGGGCCCTGTGGACACTAGGCATGCATGTGATGCACATACATACATGCAGGCAAAACACACATAAAACAAAACATAATTATTAACCTAATACTTCAGCCCAAACCATACTCCTTTCCTTGTGCCCCCCTTCCCTGTCACCTCCCCCATTCCCTGTCACCTCCCCCGTTTGTCTTCCTCCCCTGCCTGCTGTGCAAGCGCTTCACACTGAGCTTCTCCAGCCCCACACTATTCTTTATTCAGTTGCATATGTTGAGATTTTATTGAGGAAAAATGTTCTGAAAGTAATAAAAGTTGGGCTAAATAGAAGAATTCCTTAAATGTCAGTGTCAGCCCCAAAGGCTATAGTTAGTATAGTGCTTTGAAGTTTTCCTTAGGTACCATTTTCATATATTAAGATATTAGGGATCATATACCTTTTGCCCTTTTCTTGAGAATTTATGGGTAACTCAATTATAGTGTGCCAGAATATGATACACAAGTTTTAGAACGTGGCATAGACTGCTGTACAACAAACGTACAATACTAATAACCAATGAATAGAAACTTGTTAATTCACATAGAGAGGTGTCTCCAGCTGCTTCTCTTCTCCTTCTGTGTCTGGTTGGTAGGGCTGAAAGTTCCACCTTAATCCATTAGACTTTCTGATGACTGCTCCATCATCCTGGGGCTATCCAGGGGTCTTTTCAGCATTACCCCCATCAGTGGAGCAATTACAGGGCTGATATAATAACAGGAGGCACTCAAAATGCCTAGGCTTTTAGGAACCCTGTGAGGGATCAAGAAGGGACAAATAGATACGTTAAAAAATATGTCTAGTTCTGTTAAATATCAAAGTTGAAAATCTGGCTAATTTTGATTGTAGGATGTATTTGGGGTGGGGGAGTAGGAGCCCACTGTAATAAACAACCAGAAAGAAGCAGTTTAGCTGAGGGAAAATTTTTGCACATAGTTTCAGCTGATGGATTGCTGCTGCGTTAAGGCCTGTGGTGTGGCAGGGGGTGCAGCAGAGTGCTGCTTCCCTTGCAGGGTAGCCACAGCCCAGATCTGCTGCCTGTCACCACAAAGGTAATGAAAAGAGGCAGATTGAGTCTATAAGCTGTGTGATTTATTTCAGAGCTGGTAATCTGAGGAGACCATAGCCTGTCTTCCACCAGCAGATGATACACAGGATACAGGGTGGGAGAGAAACGAGGTGGTCGATCATTTCAGAGCTCAGACTTGCCTCTCTGGTCAGATGCTGGGAGTGTCTGTGTCTCCTGGGTTCAGACAGTTCCTGAAATTCTGAGAATAATTAGTGTCTGCTTGGTGTCAGTGCTGTATTAACCGGGGCATCTGGTCTGCGGTGAGTGAGGTTAGCTCGGGACAGACTGTTAACAGTGTGTGCGTGTGTTGTTACCGAGTGTTCTGCAGATTGTGCTCTCCAATGTGGAGTACAAGTATGTCTTTATAACATAGATATAGAAGTCCTCTATCTGTAGCAGCAGGAAGTCCCTTCAAATGTACTGCAACGCACAGTCCATTGAGCTATGAACTCATTAGCACCACTTCATTAGTGTCACCAGCTGAGGACCAAGGCTTTGGGGCAACACTTCATATCTAAGCCATAGCATAGGAATTAAAGCTGAATAGTATAATAGTAAGTATAACCTAATATCATAAAAATGAGTGAGAGAAGTTATTTTAAAAGGTTTCTTATACATTAATGAGTTAATAATTCTTCATGTTTTAGCACAAGCTTCTGATTTTCATTTTTGTTTTCTTCTCTTTTCCTCTAAGGTGGACTTGGAGGACTTGCAGGTCTAAGTAGCTTGGGTTTAAATACCACCAACTTCTCTGAACTACAGAGCCAAATGCAACGCCAGCTTTTGTCCAACCCTGAAATGATGGTCCAGATCATGGAAAATCCCTTCGTCCAGAGCATGCTCTCAAACCCTGACCTGATGCGGCAGTTGATTATGGCCAATCCACAGATGCAGCAGTTGATACAGAGAAACCCAGAGATTAGTCATATGCTTAATAATCCAGATATAATGAGACAAGTATGTAGAGAAGTATTTCTCTCCCTTAACTTAAAAAAAAAAAAAAAATCTGTGTGTGTGTTTATGTTACTTTCTGTGGTTCTAGAGATTGCCTTATATATGTACTGCAAAGTTAAAGAGAACTCCAACCATTGTTTAAGGAAAGTCAGCAAAACTGTGTAACTGGGATTGTGCTTTCATTTCCCGGCTGCCCAGTCCCAAGTAATCACACAGAAACTATATTAATTACAACACTGTTTGGCTGATGGCTCAGGCATATTCCTAGCTAGCTCTTACATCTTAAATTAATGCATTTCTATTAGCTTATATTTTACCACAAAGCTCATGGGCTTGTGGCTTGTTACCTTTCATCTTTCTTTCCTGGCGCCTGGTGGGATCTCCTTGACTCTGCCTTCTTTTTCCTCTGATTTTTGCTTGGATTTCCCACCTCCCTCTAGTCTGCCTGGCCATTGGCTAAATCAGCCTCTTTATTAACCAGTGGTAATAAAACATATTCACAGCATACAGAGGGGCATCCCACATCATCTCCCCTTTTCTGTCTAATAAAAAAGAAAAGTTTTAACTCCAATACAATAACATTACATGTAACAAAACAGGTATCAAGCAAGAATTATAGTTATAATGCTAAGTCTATTTGTATTTTGCAAAATTAAAGAAAATATCATCTATCCTATCTTTGTGAGTCTAAAGTTTTGTATTTATCTTTTCTCAACTAAGAAAAACTATAATTATAACTATTTAGTCTTCACAATTTTATCAAAGACCCCAGAAGGATATTATTATTAATTTAGTCTGTTTGAAGTCTGAATTTTCTGCCATGCTTGAAAATTCCTTTAAAAACCACTCATTAGAAGACAAACCTTCTATGCCTGTTTCTCCGCTGGAGGTCTAAGAGAAGTGTCTTAGATTACAGGATGGAAAAATGACGTCAATATCCTGCTCTTGCCTCACTCATTAAAAACAAAACAAACACAAAAAGGCAGCTTGGGGGTGTAACATGAGGGCTGGCTTGTTGGGCTTACTGTCCCGCCCGGTACCCTGCAGCTGGCAAAGTCCAAAGGAAATCACACAGAGAGTCTACATTAGGTTATAAACTGATTGGCCCATTATCTCAGTCTTCTTACTAGCTCTTGTAACTTATATTAACCCATTGTTCTTATCTATGTTAGTCACATGGCTGGTACCTTTTCTTAGCTGGGCAGCTTACATCCTGCTTCCTTGGTGGTCTGCACAGGAATGCCAAGGGAGCTTCCTGCTTCTCAAATTCTCCTGTTCTCCCCTCTACTTCCTGTCTGGTTTTCCCGCCTATACTCCCTGCCTGGCCAATCAGCATTTATTTAAAACATGATTGACAGAATACAGACAATTCTCCTGCACCAGCAGGGAGGGGGAAAACACTGTCAAAATGTATTATATGAAAAAAACTTCAGATTGGGCATGGTGGTACACAGCTTTAATCCCAACCCTTGGGAGGCAGAGGCAGGAGGATCTCTTGTGAGTTTGAGATCAGCATGGACTACATAGAGAAACCCTGTGTCAAAAAATGGGGGAGTGGGGTGTTGAGAGTTTAGGAGGGCAGACCTCCGTGAGTTTGAGGCCAGCCTGTGGTCTGTAAGAGCTATTTCCAGGACAGGCTCCAAAGCAACACAGAAAACCTGTCTGGAGCGAGGGGCGGTGGGTGGGGGATGGTGTTTCATTTTTGTAAATGCACCATTCACTCAAACTGCTTTGTAATAGCCCATGAATGTATATTGGTGGTGGTGGTGGTGTTTTTTGAGCAGGGTTTCTCTGTGTAACAGCCTTGGCTGTTCTGGAACTCACTTCATAGACCAGGCTGACCTCAGATTCACAGAGATCCGCCTGCCTCTATATCCCAAATGCTGGGATTAAAGGTGTGCACCACCACCACCTAGCATGTATATTTTTTTTAAGAGATGAAATCCAGCAGGAAGTTCAAGAAGTACTTTCCTAATTTAAATATTATAACAAATTTGGTTTAAAACTCTTAATTGACCTTTATGATTCTAGAATCGGATGGCACCTCATCCTGTAAAACAGAATTAGGTTTCCATGAACTGGGCAAAGGATTCAGGCTTTCTAGGAGGTAGAAAAGAGATGAGGGAAGCAAGGGCAACAGCGTGTGGCAGTTGCTTTCCTAATAGCGCTGTGATGCTGACTACTGGGGCTTGAGCTAGTCCACGTCAGTGGCTTTAGCTAGTTTTAAACACTGAAGGAATTCCTTGCTATTTCAGTGCCTTTTTTAAAATAGAGATTTCTTTCTTAGACGTTGGAACTTGCCAGAAATCCAGCAATGATGCAGGAAATGATGAGAAACCAGGACCGAGCCTTGAGCAACCTAGAAAGTATTCCTGGGGGCTACAATGCTTTACGGCGCATGTATACAGATATCCAGGAGCCTATGCTGAATGCCGCACAGGAGCAGGTAATCCATTTCTTCCAAGGCTCAGGCCTAAGAGTTGTTCCTGTCTAGTACAAATAGTCTGTGGTTGAGGGTGCCACTGTATAGAGAATGCTTTGTTGAAAAATAGCTCCATGGCTGTTACTGTTCTTTCTTTTCTTTCAGTTTGGTGGTAATCCATTTGCTTCCTTAGTGAGCAGTAATTCCTCAGGTGAAGGGAGTCAGCCTTCTCGAACCGAAAATAGGGATCCTCTACCCAACCCATGGGCTCCGCAGACTTCCCAGAGTTCACCAGCCTCTGGTAGCACCACTAGTGCTGTGAGCGGCTCTGGTGGGGGTGCCACTAGTAACCCCACTGGGCAGAGCGCCTCAGGGCCAGGCTTGGTGCCTGGAGCAGGAGGTATGTGTACCTTATATTGATGATGCATTATATTGATAATGAAACTATGTTGGTGGGGACTCTGGGATTGTTTTTACGTTGTAGATATCTGTGGGGTATAACGTTTGTCTTAAATAATTATCTATGTAGAGTATCTGTGTACAGGAGCCCATGGAAATCAGAAAAGGGTGTTGGGTCCTCTAGAGCTGGAGCTACAGATGGTTGCAGCCATTGTGTGGGTGCTGGAACTTAAACCCAGGTTCTCTACAGGAGCAGTGAGCTCTCTTAATCGCTGCTCTGTCTCTAACCCCTAGATCATGTTCTGACCTATGTGTTTATTGTGAAATGATTAGTGTGTGTGGTCACCATGTTATACAGGAGGTCTCCAGATCTTGTTCCTGGGAAAATTTTAAACAGAGGACTAAGATTTTAGGTTGATAATGAAATTATTCTGGCTACTATTCAAAGAACATATTGGGTATTATGGTTTGGAATGAAATGCCCCTCACAGGTCCATGTGTTAAAGCCTCTGCTGACACTATTTGGAAAGTATTAGAGACTTTAGGAGATGTGTAGGTTACTAGAAGTGGGTCCTAGGATGCCCCTTCCCTGTTTCTTGGCTGCCATGGCATGAACTGTGTCATGCTTTGCCACAATTTCCACACTGTTGTGAACTGATGTTTTCAAAACCATGAGCCATACTCAATTCCTCTTTTGAATTGTCTTATGTCAATTAGGTGAGAGTACTAATATAGTGGGGGTTTAATGAAAAGAACTTGATTCTGAAGTCATTTGAGTAACCCAGGACATGAAATAATGGCTGAGTGACTAACAAAATAGGAAAATAAGCCACATAACCACTTACTGATGAAAAAGTAAAACAAATTGCCGTCATTATTACCGTGATTATACTGTTACTGTTAGATACAAGATATAGCATGGAAAATGCAGATAGATGTCTAACCCCTCAGTTGTTGCCACACTAACTCAAACATTTCCATTTCTTGCTTCATCCATCCTTTCCCTGAGGCTGTGAGCAAGCAGTCTTCAGCTCTAGGAATCCATAGAAACGGACTGCCACTCGGCATGTGGTTCTTTTGTGTCAGTTTGCACTCAGTTTGAAATCCATTTGTGCTGTGCATGTCTCTGATTTGTTTTGCTGGAAAATATTTCCTTGTGGAGGTATATGACTTCATTACCATGTGGTCCTTTTTTAACCTAGTTTTTCTATTCTTTGTAGCGATGTAGAGCTATAAGAAAATAGGCATGGAATTTGGAAAACAAAGTTGAGATTCCCAGATAAGGTGAAAGCACTATGTATAGGTTCTTAGCAGAAACTGGAATGGATTTTTGAACACTGTGATGCCTGCTGAGTTGAAATGAGTGTGTGGATGATGTGTGTGAACCAAGGCTCCAATGCTGACATAGTTGGAAATAAGGTTATGTCCATATTACTCTGAAAAGATTGGTCTTGACTGTTATACCCTTAGGTAATTGCTCTTGGTGGGGTCCTTTTGCTCTGTGCTTTTTGAACCAGATTTTCAGTACATTTGGTGTGTGTGTCAGGTTTTCAGTTCGGTTGGTGTTTGTTTGTTTCAAGACAGAGTTTCTCTGTGTGACAGTCCTGGCTCTTTTCAAACTCACAGAGATCCACCTGTCTTTGCTTCCTAGTGCTGGGTGTGTGCGCCACCACCTCCCCACATTTGTAAATCTTTTAAGTAAATGCTTCCTTCCAGGGTTCATTCCCATTGTTACATAAAAGATTTTGGGTTTTTTCTTAAGGAAACTTTACACACATGATGGTTAATTGTTCATTGTCAGTAGGAGTGTTACTGAAGATTTCTAAAGCAGTTTTGTATCACACATCCTAATGAGATAGTGTCAAGAGAATTTCTTTTATGTTGGTCTTGTGATCTATACCTATGGATTCTCAAATATCTGTCCAAAGGCCAGGTTCAACTGGGCTGAAGTAGAGCAACTGCCAGATGGGTTAACTATCAGGGTTTTGCAGCCAGGCTCAGGGCAATATTTGGGAGACTGAGGTGGGGAGACTATTTGAATGTGGAAGTACAGGATCAGACTAGGTAACAGTGACCCCCCCCTCCCCAAAAGCCAAGTTTCTGGGTCTTAATGTCAGATGTCAAGAACCAGAATCTTTCATGGTGAGGTATGAGCTCTGTGTGTGGTGGGGGGAGGTTTACTTATTATTTTAGATTAACATAGAAAACACTGGGTTGCCAGGCATGGTGGTACACACCTTTAATCCCAGCACTTGGGAGGCAGAAGCAGGTGGATCTGTATTAGTTCCAGACCAGCCCGGTCTACAGAGTTCGTTCCAGAACAACCAAGGCTACATAGAGAAACCCTGTCTCAAAAAACCAAAAAGGAAAAAAAAAAAAAAAAAAAGGACTGGAGTGGTTAAGAAAACTGACTGATCTTCCAGAGGACCTGGGTTCATATTCCGAGCATCCACATGGCAGCTAATAATTGTCTCTAACTCCAAGATCTGACATTCTCACATAAACATAATTGCTGGCAAAATACAAATAAAATAAAAAGTAAATAAAAACTTTGGGTCCCACAGTGGCAGCTTTGTGCCTATAAGTTATTATTCTGATTATTATTTGTTCTCTTCCCTCTGTCCTCCCCATGTCCACCTTCCCAGTTAATCCCAACTTTTGCCTTTTTATTGCATGTATTCAGTTATGATCTCCTTTCTAGTCCCACAGTTTAAACAGCCATATATAGTTCTCTATGTGAGAGAAAACATATCTATGTCTGCCTCATTTCACTTAGCGTAAGGATTTCTAGTTGCTCCCATACATATTCCTGAAGGTTGTAGTTTTTACAGTTGCATAAACTTGCATTGCATATATATTTCACATATTCTTATGTCTGTTTGTCTGTCGGTAGACATTTAGGCTGGCTCTTTAGCCTGGCTGTTGTAACACAATATGTTTCTTAAGAGTCCTTCAGATCTATACCCAAAAATGTGTAGCTGGGTCATGTGGTGGTTCTGTTTTCAGTTTTTTAGGATCCTCCACTCTCATTTCCACAGTGGCTGCACAAGTTTATCTATCCCATGTGCAGTGACTGAGGTCTCCCCTTCCCCTCCCTATCCTTCCTCGCCAGTGTTTTTAAGCATTGTAGCTGGAGTGGGATGGAATCCCAAGGCAGTTTCCATTTGCGTTTCCCTGATGGCAGAGGATGTTGAAGTTTCTCAGCTGTCTACTTGGCTTTTTTTTGGGTGGACTTACCAAATGATTTGAAGTTTTTTTGTTCGAGGCCAGCCTGTCCTCCAGAGCTAGTTTAGGACAGTCAGAGAAACCCTGTCTCAAAACAACAACAAATTAGTTCATTACAGTGAGAGTGAGCATGCTGAGTCCTTGGAGAAACTGCAGTTTCTGGGAAAAGCTGATTCCTAAAATTACCGAGGGTTTCATGACATTGACTTTCTCATTTAGAAAAAGATGAGCCTCATCCATGAGCTAATAAAATACTGCTGTACTCCTCCAAGATACCGTGCTTTGGCACATCAGGATACTGAGCTGTTTCTGACAAGGTAGACCTGAGCTGACGAGGTTTGCAGGAGTGAGAGTGGTGGTCATCATTGATGTCTTTTTCAGCCGCAGGAATCATAGTTTCTCAGGACTTGCCTATAGTAAATAAGACAGGCCTTAAATACACTTTTATAAGAACTCTAAATTGGCCTGACCAAATCCTTTTAACAATGTCACATATAGCTTACTTGAGCAGATTCTGTTTTAGGTCTCATTGAGGTAGTGTTTTCTTACTTTACTGTTTTGTTTTTAAGAAGTACTCAGTGTAGCTCAGGCTGGCCTCAAACACTAGATCCTTGGTGTTTATGAAAAATAGTCTTCCCTGAGCAGTTCATAAAAGACCAAGAAGTTTTTGTTTTTAAAATTTTATTTTATATATATGTAAGTTGTGTACTGTGTCCATGCCCATTGGGTTACATACAGATGGTTGTGAGTCTCCATGTGGGTGCTAGGGATGGAACCTGAGACATCTGCCAAGAGCCACAAATGCTGTTAACCAGTGAGCCATCTTCAGCCCAGGAGTTAAATTTCTTCCTTAGTTCAGACTTTGTGATTCCCTAAATAACCTAAGACAGGGCACTGTAAGTAATGTCTTGACCTTTAAGAGCCAAGAAAATATTACTCAGAATCATTACCACGGTATGTTAACTTAATATTGCTGTTGGGTCTACTGTTCTTAATTCTGGGAAAAAAGATCTGTCCTCCCCAGAAGGTTGTGTTTACTTTCTCCAAACACATTTGCCTGTACCATTTAGATATAATTAATTGTGAATTAGTTACTGCTGGTACATGACTCTCCTTTCCTGACATGCCCCTGAAAATGTAACTGGTTACAGCATATTTGAAGAACTGTAGTTCTGCTGAGATACTTCGTGTTCATTTTGTAATTTTTCTGGTCTTTGTTCTCCTGTGAATACAGGATGTTGGCTTGAGGTTGGGTTGTTTTGTTTTTAAATATCTTTTTTAAAGATTATTTTATGTGTATGGGTGTTTTGCCTGCATTTGTGTCTGTACCATGTGCATGCAGGGCCTGAGGAGGCCAGAAGAGGGCTTTGCATCTAGCACTGAAATTTTGTGGATGGTTGTGAGCTGTCATGTGGGTCCTGGGACTTGAGCCTGGGTCCTCTGAAATAGGGTCCAACTCCTAACTGCTGAGCCATCTTCTCAGTCCTGCTTTTTTATTTTTGTGAGACTGGGTCTCATTATGTATCACAGACCAGCTTAGAACTTTCCAGTCTTCCTTGGCCTCCTGAGTATTCTCGTGCTTGACTGGAATATTGTGATGTGTTTGTCTGATAATGTCTATGTATGTTGTATTCTTTGATATGGAACAGCTATTTCATTTGGTAAAGTAATCCATCCTCTGATGTACCTTAAACCCGTGATATTAACAGCTTATTTTACTTCTTTTATGATTAATTCACATTTGTAATTAAGAAAATCAGGATGCTAGAGGTTTCTTACGGCACATTGCAAAGCCATAAGAAGCAGCTGTCCGTTAGGTGTCCTCTGCCTTTCTCGTGTCAAAGCAGAGTCAGCATAACTAGTGTTCCTGCAAAATGACAACTGACAGTCACTGAGCACGAGTTTCAGTAGCTTCCACAGTTCAAATATTTATCTTCACTAGAAGTTTTCCTCTTAATCATTTAAAAATAAAAAAATAATGTTCACTTTGTGGGCTATATAAAAAATGGGTTGTGAAAGCCAAATTGGTCCTGTCGGCTTTAGTTTGCCAAACTCTCTTAAGATATTTTTGAACTTTGTAATGTGGAAAAGCTAACTTGAAACTTGATAATATAGGTACATTACAAACACAAGACTTAGAGCAAATTAGAAAGATAAGTAGAAATAGTAGAATGTTTTCAGCCAGGTAAAGGGACAGCAGTTCAAAAACCAGAGTGGAAATGAAGAACTAAATAGTTGAGTTAGTATTGTGCCGGCATTTTCTTTCCTTCAGTGTTATGTCAGAACTGCTCTCTTCACTCTGGTGCCTCCAAAGTGCCCCTGCCGGAATCCTTGGGCCTTGGAGATGTAGTCAAGTAAAATAAGGATGGATCTGAAAGAGAACGTGATCGTATCAGGTTACAGCCCTTGGTAGGCATATGGTCTACTGGAGGACGGGATGGAGTAGGGGGACTGCATTTTCTCATGCTTCTCAAAACTTAACTGTTACTTGTAAATGTTACCATTTCATATTTTGGGGCTGTGGTTGACCATGGACAACCAAACTGCATAAAATGAACCTGTTGCTAAGAAAATGGCCATATGCCTCTTTAAGTAGCTAAAATTTAAGTACAATATACACTGTTTTAAAATATTAATATGTCTTAATCCGTTTTTGTTTGTTTTTAAATAAAATTTTAGCTAGTATGTTCAGCACACCAGGAATGCAAAGCTTGTTGCAGCAAATAACTGAAAACCCACAACTTATGCAGAACATGCTGTCTGCCCCATACATGAGAAGCATGATGCAGTCACTAAGCCAGAACCCTGACCTTGCTGCACAGGTAAGCATGTAATTGTGTTTAAGAATCCTGGGAACTGAGTAGTCTGCTCTTGGCACATTTGTCTTGTGCTCTCCGAGCGCACTAGAGATGGAGACCCGCATCGCCAGCTTTTGGGAACTTTTGTTTCATATATACTTGGAACAACCTCATTTCTGCTATTTGTTGATGAGATATGCTTTAAAAAAAAAAAAACACTGAAGCTTTTAGAGAATTTGCTCTCCTAACACTCCTCCTCCTCCTGTCTGTTGTTTGGGTGTCAGCTCTCTGGTGACAGTCCTGTACCACCTAGAGCAGCGTCGACCTCTGAACCTAAACAACTGTGGAGGGTGTGAAGTAGTCTGGTGTCCACAGTGGTTACTGCTGTGTTAGGAATTTAGGATGCTTTCCTTTATAGTCCTCTTGTTAACGTCTAAAGGCCTATTGTTTGTTTATACTAGATGAAATGGTTTTTATTTTCAAAATTCTGAAACCACATTGGAACAAGGATATATATAGCAGGTATCCTTGAGGTAGGATCCTCAATGATAACTTACATAACAACAAATAATTAAAGAATAATGCTTTTAGATAACTTTTATCTTAAAATATGGATTTATTTTTATGAAAGCTGGCTTGTGAATTTAATTAAATGCTTGATGCTAATGTATCCTGAGCCACTTTTGTCACTTAGGTAGCTAAGATTTGGAAATGTGTGAAGTGACCCTTTCCTGTGTTTTCAAGTATGTGTTTAGTTATAACACTGAGTGTGTATCTTATTCTTAATAATTCATCTTAAGTAAGCATATTCCATGTAAGTTTGTTTATAAAGGACTTAGATGCTTTACACACTTACTTTTTTTTATAACTTTATTTTATGCACATTGGTATAACGATGTCAGATTCTCTGGAACTGGAGTTACAGACAGCTACGAGCTGCCATGTGGGTGCTGGGAATTGAACCCAGGTCCTCTGGAAGAGCAGTCAGTGCTCTTAACCACTGAGCCATCTTGCTAGCCCCTACACACTTGTTTTCTAACTTTAAAGCAAACCCCTGGCAATGTTAGCAACTAATCTAAAATCTTGACAGTGTGCTCCGGCATCAGATGGTTAAAGTTTATAGTTGGTCTTTTGGAACTTAAATAATTAAAATATTTTAAATGTAAAAACTTAATTGTTGTATTATGAAGGTTCAGGTAAGTTAGTTGATATAATAAATAAAAAAGATGATTTTTCTGTCACAAGCTTTTTCTAGGCCAGTTGAATAATTTAAATGAAAGGGGAATATGATAACTGGATAATAGCCCACAGTAAAGCATGTTTGTGTGGAAGAATAAAGGGGCAGCTCCTGCTTCATGTGCTGCTCACTCTGAAACTATGTCCGTAAAACAGTAACTGTTTTCTGCTTCGATGATGTTGAAATTAAATAATCCACTTTGAAGGAGGGAGGAGAGAACACTTTTTTTTTTAAACAGGATTTTCATACAGTTCTTCTTCAGTGTGGTTACCTAATTGAGGGCAAAGTTCATTTCCTCCCTAGACTTTGGACAGGTAAACAGGCTATCAGTCAATCATTGGAAAGTGATACACAATCTGTCTCCTTTGAACTTAGCAGTCTCTGGTTTGCTGACTGTATGATGATCTTACCTTCAGGCAGTCATGGCATGTTCAATTGGTCATATTTTGAAGTTTTGGAGGAATCCCACTTTTCTACCTGTGCTACTAATGAGGTGGAATTAAGACATTAATCTTGGCGTTCTCACTTTTATCTTTGGAACACTTCCCCAGAGGACTGACGTGCTAGTTTGGGCTGGTTTTCATCTAGCAGCTCCATTTCCCTGGCAGTTGGTTGCTGTTTCATGGTTATTCTGGACCTAATATCAACTGTTAGTAGTGGCGAGAGGTACATGATAGTGGCTCCAGATCTGAGTTCTCTGTGCTTGCTGTTTGTGTGTTGAGGTTTCTGAGCAAGCCATATTTAAGTTTTTACATATTAATGTTCTTTTATTCTGTAGTGTAGCCAAAGCATTGTCTTCTTGAGAACCCAGCACTCTCAGATTTTCCCCCAAAGGCAGAAGTTCACCTTTGTTCAAGGAAAAGGCTACAAAACAATTGCTTTTATTTTTTAGGGCCCAGCATGACATCCATCATCCACCATTGTTGGTGAAAGAGAAGCTGCCTTCCTTCCTTCCTTCCTTCCTTCCTTCCTTCCTTCCTTCCTTCCTNAGAAGCTGCCTTCCTTCCTTCCTTCCTTCCTTCCTTCCTTCCTTCCTTCCTTCCTGCCTTCCTGCCTTCCTGCCTTCCTGCCTTCCTGCCTTCCTGCCTTCCTGCCTTCCTGCCTTCCTGCCTTCCTGCCTTCCTGCCTTCCTGCCTTCCTCCTTTCTCTCCCTCCTCTCCCTCTCCCCCAGCTCTTTATGGTTAGAACTTCCTGCTCCTTTTTTATTTATGTTCTCCCTTCCTCCCTTCTCAGTGCCAATTTAGGCATTTGGAGGAAGGTAGAATATTAAACCAGGTACATTACTTGTTTCAGATATTTCCAGTTAAAATTGTTTGAACACTTGCCCCATAGATGATGCTGAATAATCCCCTATTTGCTGGAAATCCTCAGCTTCAAGAACAAATGAGACAACAGCTCCCAACTTTCCTCCAACAAGTGAGTAAGAAAAGATGCTGCTGTCTTTGTAATGATCTGCTTGAGAGGTTTGATGATGAACGTGTCCTCCTTCCTGCTGATGGCGCAGTGCAGAGGCCTGTGATGCTGCACACGTGCAGACACTGAGCCTGGTCCTCCCAGCCCGTGTCGCTCCCAACTGTGCTTAGACCGTGAGGTTTTTGGATGTGGAGTGCTTCCTTAATAATGGGCCATTTCCTTCCCTTTCCTACCCTTGAAGTGTTTCACTAGAGTTTGGACTAGTTCTGAGTGAGCTGCCCTCTCTGACGTCACAGGTTGGGTTTTATTATAGTGTCTCAGTCTCTTCCGAATTAGTAAAGTGCTTGTTCTCCAAGGAATAGACCTCATGTCCTCAGAGCCAGAAACACTAAGATGTCAGTGTTGTCACATCAAAGAGAAACCTTTGAAAAAGAAAAAAAAAAGGTAGTGCCCAAGATTTCAAGACATAAAAGTGGTGTTGGTGCTTTTGAAGCTGGTAGTTCTCAGGGTTGCTATCTGGCTGAAATGGTGGTTAGTCCAGCCAGTCGTTCTCCATGGTCAGTGTTGTCCTCGGTCTGCTGCAGTGGGCTCAGTGCCCTCTCGTCAGTCAGGCACGGGTATCTGAAAGTGAGGAAGCCACACTTAGGACACTGTTGGTTCAACTTTGGAACAATTGTCTGAGATGGCAGACTGGCAGCATTGTTAGATTAGCAGCAGACAGCGCGTGGTCAGAAGATGCACATAGTTTCCGCCATATTGCCGCCATCCAATACATTGTACATTTGGAGTTGCTGAGAAATAGTTATTTTTTCTCTCTTAATTTTTTTTTTTCTGTTGGAGAAGGGGGAAATGTGACTTCTGGGATTGCTCTTAATTGTCTTCATTCTGAAAATGGCTTTTATGGTAGCCTTGCAACTGAGTTAAGTAATGACCTGTGTGTGGAATTTGCTGTCAAAGAGGAGAGTTTGTGTGTATTTTGGGAAGAAATATGGAGTGCTGCTATCTGGGAGTAAGGTTTTAGGTTTTCTTCAAAAATATAGCCAAGTTGGAAAAACGTACCTACCTTGCTTTTAATGCTTTGGTAACCACTGCTTTTTCTTCTTTCTTAGATGCAGAACCCTGACACACTGTCAGCGATGTCAAACCCTAGAGCCATGCAGGCGCTGTTGCAGATCCAGCAGGGCTTGCAGACATTGGCAACAGAAGCCCCCGGCCTCATCCCAGGGTAGGCTTATTGGGGAGAGATTTGAAAGCACATGATGGTTCATTTCTATGAGAATTACAGAATTAATATCATTTGACATTTTATTTTGGCTGTTGAGTTATTTCTTAGTCAGTTTTCAAAGTTATATCTGCTTACTTTTAAGAAAATACCTTAGCCAGTATCATGTTCAGATGTAACTGACTCCATCCCCTTTGTGTGTGCTGTCCCTAGGTTTGCTCCTAGCTTGGGGGCAGCAGGCAATTCTGGAGGCTCATCAGGAAACAACGCACCTAGCTCTGCACCTAATGAAAACACGAGCCCCACAGGGGGTGCTACCGAGCCAGGCCACCAGCAGTTTATCCAGCAAATGCTGCAAGCTCTTGCTGGGGTGAATCCTCAGGTGACAATGCTTTTCTTTACAGATTCTGCATAAGTATAGAATTTTCAAAAAAGGCAAAAAGAAAGCAGTAGCCATTTAGTGTTCAGATAATGAAAAGTACTATTCAAGGATATTACATCTAAAGACATGCATTACAGAAATTGTTAATTTTGCTGCTATATCAGACACCAATCTAATGCCATAGTATTTAGAAATAGCCTTATAAAATGTAAGTTTTGAAGTACTTTCTTCAAAGTAATTTGAAATAGGTTTTATAAGGGTTTATCAGGGAAAGCCTAAAAATATTGTCAGTATTTCGGGACAACTGTATCTAGGCTTTCTATTGTAGCCTGTTCCCTACCCCGGCACTTCCTGTAGTAACTTAACGTGTGTGGGCTCCTTACATACATCTATGAACATGTACTGTCTTTACTAAGAATTTACCAGTAAGGGGGCCTAGAGAAATGACTTGCTCAGTGGTTAAGAGCACTGACTGTTCTTCCAAAGGACCCAGATCCAATCCCCAGCACCCACATGGCGGGTCACAGCCATCTGTAACTCCAATTTCCAGTCTCGGGGCTCTTCTAACTTCTGTGAGCATCAGGCATGCACACGGTGCACAGATAACACACGACAACCAGGCTGGTTAGTGGTGTATTATAATTGAAGCACACCCAGTGTCAGTACGGAGAAAGCATCGGCTGTCTGGGCTTTAAGAAGAGCTCCTGCTTGCCCATAAGTCTCTCCAGTGATGGGATTTATTAAGCCAGTTTTAGTCTTTATGGGAGATGGGGAGAAAGAGGACCTAAGGAGTCAAATCCAAGGCCCCAAGCACTCACCTCCAGTCTGTAAGTTGTTTTTTTTTTTTAAGACAGAATTATATAGTCTATTTGTTATGATTGTTTAGGATTACACTATTCTAAAATAAAACGCTAAACAACTTTTAAATATGATGGCTATTTAAAATTATAGCTAAATTATTTAAATCATATTTTGCTCATTTGAAGTAAATATGTACATATATATGTAAGGATAAATTATAGACTAACACTTGGAAATGTCCACTTTCTTTATAAAATAATTTTAGATGGTCTTGTATATTTCAGTTAAGTAAGTTCATTCTCTTTAATAACCCAGATATGGTGGATGTATCTCAGGACACAGGTAACAATTTAAAGAGAGCTCGACAGACTAGCATACATCCTTTAAAAAGCAATTGAAGTGTTTGAGCAGTGGCTCAGGTTAGCATAGACTGCCTCTCCTTAGAATGTGCTTCTTTGATCTCTTCAACAGCTGCAGAGTCCAGAAGTCAGATTCCAGCAACAACTGGAACAGCTCAGTGCCATGGGATTTTTGAACCGTGAAGCAAACTTGCAAGCACTGATAGCAACAGGGGGCGATATCAATGCAGCCATTGAAAGGTTACTGGGCTCCCAGCCATCATAGCAGCATTTCTGTATCCTGGAAAAAATGTAATTTATTTTTGATAACGGCTCTTAAATCTTTAAAATAACCTGCTTTATTTCATTGGAATTCTGTGCTGTTATAAAGAAAACCAATAGGACGCATCTGAGGTGGAGTGCAGTAGGATGTGCGGGTGTCTGTGTCTTTGGAACAGTGGGAATCAATGTTTTCAGTTAAGGCTGCTGCATGCATCAAACACTTCGCATTCATTGTAATTTTTTAAAATATCACCTTTTCTAATTGGGTGAACAAATTTTTGTCCTGCATCTGTCCAACTAACTTGCTTTTTAAACATAACCCCATGGTAGTAATTTATGTAGAATAAAGGCATTACAAAGCAGATCATTGCGCTCCATGATTTGTGGTACAGTATTGCTAATTGTGACTTTGGCATGTACTTTTGCTAACAACGCTGTAAGGTTTATACTACTGACAGTTTGCTTATGTGTGTGCAGTACAAACTAGTGCACATTTTTAGGTCATCTAAGCAAAATCCCTATAACCAGAAATGTAAAATAAGGGTTCTCAATTGTGTAGAATCTTACAGCATCTTTGATAAACATCTCTCAGCAGAAGTGCCATTTAGTCAGGTGTGTGGACAATAAAGAAAACTGATTCTGGTTATCACTTTAGGGACATTTAATTGTACAGACAATATAATATAACAATATTTCAACATTTACATAATGGCTGTAAATTACCTTTATTTTGTGCAGACTGAAGGAGCACTGTTACATATTCCAGTGCATTTGCCGGGGCTTCTGCTCCCCGTGGGCATCTAAGGAGCATTGTGTTTGATTGAAATGTTGCTTTTACTGAAAGTGCTGATGTTTCCGTTTTAGTTGCCATATAGTAGTAGAGCTATCTTTTGGGTTTATCAGCTTTCTCATTCATAGGCAGTATCTGGATTTAAAATGATTAGTGAGCCACTTGTTTCTGAAGTGTTTGCCTAGTTCTATTATGAAATAGTTGAATGTCGTGCTGTTCAGGGCCTCAGAGAAGGGGGTGGGGGAGGGGTGAGACAGAATCTATTCTGGATTGGGCCAGCCTGAACTAAGTAATACTGGCAACCAAGATTCTGTGGAGATTCTATGCATATAGTAGTGTCAGTCTGGTGGAAAACAAAGAGCCGTTTTAACAGTTTTGAGTAAGTTTGGCTATCCTATAGCCTCTTTCTTCCTCCCCAAAGAAGTTCTGTTTGCCTAACTCTCACACTGTTGAGGTGATACATTCCTTCGGGACCAATTAAAATACAGCTTTAGGGTCAGCGATATATGCAGCTGGCCCTGGTTCAGTATTCTCTTAGGTCATTGTATTCTCTTGTACAGTTATCCAAAATTAAAATGTTCAAATAATCTCAGATGGGTTCAGACAAATAAAATCAAGGGAAATAGAGATGAATTTCATAACTTGTATAAGTTGCTTGCTATTAAAAGGTTGAGAGACCAGGTTGCCCCAGACTGCGCACTGTTCTGACACTTTCCCCAAGCAGAAAGCGTGTGCAGAGGGCAGGGTGGAGGCTGACGAGGAGAGTGTTCATGTCTCTGCTCTCTCCTTATACCTCAGTCTGTCTGGTTTAAAGACTTCTGTACTGGTGAATGGCACCACACGAGGGGCAGTGTCATAACCAGCTTGATTTATTAATCACAAATAATAATAAATTTCCAGCTTTTACACTGGTTTGTCTTGCCTCTTTTGTAGAAAGATGTCTTTGTTTTTTCTCAACACATCTTAATGTAAAGCCTGTTTGGCATGATTTATTCTGCATTTTATGAAATTATTTCTTGGGGCATAACAGCGGTTTGTACAGGAGGGTCTTACTCTGTAGACTGGCTGTTCTGAAGTTCATTATGTATGTGTCCCCAGACTGAACCTGGTCCTCCTCCTGATGGGCCATCCCGTCCTGAAAGCACAGTGTTGGACAGTGAGCCAACCACCAGCAGGTTAGGTCTCCTAAGTGTTCTTGACTTGATGCTTTCAGCTCTGAGCAGGTTTGGCCCATGTGAGAACAGCAGAGTAGAAGTGCAGAGGTTGTTCTTACACCAAGTTCTGTAGAGCAATTAAGAGTAGAGGGGGTGTTATCGAACCTCTAAACCAAAGTTACCAGCTAGCAAACAGTCAGGCAAATGACAGCTGGGTCTGTCTTTGTGTTCAGGATTTCTAATCTCAAGCCAGGTGGGGTTGTGCATGTCTGTAAATGGGGGAGATCCAAAGTTTGAGGCCAGTCTGGATATACAGTGAGATCCTGTGTCTGAAAAGACTAAAAAGGAAAAAAAAATACCCAAATTTTGGATTTCAAGTTTGGTTTAACCATAGTAATGAAAGGGATTATTATTCTACAGGGTCTTACCATGTATCTCTGGCTATCCTCGAACTCACAGTGATCCACCAGCCTATGGGAATAGATTGACATTGTGACAGGGTGATGGGACAAGATAGCAGAAACATCCCAGAGCACAGTTCATCTATCTGCATTTTGTGTTATAAGTGTGCCAAGAACTGACCCTGCTCCTGAAGTCCACAGGTAATGTGCGTGTGTGAGAGCATTCACTATAGCCAGCCAAAGTCACGTTATCTTGAAATCATCTCTGTCTGAAATGCTCTGAGCCAAAAGTTTCAGTTGTTTTCGGTTTTAGAGTAGATGTGCTAATGAGATATCTAAGGAGTATGCACCAAGTCTAGATATAAAATCCATTAATGTTTTATGCACACCTTCTATGTGGTATTTTAAATCACTTTGTGGATGGAACAAGTTTGTATCCACTGGCTCACCAGAAAGCAAGTGTGTCACTATCTCTCCTCCCTGTGTGGACAATCTGGCTGTTTGACATCACCATAACTGGCTGAATATATATGCCACCAATGAACAGCCATTTCCTTACACCCAGTCCCACATACGTCGTGGAAATATGACAGACACAGCAATACAGTGGGAGAAAACCACACCCCCAGGCCAGAATCCCCAGATCAACAGCAAACCTGCTTTCAGCTGCTGTACTGCTTCTGATTAAAGTTCCTTGTATTGTTATTCAGGTGAGAAACATCAAAGGCAGCCCAGGAACTAGGAAGTGGGTCTTCTGGAGCTGACTGGTGTTTTCAAATGTTCTTCCAGAGTCCTCTGCCTCATTAACAACCTTTTTTTTTTTTTTTTTGTCACAGAAATCTCTGTTTGATAAACTGACTTGACTTTTGGTATGAATGCACATAGCCTAGCCCTTCAGTCAGCACATTGTGTGGTTGCGGGTGCTGTCTAGAGGCACAGCACGGCCCGGTGCATGGTTGCGCCGTGCTGTCTAGAGGCAGTTTTGCAGTGTTGTGCATCGTCTCCATCACAGTTAGAGCCATCTTTTACCGCAGCCTGCGTGAATGAAAGGAATGAGCACCTGGAGCCTCGCTCATTGCTATCGTGTAAACCATTTTCAGTCTTCACATTTTCCGTGAACCTCTCCGCCGTAGGTGTGGTTTTGCTACACATCTTTAAAACATTAGTGCCATTTCTTTTCTTTTCTTTTCTTTCTTTCTTTTTTTTTTTTTTTTTTTTTTTTTTTTTTTTTTTTTTTTTTTTTTTTTTTTTTTTTTTTTTTTTTGGTTTTTCGAGACAGGGTTTTGCTGTAGTTTTAGAGCCTGTTCTGGAACTAGCTCTTGTAGACCAGGCTGGCCTCAAACTCACAGAGACCCGCCTGCCTCTGCCTCCCGAGTGCTGGGATTAGAGGTGTGCGCCACCACCGCCGGGCTGCCATTTCTATTTTAAAGTGTCTACAGTCAGCCTTTGAGTATTCAGAGTTCCTTTCAGTTTGTCATTGGCTGTTTTACAAGCAGCATACTGTGCACCAGCCTGTGTCCACTCTCAATACTTCATCAGGATACTTCAGTTTTAGCTTTATGCCTTGTTTTTCTATTCTTCATGACTTTTAGCTCACTTTCAGCAGAGACCTTAAACAGTTCCTGATTCTTCAGGTCATATCTGGTAGTCAGTCTAGTGCCATGCTCCCTAAGAAAGGGTTTACACTGACCCCACTGTCCAGTCTGTCCAGCAGGCTGACCCTCTGCGATAGAGGAACTTAAATACTCCCTCTTTTTCTTATCCTATCTGCTGGTCTTTTGGCATTTTAAACAAAAGCATTATATCACAGAGCAGAAAACAAAAGACAAAAATGACTAGTGAGTAAGTAACGGGAGACTGGCTATGTTGGACTGGATGCCTGCCTTTTCATCGCATGCTGAGAGTGTGGCTGGGCCAGTGGATCTGGGCATCTGCTACAAAGGTACATCCAGCTGAAGAGAAGTGGAAAGGTCTTGCCTTTCGGGGCGATGCTGGGTGAACTTGCGCCGTCTGTCACATGAGGGCAGGTGTGGAATGTCCCGCTTTGTACATCACTGTGTTGAGTCTCCAGGTTTCAGAGTTCTGATTTTCACATTAGGCTTCCCAGCCGTCTGGCCTCAGCTCACGCCCTCTGCAGTCCTCTGGGGATTTTTAGTTTAAAACAGAGGTTATAGCTATTTTAATTTAATAGACAGAACAAATAGCAAAGTATAACACAGATGACTAAAAAGTGTTACAAAAATTTTACGGCCAAAAATGTGGTTATAAGACAGGGAAATAACTGCATATTATATATTCTTTCATAGAGTGATATTAGATTTGGTAAGCCCAGTACTAAGACTGTTGCTTAACAAACAGCCTTTTCTAATCTTGCTAGACATCCCCTGTACTGATGTTAGGCACCCCTACTTGGCCATTTTTAATGCTTTGTCCAGTGAACATACTGTGAGAAGCTGTTCTGCCGTCCTGGGTTCTCTGCATGCGCTCCCACTCCTGTCCTTCCTGGGCTCAGTTTGTGCTACCTCAGTGGTTGCTTGACCTTTTTATGATCAACTAGCCTTTCCCATCAACTACTGCATTCTTTTCCTCTGGATTACAGCATTTTGCTTTGTTTTATATTTCTTCTTCTTCCTTCTCTGACATTCCCTGGGTAGTTATGGAAGTGACGTCATACGCTACTCTTTATTGTCTTCCTCGAGCAGCGGTTCTCAACCTTCCTACACTGCCACCTTTAACACAGTTCCTCATGCTGTGCTGACCCCAACCATACGATTACTTTTGTTGCTACTTCATAACTGTAATTTTGCTACTGTTAAGAATCTGAAGATACGCAGACACCTGTGAAAGTGGTTGACTCCCAAAGGTCTTGCCCCACAGGCTGAGTACCAATGTCCTGGAGGAGCCTGTACTCATTGAGTAATTACTCAGTCAGACGTTCTTTGCTCTCTGTCCCTCAACTATGGCAGTAAAGTGCAAGTCTGTCTTATACTGACAGAAGTGGAGCCAGGCTGTGTAGGAGGACAGTGTACAAAGCATCCTGCCTGCCAGTGCGAGGAGGTTCAGCCAGGAGTACAGCCTTGTGATATAAGTCTAGGCCTGGTGGGAGTGGCATTCTCGTGCAAGGCGGTAGGGTAACATCTGAGTAGACACTTAACTATCTTGGGAGTGGTGTTATTCTTGTGTCCCGCCAAGAGTATGGATATTAATGAGTAAGAGGGTTGGGCTCTCCCCCCGCCCCATGTGTTTATGCGTGGTAAACATGCTTGCCAGTGTGGGAATGTGTATCTATGGCACGCTCTCACGCTGTTCCTTTGTTTGTTGAGAGACAGTTCTGAACCTGGAATTCACTAAGGCTAGTCTGACAGTTGCCACTTTCCCAGTCCTGGAATCACAGACCCGTGAACCATACCAGGCTTCTTGCATGGATCTGATCTCAGGTCCTAATGCTTGTGCGGCAGCTACCTTAGCAACCAAGCCATCTCCTCAGCCTGTATCTGCCAATCACGATAGCCAGCCAAGGATCCAGAGAAGACAGGGTGGAAGTAGGGGAGTGTTAGCAAGTGGCACTCGGATTAAGAGGCCACGGGCCCTGGGACTGACTAGTTCTAGGTTCATTCCTGAGACTGAACAAGAACAACTTAGAAGAAAATGTCCTATCCATCAGTGAGTCCAGGCAGGAGTCTGCCAGCTGCTCCACACAGTGTTGGTGCTGACCAAGGACGTGCAGCAGAAACCCTGGGGAAACACCGCTGGCCCACTCAGGCCACCGCAGGACCGCCTGCCTAAGGATGGTATTGCCGCAGGGGGCATGTTCTGGGCAAGGCCTGGGAGCACACTTGGAATGACACCAGAGCTTGAAGGAGCATATGAGGTTTAGAAACTCCTCCTCCTCACTGTTTATTTTCCCTTTCTTCTCCAGCAATCTGGAACATAATGGCCCCATGTCTGTCTGAGGTGTTTCAGAGGCAGTTCGCAAACACCTGTAATCCAACGTGCCCCACAGGGAGACTAAAGTCATACAGTAACCAACTGTGTTCAGGACATCAGACCGGTTCTCTTCTGAGGGCTAGGTGACGTCATGTTGTATACAGTCACAAGGACAACCCATTCTCAGAAGCCACGTGTATAGTCTGTAGCAAACCGAGTCTTGTTTCCTACACCTGGGACTGGCACAAAAGCACATTCCAGGATCAGCCCATGTTCGGAGGAAACGAGGCTCAAGCCTCCTGTCTTAGATACTGGGAGTTTTTCACAAGTGCTCCGAAATCTCGCTGGCTTCATGGATGGACTGTGTGTGTCCTGTAGGCTGCCAGGCAATGTTTGTTGGTGTGTGGGTACTCAGTGCAATGTGCACGTATGTGCTCAGAAGCAAGCTGCTATATGTAACATACTATAACACAGCTGAGCGCCAGAGATACCTGCGATTCTCAACATATGTTGGGTTTTAAATTAATCTGTGGTTACTGCATGCCAGAAGCCTGTTACTGGCACTTGTGACATTTGTCGTCACAAAGTCCAGTGGGTGGAGACAAAGTGAAGCCCTTGTGATTTGCTTTTGTCTTTTGAGACAAGGTCTCACTATATAGCCCTGACACCGAGATCAGCCTGCCTCTGCCTCCGGAGTCCTGGGATTAATGGCGTGCTGCCACACCTACTTGAGCCCTTAGACTCTTTATTCAAAACCAGCAGTTTTAATAGAGTCTAACTGATGAAAACTGTCTTGTGCCTTCTCTCCAGTCAGCCAGCCAGTCGGGCTGTGGTGGGATGGGCCATAATGAAGCCAATTATCGTAGAGTCCAGTTTTGTGCCTTTGCTCTAGGGGCTCAGCCAGATTGCTAAGACGTGTAACGTCTGCCTGTCACCATGTCTTGGCATTCTCTGCGTGTTGGGGCTCAGGCTCTTCTTGGACCCTAACATCTTCTAGCTAACATCTTCCAGTGCCAACCTTGGATCTGTCCTGGGTGTTGCAAGGGCAAGGTAGGGTGGGTGCTAACTCAGAACCAACCTTGATTGTGTGGACATATGAACTAAATAAAGCAGATTTTTCAGCAATGTGTGGTAGAAATAAGTGTCTTTAAAATACAGAATATATATTACCTTCCTGTCTCCCTACCACTGCTATAGCCAGTTTTTTGTGGCTCCACATTTTTTCCTCTTGGGGGGAGGCGTGGTCTGTAGCTCTGGCTACCCTGGAATTCATGTATCTTGAATGGTCTTGAACTCTGAGATCCAGCTGCTCAGTCTTCATGCCAGGCCTACCAGACCTCATGTGTAGAACTGGGTCTGGGGGTGATGCTTATTGGACTTTATGTTCCAATATTTTATTTTCTTAGAATTGCTTTTTGCTAAATTTCTCATTGAGTTGAACTTTTCATCCAAATTGTAAATTGACTTTATCCGAAGTTTCTTGTCATTCATGATTAAAACAAAATAATTTTACGTGTATGTTGTATTTCTGAAAGTATGTTTACATACCACATGTATGCAGAAGCCTATAGAGGAAGAGGAATTGGGTCTTATGAAACTGGAGGTACAGATGGTTGTGAGGCACCATGTGGGGGCTGGGAACCAAATGCAGGCTCTCAAGAGCAGTAGGCACTCCTAACCGCTGAGCCATCTCTCCAGTCCTTCCTGCCTCCCTCCAACCCCCTTCCTTTTTATTGAGACAGGATCTCACTATGTAGCTCTGACTGAGTGACCTGCAACTTGCAGGGTAGCCCAGGCTGGCCTCAAACTCAGAGATCCGCCTGCCTCTACCTCCTGAGCAGTGGGGTTTAAAAGTGTGCGCCACCACCACCCAGCGACTTCCAGTTCTTTTTGTAGCATTTCAGTCATTTGAATATCATTGAATTCAGCTATTGGAGTGTTAAGAACAACATAAAAATTAATAAAAAGACAATGGTAAAATGTTGAGAGAGAGTGTATTGTGTAAGAGTTGAGTGTGGGAGCTCCACCAGCCCTCTGGGGGTCTCCATCTGTAGACGGCCTTCACTGCAGTTCCTCTTGGCTCCCATGGGGCGGAGGCCTGGGCTGTCAGTGTTAAGCTGCCAGGGTCAGTGCTGAATGAACTGTAGAACTTTCCAGTTTTTGTGCCTCAGGAGCTGCTGCTGGCTCCAGCGGGCTCTGTAGCCTGTGACCTGTTCAGGTGTCCCCCCCACCCGCCAGCACCCTCGTCCACCACTTTGTTCACCTGGAGGTAGTAAATGTCCCAGCTGAAGTGTTGGTTTGGGCACTTAAAGACCCACCCAGCAGCAAACTGCCCTGTAGGGGAGGAGGCTGGAGACCCGTGCAGCCCTAGACCTGTGCTCAGAGCTTTGTTTCCATGGTAATATGCAAGCTAAGGGCTTGCCCCCCACCACAGAAGCGAGTGAGCACTGTATTCTATAGTCCAGGCCCCCTCCAGTGTGTTCCAGCCTCTCACTATGTCTACATCTGGTCCTCCCTCTTTTTGTGCCTTTGTGGCTGTCTCCATGGCAACCAAATGGCAGGGAGTCCCCAAGATCCCTGATTGCTGCTTGCTTTCTGGCCCCAGAGTCCTGGGTCTCAGGATGGTAGCTGACTGTATCTCACTCTGAGATATAAAGGGGTGGGGGTGTGACAAAATAGACTGAGTCTCCAGAGGTTCCCTGCTAGTCAAGTTTAAGGCCTGTCAGAAGTGTGGTCTTTTCTGGGTAGGCCAGTTCCAGCCTGGACAGCTCAGGTCCTTGGCCTGCACCGCCTCTGCCTGACTGATTTCCAGTGCTCTTTCTCTCGGAATGCAGTCTCCCCTTTGTTACCCAGACTCAGCCTTGCTGACTTCTGTTTTGTCACTTGAGACTGGAGTGGCCCGAGGCCTCTTAAAGTGGCATTAAACAGCCTCCTTTTCTTGTGGGAGTATGTCTTAGCAAGCCCAGCCTGTTCTGCTTTGGTTTTGGTCTGGTGAGGGATGTCCTGTATGTGTTGCTTCATTGGTTGATGGATAAAGCTGTTTTGGTCAATGGCTTAGGAGAAGGTGGTGTCAGGCAGACACAACATAGTTGCCGATGCCCCCCACACCTTTTCAATAAACCACAGCCTCATTGCAATACACAAATAGGTTAATTCGTCAGGCAGCACAGGCAGTGGTGGTGCACGCCTTTGGGAGGCAGAAGCAGGCAGAGTTCAAGGTCTACAAGAGCTAATTCCAGAACAGGCACCAAAACTACACAGAGAAACCCTGTCTTTAAAAAGAAAAAAGTTAATTCAAGATAGAAGAGCTAGCTAGATATATGCCTGAGTCACAGTGTTGTAATTAATCTAGTCTCTGTGTGATCCTTGGGGTCGGGAAACCAAAGAACAGTCTGTTTACATTGATCTTTTGGTTTTTTGAGACAGTTTCTCTGTAGCCTTGGCTGTCCTGGAACTCACTCTGGAGACCAGACTGACCTCGAACTCACCAAGATCCACCCTGTCTCTGCCTCCCTGAGTGCCGCCACCACTGCCCAGCCTTTCCTGTATTCTAAGCCCAGTTCACCCTTTGGTCCTGGCCGAAGGACAGCTAACTCTGCAGCTCTCACCAGGTCACCAGCCAGAAGCATCATAGTGGAAGTGGCTTCTCGCCTGGACTCTGCAGTGGGTTTTTTGCTTGGCGGAACCCTGCCAGCTTCCTCCAGGTGGTGATCTACATAAACTGCTTATCCAAATGGGGTCTGGTTGGCCAGACCTTGCCTGGAGCTGTGGACCAGGCTCTCAGGTCCTGCCTGAACACCCTGGTTGCAGTGGTTTATAGCATGCCTGTTGGGCAGGTATCTGCCTGTGTTTGGAGCACTGGGGATCAGAGCCGGAGCTTTGCACATGCTCGGTGAGTGTTCTACACTGAGCCATGTCTGCAGCCCTGAGACATAAGTGCTAAGGTGCATTGGGGGTTGGGAACCCACTGTCTTTTTCATTTTCTTGTCCCATAACAGACGGTCTCAGGTCCAGCTGTGGCACATCTGTGGTGATCTGGTACAAGACTTACCTGGGGTGTTTTCAGGTCTGTTATGGGAAGGGAGTTGGGCACAGAAACTGTCTACCAAGGACTATATCGTTCAGCAGATCTAGACCAAGTCCCAAGGTTCCTACCACGTCTTTTCCTCTGAATGGAGCCACCTAAGAACCACAGCATTGTGTTACCCTCCAGCCTTCCAGAGGACGCACCATAGATGTGACCCAGTGAGTGTGGCCTTTTCATAGTTCCTTCCTCTACTTCTCAGTGTAGGGAACTCGTGCTTTTAGTTTTTGGTTTTGGGTTTTTGTTTTCTTTTGAGACAGGGTTTCTCTGTAGCTTTGGAGCTTTCCTGGAACTCACTCTGTAGACCAGACTGGCCTTGAACTCAGAGATTCACCTGCCTCTGCCTCGAGTGCTGGGATTAAAGGTGTGCGCCACCAATGACCAGTTTGTTTGTTGTTCTATTTTGAGACAAGGTATCGCTGTGTAGCTCTGGCTATCCTAGAACTGAGTATGTAGGCCAGGCTGCCCCTGCAATGCTAAGATTAGAGATGAGCATCACCATGCCTGGCCCATGTGGGGAACTCTTGGCCTCATCTGGCAGGAGTATGAACATTGGACCATGTTCTGACACCAGGGAGGACATGTCCCAAATAACTTGGCAAAGAGGCAGAGCAGAAAGGCCACAGGAGTGCCAGGTGTGGTCGCTCTCCTTGCTGCTGTGACCAAGCATCTGGCACTTTGGGGAAGTCATGGTAGGCTCATGTGGCTTCACAGTTGACGGGCGGAGACCGCATGGCGGCTTGAGCAGGTAGTGACTGGTGGCATTGAATTCCATCAGGACACGGAGTGAAGCCTGCTGCTCAACATGAGTGCTTTTAATTAGTGTGGGACCCAAGCCCATGGGATGGAGCTGTCCACATTGGGTGGGGAGCCCCCAGGTGTACACGGTAAGTGTGCAGCTGACTGACCTACTGGACTAGCCACGCTAAGTATGTGCACTCCACCTGGAGAGCCCATTTCTGCCAAGCTGCGGGGACATCTGTCCTTTGGATAAGTCACTGTCAATTCTGTAAAACTCTTGTGAAATCATGGCATTTCTCCCTTCTACAGTATCCCAACAGTGGATCAGTGTATAAACCTGACTTCCTGTAGGGCAACCGGATCCCTCCCCACACACCATGAAGTCAAGGTTTGAAAGGATTCCCTGAAATCCTTGTTCTCAGCCAAAATCTTCATAAAAATAGAGACTTTATTGGTAGTACTCACTGATAGGAGCCTCAACTCAGGTGATGTAATCTACTGGTCGTCTGCTCTAACAGGCTACTAAGATTCTGTATTTACCCTTTACTCAACTAACACAGGATCATAGCCCACGAAATTGTTTATACAGGAAAAAGGCCAGAGTCACTAAAACTAGCTTCAGAGATTCTCACCTGAGCACCCTGCTGGAGTCAAGCAGGGTCCCCAGAAGAGATGCCTTTAAAGTCAACCAGCTAGGTGCTGGTGCAAATCAAGCCCACAGGCCAGTAGCTGGGGGGGGGGCAGGTAGGGGACGGAGACGGGGACTACGCTTTACAGCCACGCCTGCTAGAGACACCAGTCTCTTAGGGCTCTGAAAATGCATGCTTGATATTGTTACTGCCTGCGGGATTGTTAACTTGTCTGTCTGCCTATATAAATGGAAAGCTTTGTGACTCACTCCTTACTCTTACCCTTTTTATACCTTATGCCCCTCGCTCCTTCTTTTCCCTTCGTTACTCTTTCCCTATCCCTTATGTCTTGCCCTTACGCCCTTATTCTCATCTTCCCCTAAGGAATAAAGAAACTTTCAGGAAAAAGATGCCTAAGTCAGTTTGTTTTACCCCTCAGTTCCATTTTCCAAGCCCAGTCTTTACTTGTCATAGAAGTCCTATTCTGAACCCTGAGAGAGTGCTGAGGCCAGCACCTAGTAGCTCCCGATAGGATGGGACCTCCCACATCCACTAGGCTCAACTAAAAAAAAAAAATCTCTCATGGGTATGGTTGCACACCACTTTAATCTCAGCCTTCTGATTTGAGGTCAGCCTGGTCGGTGTAGGGGGCTCCAAGACAGCCAGGACTACATAGAGAGACACTGACTAAACAAGCAAAAAGGTGATTTAAAAAAGAAAAGAAAATCCCTCATAGATCTTTCCCTGGGTTGATTCTAATTCCCATCAAGTTGACAGTCAAGATACTCCGTCACACCACTTAACCAAAAGAGTCCTGGGATTCCGTTAACAAGTTGGCTATTTGTAACCCCTATAGGAACTGGAGCCAGCCTGAGCTGTCCATCAACAGTTAAAGAAAGTGGGGTATGCCAGGCGGTTGTTTCGTGCACCTTGTGCACCTTTATTTCAGCACTCAGAAGGCAGGCAGATCTCTGTGAGTTCTAGACCAGCCTGGTATACGTGTCTACACAGCCAAGGTGACACAGAGAAACCCTGTCTCAAAAGACAAAACAAAAATGTAAAATGTGGCTAGATGGTGGTGGCGCACACCTTTAATTCCGGCACTCGGGAGGCAGAGGCAGGTGGATCTCTGTGAGTTTGAGGCCAGCCTGGTCTACAGAGTGAGTTCCAGGCCAGGTTCCAAAGCTACACAGAGAAACTGTCTTAAAAACAAAACAAAAAATTTTTAAATGTGGTATATGTGCATAATGGGATTTTATATAGTTGTAAAAAGGCCCATATTCTCTCCCAAGCAGGACCTAAACTTAAAGTTCATATACATGTATGATGTATATACCAAGCAGACAGGAAGAGATCTTAAGACTGAGAAACCATGAATGCAGGAAGGTGGTCACCTGGGGAAAGGAAGGGAACCTGCCAGGGAGGAGCAGGGGACAAGGGTAGGGGAAGGCTGTGAAGGGGGGATAATTAAAGCAAAGCATAATGGCAGATTATAGAACATAGTGACGTATGTATGAAGAGAAGCCAGTTGTGGTAACGCACACCTTTAGTCCCAGCACTGGGGAGGCAGAAGCAGGTAGATCTCTTGAGTTTAAGGCCAACCAGGGCTACACATTGAGGCCCAAAAGAAACAATAATCATAGTAATAATGAATAAAGGAAGATATCAGTAATGTAATAATAAAAGAAAACGAAGTCTATGATTTTGTATGCTAATCTAAATATTTAAAAATAGTCACAGCAGTGGGGTGGTGGTGGCGCACGTCTTTAATCCCAGCACTCAGGAGGAAGAGGCAGGCAGATCTTGGTGAGCGTCAGGATGCTCTACAGAGTGAGTTCCAGGACAGCTAGAGCTGTTACACAGAGAAACCAACGGCAGTATGGTATGAAATTACTGCAGTGAGTGGCTGCTTTGAGTTCAGGTTTCTATTGCTGAGACCAGTTCCAGCAGGCCTCCAGGGTAGCGTAATTCATCCATTTGTGGAAACAGGCACAAGGGGGCATTGTTCTTTCAAACGGGAGTAATTTCTAGCATTGATTGCACAGTTTCCACTGACCATCTGGTTGCTTGTGCACGAGTTTAAACTTAAGTTTAAACTTAACTTTTACCACCCTTTCCCCTCCTCCTGGCACACCTGTGGGACACCTGCACACCACAGCCTCCTGCCCACACAGGCGAACGGTGCTCTCTACATACTGCAGTTTGTTCTCAATTAGGAACTTAGAATAGTGACGAGGAGCTTGGAACTAGAGCGCGCTCGACCCCACAGGTGTGGAATGATTACGTCATTGGCAGAGCTTTCAGAACAGCATCGGTGATCTCCGGGAGACTTCGGTCCACGCTGACCTGGATGAAGTTTTCAGGAGCTGATGGAGGCTCCAGAATACTGAACTGGGACTGCAGTAACTCGGGCGGCATAAAATGTCCTTTTCGTTGGGACAGGCGTCTGGAAATGATCTCAAATGGGCCGCACAGATAGACCACCAAGAGCTGTTGGCTGGCCAGCCTTTCCTCAGCGGACCCGTCGCTTCTTCCCTGTATCAAGATGTCTCTGTACATTTTCTTCAGGGCTGAACAGGCTAGAATTACACGCTGTCCCAAGGCCACATCTCTGTTTCCAAAATACAAGGAACAAGATGCACCCCACCCCCAGAGGGAAAAAAAAAGATGAGGGCAGAATGGGGTACTTGATGCCGATTCTAGGTGGTGGACTAGTCTAGTCTCTGCCAATGGAAAGTGTTACTTGGAAATGGAGCCCCAAGTGCGCTCAGCCTTAAGTGATTTCACCGGACTTGGGCTCCAGGCATCGTCAGTTCCTCCCTTGTTAAATGGCCCCTTCCGAGCTGTTCGGAGGGCAGAGCTGACTGAGGACCTGGTTTACCCACGTCTTTGACTCTACCCTGAAGGGTGCAGCCAGTTGTAATTTCAGAAGTGATTTTTTTTAACTTACTGGATTATACCAGGGCCAGATGATTTCTTACCTTACTAATATGTCGTGCAAGCTGCAGAGCCATGGAATCCTGTCCTGAAATTAGAACAAGAACTAGAAGCTTTCCCAGGTATAGCTTGTACAGAAACAATAGGACCACAGTTGCAAATGTTAGCTCCAGAGAGACCTTAGTGGTCGTGGGAACTGGGCATGGCCAGGCTGAGGGCCATGCCCAAGGCCCTACAACCACAGAAACCATTCCATGGCTCTGGTGTCAGTGGCTCTTTCATAATAATATAAGTCCCCTTAAGATACATCCTTTAACCTCCCCTCTCCCCCGCAGCCTCCCTGCTGTGTGAATGTTGCCCCTGGCCCTGATGCTCACACTCTGCTTACTGTAGCTAATATATCCTCCTGATACACCTAATCAGATCCTTCAGCTAGGCGCATCTGCAGCTTCCTACCCCAGCCCTTGAGTTGGCCATCCCCACCCCTAGCAGGGTTTCTCTGTGTAGCCTTGCTCTGTAGATCAGGCTGGTCTTGAACTCAGAGATCCTCCTGCCTCTGCCTCTGGAGTGTTGGGATTAAAGGTGTGCACCACCACCGCCCCACTGAGTTAACTTCTTAATGTACCACTTGAACCTGTCTTTCAAATTGGCTCTTGTAGTGCCTTGGTTAGCCGGGGCTTCCTACTACATTCAAGCACTGATAGGAATGGAAAAGATGATGGTATTAACTTTAACTTTTGGATATACTTCTTCAAGTATGATTTTGTTTTATATGTGTTTTTGCCTGTGTGTATATAAGCGTGCTGAGAGCATGCAGTGCCCACAGGAGCTAGAAGAGGGCAGGGGAATCCCCTGGAACTGTAGTTAGAGGCAACTGTGAGCTGCCATGTGGGTGCTGGGAACGGAACCCAGACCTCTGCGAGAGCAGCCACTTCTCCAGCCTCTCAGGTATATTCTCTAAAGCAGTTCCCAGGCGTGGGTAGCAGAAGGCCAGCCTTGAAGTCCCAGTGCCATCCACGAAAGGTCTCCCCCCTTGCCTGAGACTCCGTGCAAGTGTTGTCACCCCCGTGCCACACCACACAACCACCATACCCTTTTAAACAATTCAAATTTAGTTCTGGGGAAGCCTTCCTTTGGTGGATTATCAAGACGTCCAGCTCAACGGGAAAGGATGGCCTTTGTGTGGGTGTCCCCATGTAGTGGCCTAGGAGTCGAGATACGTGAACAAGTGTCACTCCGGGGAGGAGGAGAGCAGTGGGACACAAAAGCCCCATGAGGAGGAACATGACCATAGCAGGGACTAGTTGAGAGGCTCCCGTGGAGACGGAAGAGAACCTAACACTTTTTAAAGAGACTCTACAAACTTGAGATCATTGAAAGCCTAAAGGGTCTCAGACATGGTGCCTGCTGCACTGGCTTGAGTGAGACTCGCCTCCATAGGCGTGGATGTCTGGATACTTGGTCCCTACCCCAGCTGATGGAACTTTTGGGGGAAGATTAAGAGGTGTGGCCTCCCTGGAGGAAGTGTCATTGGGGGCAGGCTTTGCCATTTTAAATGATTTGTGCATTCCCAATGTGTGCTCTGCCTCCTGTTTCAGATCAATTATTGAAAATCTCAGCTGTTCCCACTGTCTTGTCTTTATCCACCATCATGGACTCTAACCCTTGGTAATTCTAAGCCCAATTAAATGCTTTTATAAAATGCTTCGGGCATGGCGTTTTAGCACAGCAATAGAAAAATAATTAAGATGCCAGCCATACTTGATCACACCCGATCACATTTCCATGAGCGCTGTGGCCTTGGAGTTCACCAGAACTTGGCTGGTGTGGGGGAGGTGAGGGCCTGGGAGGCACTAACTTCCCTGTATGAGTGCAAGGGAGCCTGCACTTGGGGATTAGAGACTAAAATCCTGCAACAAACTGTGGCTGTCTGTGCACAAGATAAGGCAGAAGGTAGCTCACTCCTGGGCCTGAGTCCTTGGGAAAGTTCAGGCTCCAGGCTAATAAAGGAGGAGATCTTGGACACCCACAGCCAACATTACCTGGTCGCTCAGCGGTACCCCTCTCCCCATCTTCATCCGATTCTCTTCAGAGTGGTAATCATCGGCATCGTAGAATTTCCATCCCAGCTTTAGGAATGAAGGGAAAAGTATACATAGCATCAGCGAGGCCCATGGGAGCTTACTGGCAGACAGGTATAGAAATCACTGGTCTGGGGGCTGGAGCACTGGCTGCTCTTCCAGAGGTCCTGAGTTCAATTCCCAGCAACCACATGGTGGCTCACAGCCATCTGTAATGAGATCTGGTGCCCTCTTCTGGTGTGCAGGTGTACATGCAGACATATACATAAAAATAAATAAAAATTGAAGGAAGGAGGGAAGAAGAAATGGCTGGCCTGAGGCTGCCCCTTGGATTGTCATGCAAAGGCATCAAACCATAGGTCATAAGAAAGGGAGGAAGCAGCCTGGTGGTGGTGGTGGTGCACGCCTTTAATCCCAGCACTCGGGAGGCAGAGACTGGCCGATCTTTGGGAGTTCGAGGCCAGCCTGGTCTACAAGAGCTAGTTCCAGGACAGGCTCCAAAGCTACAGAGAAACCCTATCTCGAAAAACAAAAAAAAAAAAAAAAAAAAGGGAGGAAGCAATGGACAAGAGCACATGGATGAGGGACATTACCTGGGAGGCCAGCAGTTTGCCCACAGTAGATCTGTGGAAAGAACAGAGATGTCTCCATTTTCTGCCCTGTAGTAGGAGGCCGCTTGTTTGTTCCCGGCTGCTTAGCCCCAAAATAACCACACAGAAACTATATTATTTGCAATACTGTTTGGCCAATAGCTTAAGTGTAACACCATCGCCATTAATCTGTGTATTGCTACGTGGCTGAAGCTTACCAGCAAGATTCTGTCCAGAGTCTGTCTCTGGCGGGCCTACGTGGCTTCTCCTGACTCCACCTTCTTTCTCCTAACTTTCAGTATAGTTTTCCCTGCCTAGTTATACTCTGCCCTATCAACAGGCCAAGGCAGTTTTTATATTCATTAACCAATAAAAAGCAACACATAGACAGAAGGACCTCCTACATCACTGCCCAGTGCATGCAAGTGCCAGCTGTTCTGAGAGACGAACAGCTGTCACTTTAAAATGCAGGTCCCTGTGTGGCCCTAAAGCAGAGATGCCCTTAACCCTGAAGTCTAGAGATGGCCTTCACTGTCCTAAGATGTATTATCCAAAAAGCAATGTAGTGGTACATGCCTGTAATCCCAGCACTTGCAGCCCCACAAAACAAATGAACAAAAACTTACAACAACAAAGTTTTTTTTCCCAATAATCAGTGTTTCACAGGTATTTGTAATTCAGGATATGAGACATGGAGGCAAGGTAGTTGGTTCTAGGCTAGTTTGGATGGCACACCGAGATGCTGACTCAACCCACAAAATGATAACAGGGAGCCATTGCTTTAGCTCCTGTTATGTAGATGTTCATCTTTTGCAAGAGAATACTGAATGGATAAAATGGTAGTTTATTTTGTTTTGTGTTGGCCAACTACTGGGGAGTCTGCCCTGAAGTGTGTTTGATACACCGAGTGAGAGGGGAGTCTAATAAAATTTAATCTCCTGTAGCACTGTGTAAAGTTCAGAGGCCTGTAAATGCATCAAAGCATTGCTAGGTTAATAGATATGCAGAAGGGGCCGGAGAGGTGGCTCGTCAGGTAGAGCACTGGCTGCTCTTCCAGCAGCCCTGGTTGGGTTCCCACATCCACATGGCAGTTCATAACCATCTGCAACTCTAGTTGCAGGGAATCTGGTGCCCTCTTCTGGCTCCCTTGTACACTGCACCCATGTGGTACTCATATAGGCAGGCAAAAATAATAATAAAGCAACAATCCATACACAAAAGACAGACCTAAAAGACAAGGTCAGTGACTCAAGAATGATCAAGGCCTGTTAAAACGGTGTCCCACGGAGCATGCGAGTGAGGGCTGGGCCCCAGTCCTCATTCTGTCAGGAAATGACTACTCCATAACTAACTGGGTTTCTCAAGTCCTCAGTTTGTTCAGGGGAACTAACCCACACAAGGTGTCCATTCGCCTCTAGTTTCTTCAGCCAATTAAAAGAACTTTATCTTATGCTTAGGGGTATTTTGTTTCCATGTAAGTTAGTGCACTGTGGTGATATTTTATTTATGCTTTAACAAATGAAGCCTTCCTGAAGATCAGAGTGCAGAGCTAGTCACACTAGCTAGCCACAGAGGCCAGGCAGTAGTGGCACACATCTTCAATCCCAGCACTCCAGAGACAGAGGCAGATGGATCTCTATGAGTTCAAGGCCACCCTGGGCTACATGAGATTGAATCAGTCTAAAAGGGAAACAGAACCAAGTGGTAGTGGCTCACACCTTTGATCCCAGCATATGGCTGGGTGGAGAGAGGAACAGAAGGCAGGAGGAGACAGGAGCTCAGGATCCAATCTGAGGATTTGGAGAGACAGGATACCCCATTTGGTCTGAGGATTTAGAAGAAGTAAGCTAGTGGCTGGCTGCTCTGCTTCTCTGATCTTTCAGCTTTCACTCCCTAATATCTGACTCCAGGTTTTTATTATTAAGACCAGTTAGATTCATGCTACAGTGTACCATGTGTGCAATGCCCATGGAGGTCAGAAGAGGGTCTGGAACTTGGTTACCATCATGAGCCACCATGTGAGTGCTAGGAATTGAATCCAGGTCTTCTGCAAGAGCAGCCGTGCTCTTAAGCACCAAGCTATCTTTCCAGTCCCAATTCAGTCAATTTTTGTTGAAAATGTGTCACCTAGTAGTTACCAAAAGACAAAGATGAGACCACTATGATGTGCTGGGATTAAAGGTAAGTGCCACCACACCTGGCCAAACCAGAGTTTTGCACAGAAAAAAAAATCATACTTACAATTAAGCTAGATTAATTATGAATAAACGTTAGCCACCAACCCTAGTCTAAAAGAAGAGCTAAGTTATGTGTTAACTGGCAGAAAGGAGTTAGAGGGGAAAGGAAAAGGCCACTGTCCCTGCTCCATCCAGATCTGAACGAAAGGACCCGGATGCCAGTTCACGCACAAGGGATGGCGGCAGGAACAAGGTGCAGCATGGGGCTCATAAGCAATGACTAGATTTAAGCTTAGAACCCAGCTTCAGTGCCCAGATGTCTCTCTCCCAGCAGGTTGGGCTAAACGACACTTCAGAAGACAGTTGGCCAGATTTGAGTTTATTCTAGCAGAAGCTGACATGGCTTTACTACAACATAAATAAAACAGCACTGCTAATGTTCTCCGGCTCATCCTTCCAGTATCCATGACAAGGGCAGTCTGAGCGCTTATTATGGGATAGGTCCTATTCTGGGCAAGAGAGAAATGGTCTCTAAAGGGGAAGAGACAATGAACAGAGAGAATGGTTCTCCCAATTATATGACAGCAGGGATTTTCAGGCTCTGTGAGTTCTGTTTTGTGGTTGCTGGAACTGGATGCAGGGCTTGACAGCCACAGAGTCACACCTACAGCTCCCCCAGGGCAGGACAACCAAGCACACCTGGACAGAGTCACACC
>JAQHUG010000152.1:1878443-1907961 GCA_028555095.1 Dicrostonyx torquatus
TCTACTGCTGAACTCTCACAGTCACGAGGTCTCAGCACTTTGACAAGGTTTGAGTCTTTGAATTAATTGCTACCCACTGCATAAAGAGAAACTTCTCTGACTTAGGTTGAGAGCAGCACAAATCTATGAGTATAAACATAAATAATGAAAAGGTAGTTTTACACATGGCCATGTAGAGAAATGCCAGTAAGTATCCCTCTACCTCTAGAAACTATGATCTCCCTAGAGCTAGGCTTTTGAATAGGTTTCAGTACCAGATATGAAATCCCTCCAAAGGGACAGGTCTCAAATCCAAGCAGAAAGTGTCTGGTTATCCCCATAACCTCTGTGCCACTACTGTTTGAGTGGCACAATTTACTGGCAGATTGTTATTGTATGTGCAGGGTCCAGCATTGGGTAAGACCACTGATGTGCTTTCTCATCCCTAGCCTCCTGCACAACGCCTTACAGCACTGTGAAAGCTAGCCAGCATGCAAAGAATATTCTGGTCAGTTTGAGATTGATTTTGTGTCTTCAACAATAGAGCTTTTCCATTCAATATTAGCAACCAATATCAATGGTAATAGCTTTGTTGTTTTGGGTACCTCCATGGCCTCCCTGACCAATAACTTGGTGGGCAAAATTCCATGTCTGGCACCAAAATCTTCAGGGACCTGGTGTTTTACCAGCAGAAGAACCAGAGAGTAAACGATGGAAAACAACCCTTCACATAAAACCTTCACACTTGCTCTAGGCTCATTTTCTGTGCAAACAAATTCTATCCATTATACAGTGGCAGCAGAATTACCTACCACCCAGGAGGAGGACTATATAGCAGCAGCAGCAGCAGCAGCAGCAGCAGGAGCAGCAACAGAAGTCGAGATGTGTGCACCAGGTAGATCCCATCCTTTGGCTGGAAAAGTTACATACAGAGACTTGGTCATCTAGAGATGCAATGTGCTGTAGCAGCCAGTGGGGGTCAGAGGTGCTTCATCTCAGAGAGCATCCAGGCCTTGCCTACAGCTAACTCTGTGTAAAGCCAATGTAAACTCTTTGGGAGTTCACATCTCTGACCTGGTAGAGCAGACTTGGAGAAAGAGAAGGCATTTAGTCTCATGGACCTTAGCAAGTAGATTGACTTTGACTTCAAAACACTTGAGAATTTCGTGTTTTTGTCTACCTGTTCTCTTCCTATCCCACTTTTCTCCAGCAATAAGTCCTCTGTATATTGTGGATTTAGGGCTTTCTTGGACTCAGCAGTCATGGATACAGAAAAGTCATCTACTTGGCTTAGCCTGTGAACGCCTGGAATTGAGGATTCTAGCCTAACTTCTCGGATCCTTAGCTCTTTGGTATGAACCACCTCCTGCTTCAAGCTGTGGTTGTCTGAACACATTGCTTAGGCCCTAGGTGAGTATAAGCCATTCATAGATACACATAAGCATCCCGGTCAGAGGCAGCTTGTGAGAGCCAGCTGTATGTATCTCATTCTGTTGCCTACTGAAGTGATGTCATGTGGATAGTTAGGCAGGAACTATTGTTAGGATAATTAGTATTGGTACCCCCCCCAAAACAAAACAAAACAAAACAAAAAAAACAGACAAATGCCTTCAGTCAGGACCTTTCCCTGTGTTACCAGCTTTCCAACACTACAATAAAATACTTAAAACCATCAAATTTAAAAAGAGGCTCACTTTGGCTCATGGTGTTGGAGGTGTCAGTTCATGATGTTTGGTCCTGATGCATGAACTTGAGCAGCAAGGCAGGGCAGAAGTGCCTCGTGGTAAAGCAAACTGTTGACCACATGTCCAGAATGTGCTAGGAGACCAGAGCTTCACTATTTCCTCTGAGGGCAAGTCCCCAAGGACTACAAAACCTCTTATTAGGCCTCTTGTCTTAAAAGTTTCAACCACCTCCCAGTAAGGCCAAGCTGAGGACTAAGCCTTTCATACATGGGCTTTTCAGGGGCTGGCATTCGAGACCCAAATTGTAGTGTTATTCTTGAAAGCTGGTTGCAAAAACACCTGGGTGCACATTAATGATTGCATATGTTGGATTCTCAGGCCAGGATGCATCTGTGAAAGAGGAAGGAATAGTTTCTGAGAGCTGAGAGGATCTTCCAGTATATTCTAGAAACTATAGTCAAGAACTCCAGAAAGTGGTTTTCCTATCAATGTCAAGGAAGACATCAAGTTAAACTTTTCTACAAAGTGTGTGTGTTGGTGTGGGGGCTTGGAGTGGGGGGACACCATCAAAAGGAAATGGTGGCTATCTCTCTCTTTTGTGTCATCAGGAATCATTGAATAAAGTATGTTTGCTCGTGTCATGTAATTGTACAACACAAGAATTTAAAGTCATAAAGTCAGCTTTGCTTAGGGAAAAGAGTTTCACAGGCATAGACAACCCCCCAGCCAGTCCGTCAAAGTTGCTGGGAGACATGGTCAGAGTCTGTTGGAGTGCAATGTTTGGAGCATTTTCTGCACAGGAAACATTTTAATCTACATTTTTATTGTTGTAATGACGTGATTTAAAAGAGGTTATTATGGTTGTGGTAGTTTTCTGGCCATTTAGGGAAGATGGTCAAATAGGGATGACAACTCATTGGGTTTGGAAAACAAGTTCAAACTAGTGGATGAGGGAGATGGAGGACCGCAAGTCATTGCCACGAGTGAAGCAGCAGCAGGCTTCTCACTGTAAGAGGGGAAAGAAAACATGCAGAGAAGGAGAATCCTAGGCTAAGTTCTGTTCTGGGATTAGAAGTTTGGACCCTTCAAAATTTAGAAGAAACACAGAGCTTTCAACAGTAGAATTAGATTCAGAAATAAAACATTAATATATATATTAATAGATGTATCTTCATGTGCCTGCATTCATATACACATGCAGACACATGTACAAACACATACACTGCTCATGTATTTAGACAGCGGTAAAGGTCACATAACATTGTGAACATTCTAATAACCAGTAAGCTATGGTTTTTGTTTGTTTGTATTTTTTTTAAGACAGGGTCTCTCTTGTAGTCCTGGCTGGTCTAGAACTCGCTATGTAGACCAGGTTGTCCTTTAATTTACAGAGAACCACAGGCATCTACCCACTGAGTGCTGGGATTAAAGTCATGTGTGATGATGCCTGTTCTCTGAACTGTGTACTTTAAACACTGATTTATGCAATCAATTTGAAGTTAGCTTTGGAGAAAAAGAAATGACAAAGAAAGCAATTACCAGTGAAGGCCTGGGGAAACTGAAGTCAAACTGAGTTAGGAGAGCCCTGTTGCTCTGAGGATGACCCAGGACTGAAGGAAGCTCTCTGGCATCACCAGCCTGCTGCTGGCTTCTCAGGGGGGCATGGAAAGACTGAGTCGGGGTCTCGGAAAACTGGGGTCAGCTTCGACTGCTGGGGCCACACTTGCAGGACGTGCACCAAACAGAAAGATGTGGTCCCTTCCTCCCACCTGCTTCACACCCCAAGGCTCCGATTGACAGGATCTCATGGGAAGCTCAGGACAGCTCTGGTGTGGTCCAGCATGTTAAAAGACAAAGCCCAGAAAGTTAGATTTGGAGTTGAATAACAACGAATGAACGATTAGCACAGAGGGAAGGTGTGGACAATTGTCAACTCATCCAGAGTGGGGCAATTCTTTTTTCACATGATTCTTCTAAGAGTGGTTATTCTATCCTAAGCTAAATGGTCCTAATTTGGGAGGATTTATACAAGTGACTTTACAAATCAGAAGCAAAATCTTGCCATCCCTTCATGCATGCTAATTCTTCATCTGAAAAATGTCCTCACTTTACACTGTTTCCCGTTGGTGCTTGATATAATGGCAGGAATTCCGTCACCCGAGACATACGTGTGCGCCCACCTTGCCCTTCAATCAGAACAGCGTCTCAACTGGAGGCTGCTCCCTCCTTTACTTGGACTAAGGTCTATTCTTCAGTAATAAAATAATTTCTGTCATCAGCCTGTTTTCTAACTCCCCATATGGCAAATGCCCTGAGCCATTAAGGCTGATCTCCTTCAGTTATTGGCTGGGTTTCCAGATGTGTAAATTGTGTGTGTCTGAAATAGTGACAAGGCTGCCCCACTCCACTCAACTTCGATGAGATTAACTTTTTCTTTTTTTTTTTTTTAACTCTTTCTTTTTCAGCTTTTGGAGACACAGGCTGGCCTTGAACCACTGGTTCTCCTGCCTCAGTCTTGAAAGTGTAGTGGTTTACAGGGTATGTCACCTTGCCTGGCTAAACATTCCATATATGAGTCGTGTGGTGCTTATCCTTCTGTCTGGTTTATTTCGCTTAGCGCAATGATCTCTGTTCTCACCTGTGTTGTTGCAAATGACCAGATGTCATTATGTGGATGGCTGAGTTGCATTTCATAGTGCATGTGGATTCTGATTTCTCGGCTCTTCTGAGCAGTGAGCACAGGAGTGAAGATGCCTCTTTGACACGCTGGTTTCATTTCCTTTGGTTACTGATGTAGCAGCGGGATTACGGGACCATTTTGTGATTCTTTCCAGTTTTCCGATCGACCCACCACACTGTTTTGCATAATGTCTTATTGACATTCCTACCCACACTATGCAAAGTCCTCTTTCTTCCAGACCTTCATGGTACCTGTTTGTTCTCTTTATCTTTTTGATAATGACTATTTTTACTCGGTGAGGCGCTATCTCTGGTTTTGTTTGCTATTTCCCTCACAATAAGTGTTATTGAATTTTTCCCACCTATCTGTTCATAATTTGTGTACATTCTTTTGAGAAGTGCTCATCTACATGAATTAACTCTTACTCTCACTTTTCATTGGGTTGCTTGTTTTTATTTTTCTTTTTTGAGGCAGGGTTTCTCATAGCTTTGGAGCTTGTCCTGTGACTTGCTCTATAGACCAGGCTAGCCTTGAACTCACAGAGACGTGCCAACCTCTGCATTCTGAGTGCTGGGACTAAAAGAGTGTGCCACCACCTCCCAGATGGCTTGTTTTGTTTTTTTAAGTTCCTTATGTACTCTGCACACTAATCCCTTGACAGAAGAATAGTTTGCAAATAATTTGCCCCTCCTGTTTTATAAATCTCTGCAATATTCACAATGCCATAATGTTTAGTGCTATTTTAGCACCTTCCACGTTATCCACCTGGGGCTATTCTCTTCATTGGCATTAGCTATCATTTTCATCTTTTCATATTTTAAATTGTATGATTATTTTCTCTCTGTGATACTCAAACTGAGAGTAACCACTTTGTATCTATTCAGGAGGACAATCAGGCACCATATGAACGAGTGGCCTCCGTGTGAGACACTAGGAACAGCAGAGGCTTTAGAAAAGTGAATCTATATCCTAGATCAAAAGTCACATTTGGGGCCTGTGAACATAGCCTGGTTGACGAGGTGCTTGCTACAGAAGCATGCAGAAACAGGGTGGCAGGTCTCTATAAGTTCAAGGCCAGCCTGGTCTACAGAGCGAATTTCAGGACAGCCAGAGGTGTTACACAGAGAAACCCTGTTTTTAAAAACCAAAAGGGGGAGAAAAAAAATCAGCACATGGACCTGAATTTGATCCCCAGCGTGACGTCAAAAACAAAAACAAAACAAAACAAAGCTGGATTCGGTGGTTCCGGCTTGTAACTCTAGCATCAGAGGTGGAGACAGATGGATCCCTGGAACCTCATCGACCAGCACAGACTACTTTGCGAGCTTCAGGTCCCAGGGAGCGATCTTGTTTCCACAGACTGCTGTTCAGATTCATTTGTTACCATCTTCTGTTGCTTCCCCATCTAATCTTACTCTCCACAGTTCCTGCATCAGCTGCTAATCCGAATTTGGGAAATTATCCTCACCTTTTGTGTCTCTGGTCGGAAAACTTCTCTCCCCCACCCCTATTTCCAATAGCACCTGGGAGGAGACCCTGCCTTTGTGTCAGTTTTCAGTGTTCTGAATTCCTTTCAGAATTTGCAAAATTTTGGAGAGAATATCTTGCTATATGGGAGGTTAAAATTCATTCGTTATTTGCTTGTAAAGTATCGCTTGGAGCCTATATGGACCAGCATGTTCCAGACAGTAGAGAGGTAACAGAGAACGAAAAAGATGAGCATCCCTACCTTGGTGATGGGAAGGGAAGGCAATAAGGTAGACAGGGAAGTAAATGGGCCAGGAGGAAGGTAAATGTGCAAAATGACGGGAGCTGGCTGGAGGAGCAGAGCAGCTGCGAGGGCTGGTTTTTCTGAGTCAAACTGGCGAGGCTAACGTACCCAGTGACTTGACCTAATGCTAACCCAGATGTTGCTCTAAAGGCATCAGCGGATGTGATGAGCATCACAATTAGCAGACTAAGTGAAACAGACTTCTCTCCACAGTGTGGTCATCTCATCTCACAAAGCTCAACAAGCAAACTCTGATGTTCCCTGGGAAGGGCAAATTCTGCCCCAGGACTGTGGCAACTCTAGTTTTAGCCTGCAGATAATTTTTGACTTGCATGTATGAGTGCGCGCATGCGCGTGCGCGCACACACACACACACACACTCATACATACACCCACAAATGCACAATACATGCACATACTCCCCCTCCACATGCACACACATACACACATATGTACACACAGACACATGCACACACTCCCCCTCCACATGCACACACATATACACATGTATATACACATGTACATACACATAGTCACACAAACATGCACACATGCAATACTCTCACACACACATGTACACACATGCATGCACACACTCATACACATACATGCATATACACACTACACACTGATGCTTATGTTTCTCTGGAGAGCTCTGCCAGTAACAATTTTGAATGCAGAGCCTTTTGTACATTTTGCCAATCTCAAGTCTGCATGTCTGCGCACGTCTCGGAGAATGCAATGCTGATCACTCTGTCAAAAATGAATGCTGGGGCTATGGTTGCCTCTCAACTGGTGGAGTTTCTGCCTAGTATGCATGAGACCCTGGGTTCAATTTTCAGTAGGTGGGGTGAGGAAAGACTATCTGTAATCCCAGTACTCAGGAGATGGAGGCAGGAGGAACGGAAGTTCTAGGTCATCCTCAGCTACATAGTAAGTTTGAGGCCAGGCTGCACTACATGGGATCATTGCACAAAATAATCAACAAACAGATAGATGGATAGATAATTAAATAAGGTTAAAAAATAAATAAGGTTATGAAAGTTAATCAGCCTCTGTTCCATATTTGAAATTCCCTGGCCCTGCTCTAGCTTTTCCCGCAGCCACGTCATGTTTCACATATGAGACGGTTTGTTTTATTTCTCCTCTAGTATGTACACTTCACGATGGCAGGTGGTTCGGGACAAGTTCCCTGGGGAGCAGCACCCAGAGCTGGGAATTTGGACGTAGAAAGCTTGCTTGGAGCAGCACTGTTCCCGGGGGCCATGTCAAAAGGGTCAGGGCAGAGGACATGGCAGCGACGGGAGGGCCCTGTGATGTAACTGTGACAGGGGCTGAGATGCCCAAGATACTAAAAGTTTAGACATTGCTTTGGGGGATGGCAAGAGGTCAGCAAGACAAAGAGGGCCTGACCTACAGAGGTACATCAACCAGGCCTTGGAGACATTTCCCCAAGGGACAGAGTTCTTTTTGGTCACCAGGCCTTGGAGGCTGGATGTCCCAAGAAGAGGCATTTCTCCAAGGGGCAGAGTTCCCTTTGGCCAAGGACAACTCCCAGGGAGAACTCAGTTGTGAGTCACCAGCTGGCAGCATTCCTGTCAGTTGGGGAGAGAGTAAGTTGGCCTGGAGCAGGGCTGAGGGTACTGTCCCCGGGGCGCCAGCCAGTTTTACTCACCTATTGCTGGGTTCTTAACTCTATAACAGGGTGAGGAGCATTGAGTAAATGGGCAAATGAACAAATGAATGGATTGGATTATTTTCAGAATGGTTAGCAAGCGCAAGCAGGATGTAGCGACTGTTTTCAGCGGGCAAGCAGAAAGATTACTGTGAAATTAGAAAATGTGACCCTCAAAACAAACCTTTAAGGCAGTTCAGCATGGTAGAGGCCAAAGCTTGACCTGGGTAGAAAAGTAGCTTGGAAACAAGGCTGGACACAGCACAGGATATGCTTATCACCTGCATCACAAGCTTTGAAGTCTCCTCCTCAGATGCCGAGCACTTTGGGGACCATGGTGCGTTTTCAGAGGCCAGAGCCAGGCCCCGGGTTAAAGAAAGCATCCTGCTAGTGCAAGGGACAACTGGCTCCTGGTGACAGAACCTTTAACCAGCCTTTTCTTTTATCTGTTGACTCAACACAGGCCAGGGAATTCTCTGAAAAAGAGCAGGGCTGTAAATCAGCAAGCCCTGTGACGATGCATTCCAGGGTCCGGGAGGAAAAAGGCTGCACACAAAAGCCCCTCTTCTAAGTCTTCAGGAATGCTGCGAGTGGCCTTGGAGGTCCTGGGGTTAGACTGAGGGGCTGGGAATGGAAAGTCTCCAGAGGAGAGGCACAGCGAAGCCGCAGCAGGGGCTTCCAAGCGTGCTTCTAAGAATGATTGGCTTCCGGTAAGCAGAGTGGTGCCTAGTGGACGCTAAGCACTCAGTGGCGGCGGTGAGTGACTGACTGTGTCTTGGGCTCTTACTCTCTGACTGTGTGACTTCAAGAAAGGATGTCTGTTTTTCCTAGGCCTTGCTCAGGCTCCCTGCAAGAACTTGGGTTTGATCACACGTAGACTCTGGGAGGTGAGTGATCCTTCAAACCCTTGAACTTAAAAGCATCCAAACAGATATCTCTATATGGAAATAGAGGGACCATCCAGGAAGAAGGAGGTGAGAGGGGAGGGAAGGGAGAATAGAAACAAAGGGAAAGTGACAGAACCAAGGCATGAGATTCGCATGTATGCAAATGCCTCGGGGTAGCCTATTAATCTGCACAATTAATATGTTAACCAAAAGGCATTAGCAGAGGTTCTGAAGCTATGGAAGGAAGGGAAATAGAAAGGTCCTGCATGACAGAGAGAACGCTCCAGTTCCCTGGCTAGTGCAGACACTGGTGCTGGGCAGGGCCTGCTAAGGCAGGTAAGAGATTCCTGCACGTCTGCCAAACCCTGTGAGATTTTTCAGGGGGATTGGGACACTCCTGTGCCCATGGATGTTAAAGACATGTGTCTTCCAGAGCTTTCTAAAACACACAGCTCTCTCACTGGAGCAGGCTGAGAGAGAAGAGGAGAGGGCAACTGTTTATATTCCCCTGGGGCAGAGTGCCCCCTGAGGTCTCCAGGCGGCAGAACAGAAGTGGGTTTCAGTCTGTTGCTTGCCCACCTACACCAGTGGTTTGACGAGGAACACCAGGATCCCCCTAGGAATGTGGGAGTCAGAATTCTAGCCATCAAGGTACTTGTGAGATCTGCAAAACAAAATGAGAGAGATCCTTCCTACACTCCAGGGGCCAGCAGGTAGAGGATTTGTATCAAGGCAGCACCCCCTCCCCTCCCTCTTTTCTCCCTTTACCTTCCCCCTTCTGGGCATGTCAGCCCAGGCAGCTGGAAGAGAACACAAGCAAAGCCTGTAGCCTCTGGGACCAGGGTCCTGAGCAGACATGTGGGTTGTATACCCACACCTCCTTGTCCCAGAGCGGTGGCAGTTTGCCACTGACCAGTATCACTGTGGACAAACACTATTTATTCAACAAGGATGCCAAGAATTTTCAATCTCTGACTCATCGGGAAGAGGAATTTGGAAAAATGGGGAGGGGGGTGGGTAAGTGGGGAAAGAATGGGAATGAAACTCAGAGGAAACAAGGATGACAAGGGGCTGGTTTGTCGCTGTGGGGTGCAGAGGGAGGGGGCATGAGGCGGTCTTTTCCTTGGAGAAGTTCACATGAGGACCCCGAGGACCCCAGTTCTCCCCTGAGTGCATGTAAAAGAATAGGCTATAAAAACTCAGGGGGGATCCTCTTTTATTTTTATGAAATTACATTTTCAACTGAGCCAGGGATTCCAAGTTTGTATATGGACTTTGGGTCTCTTCAGAGTGGGCATCTCAGGAAAAGAGGCCCCCAGACCTGTCATCACTAGCGACCCTCACGCAGAAAGTATGTCTAAAGCCTGTGTCGTCATAGGCATAGTAACACCATGCCCGAATTTTGGGTCAGTTGGAATTTAGACCCACACGCTAACCAGGAACAAGAACTGGGTCCCCGATTTCTCTTTTACCCCATATCTTTATATACATGGACTTCAACAGCCTGGCCAGGAGCATTTCTCTGGGGCCTGCTGGGGCTTTCCCTACTTCTCGTGAGCCAACTCTGACCAAGGAGAGCCTGAGTCATCCTGGGAATCAAGAGGTTATGTTTCATGTCGCGACGGTGCATTTGCTGTCCCTGCAGAGATTTATGCTTTCTCTCCTTCCCAGCCCTTTCTCCCCAATCACTGGGCCTTATTGTGTTTCTTCTGCCCTCTGTCATGGCAACAGTGGCCTGTCTCTGCTCCCACCTTTCTGCCTTCCTAGGGTTCTTGCTTCTTCTTAGTCTCTCATGTAGGCCATGCCATGAGGGTTTTCTCCCCTGTGGTGCCATAGAGGCTCTTGGCACCAGCTCATGTTGCAGTTGTCCAGAAAGTCAGCCAGGCAAGTGGACAGGGCCGTAGTCCTGAAAACTGAGGCAATCTGAACGAAAGGGAACCAACTGAATCCTGCACCTCTAATCAACGGTAATGACCCGTCCGTGAGGTAGCAAACCTACATGCAGCATGTCTTTAAAGTCATCAAGCCTTCTTCTAACCTGTTTCTCACATGTAATGGATGAGTTAACTGAAGCTCAGAGAAGACAAGTGCCTAAGTTTGAGGTCTTATTGGCACCTGGCAGCACTGTGTCCCAGGTCCCTCTGCCTCTGGATCTGACTGTCCTCTGCCCATTGAGGACTCTACTGCAATCTTCACACTCAGAGATGGCTAAGCTAGCTCCATCTTTGTTCTCAGGAAAACCCAACGTGTTGGGCTGAAAATTAATCACAACAGTTCGTAAGTTTTTGTTGAGGAAATGTAATTAAAGTGTCAGGATAATTTGTTCGGTGGTGGCGACACTCGGGTGCTGACAATGTGACATGAGCTGAAAGATGCTACATGCCCGTGTGCTTGGCTGTGGTACAGGGAGAAGTGCACAAACCCGGGAACAATTTAAGGCTGCTGGTCCTGAATTTTCAGGACCTAGAAGATGACTTCATTGAACAGAGAGACTCTGATCTAGGGGAGTTCCTGTTTTCAGATTAGGAAAACATTAAGCTTCTTTAGCTGATATTTTTTTTTAAATAAAGAAATCCTGCACACAATTAATGACTTTAAAAATTATTAAGTTGCATGTCTTTAAACTGAAACACACATAAAACAAGAGCAGATAGTGACTGGCTGATGACCATTAGACTTGCTGGAACTTGGCCTTGTCTTCCTCTAGGAGCCACAGATCATTATTCACTAATTCAGTGTTTACATTTGCTGCCCTGAAAACCAAGGATTCCCATATGCTTTATTCTTAGCTGTCTGGCAGCGTGTCTCGGATCAAGCAGCATGCTAGCATCCTCTGTGAGAATAAGCATTGGCTCAGCTTCCTTCATCCTTAGATGTGTACCATCCCTAGCCTATAGCAGGTACTTAGAAAATATGTTTCTTATGATATTTTTCAGCATGTATGTCTGTGCACCACCTGTGTGTGGTGCCTGTGGGGGCCAGAAGAAGGGCATTGGAGCTCCTGGAACTGGATTAGAGATGTTTGTGAGTCACAGTGTATGTGCTGTGAATCGCAGAGCAGCCAGTGCTCTTCCCCTTCAGCCATTTCCCCATATATTCTTAAATGAGTGAATAAAAGGGAGTCAGGAAAGGTATCATGGAAGTGCAGGTTCACGGGAGTCAGGTGAGTTTGGAGCAGGTGTACACGGTTCCCCACGCAGACAAAAGCAGAGGGTGGCTGGGGTTCTGAAGTCATAATATGTGGGAATAGGACACACAGGGGCCACTTGTGGCTAAGAAAGAGGTGGAAGCCAGATTGCAGGGAATTAAGGAGAGGGAATGAGCAAGGAGGGATGGTAAGTGAGGTTGCGTTTTTGAAAGGTTTAGTGAGGAAAGGGAAAGAAGGATTTATAGGAGCCGAGGAGCCTGCGTCCAAAGGCAGATGTTTCGGGCCAGAGGAGTCTGCAGTAACTCCCAGGCCAGTAGGTAGCATGAGAGAAGCCTGTGGTGCAGCAAAGGAAGTTAGGAAGAGGAGGTTGTGGTTCAAGACAGAAACTGACTGATCAAGGAGCGGGCCATCTCAGTCTCGCAGATGTGTGAAGGCATAAATGATGAGTGACAATGTGAACACATTTATGGTGAAGGGGAAGGAGGTTAGAGTCCTGCCAGATGGCCCCGATTTTCCTTACACATTAGGAGGCTGTGGTGGTTTGAATGAGGATGTCCCCCATAGGCCCAGGTGTTTGAACACTTCCCAGCAGGAGGGGCTGTTGGGTAAGTTTAGGAGGTGTGGTCTTACTGGAGGATGTTACTGGGTATAGGCTTTGAGGTTTCAAAGTCACACACCATTCTGAGTTTGTGGCTCAAGGTGTGAGTTCTCAGCCACCAGGTCTGGACCCATAAGCCCAAATAAACTCTCTTTCCTATAAGCTGCCTTGGTCATAGCGTTTTACCACGGCACCAGAAGAGGGATTAATACAGAGGCCAAGGGAGAAGCAAGAGCTGGCACTCGGAGAGAAAGAAGTGGGATGTGTTGGACACACAAAAGGATTTGTAGACACACTGACTGGGGACCGAGACATCATCCATAGCAGCCAGGATTAAAGGAGTAGGTCCTGGGGAAAGGCATTTGTGATCAGCTGTGAAGTCAAGGAGAGGGAAAAGTAGACATGGCAGGCTGAGGGTGAAGGATATCAATGTCCATGAGGTTCCCCTCCAGGGGGTGATCAAGCCTAGGCTTCCACCATGCATGTGAATGGTTTGTAAATTTTCTGGTGTTAAAGTCTGGGGATTGCAAGATGATGTGCTGGGTCTTACACCAAATTTCCACCTTTGGTGTTGATTGAGTTGGATTGATTTCATACTGATTAAATCACGCCTCAATGAACTCACTGAGGTGGGTAGCATATGAGTTTATTTCATGGAGGTGGTTCAGCATCATGTAAAGAGGAAAGTCAAGCATGAGTAATGCAGCCACCCTTTCCTCTGTGTACCTTGCAGAGTATAATAGAGTGGTTACTTGAAGGAACTATGAAAAAGAGTTTTGCACTTGGGGAAGCCATATGGCTGTAGGAAGAGCTTCTGGCCTCAAAGCTAAGTTAGCATGCAGTAAGAGGGCCAGTGGTGTGGGACAGTGGTCTGTATTCTGTCAATATTTTAAATGCTGATTGGCCAGTAGCCAGGCAGGACGTATAGGTGGGATAACCAGACAGTTCAATGAGAACAGGAGAATTCTGGGAAGAGGAAACCCCATTCCTCCGCAGTCCTTGCCCAGCCACAGAAGAAGCAAGATGTGACTGCCTCTCTGAAAAAAGCACTGAGCCCTGTGGCTAACACACACAAGAATAATGGGCTATATAAGTTATAAGAGTTAATAAGAAGCCTGAGCTAATGGGCCAATCAGTTTATAACTAATGTAGAGCTCCGTGTGATTTCTTTGAGACTTAATAACTGCGGGAACTGGGCAGGTCAGAAAACTCAGTCAACAGTCCACCATGTAGCTCAGGAGTTGAGAGTTTGCCTCATATGCCTGAAGCCCTAAGCTCAAACTCCAGCACTGCCAAACAGATTGGCTCAGACTCTGTCACTAGCTAGTCATTATTACACAGATTGACCACTCTGGGTACCATCATCTTAGCTAAGACAGTGGGAACCTTTGGTTTTGTAAAGTTAATTTGGATTTTGAAGTGATAGGATTTTACTATTCCCTAAAGATCCTTTGCTTGGTGAAGATCAGAAACAGACCCTGTTGAGCAATGGGTCCCAGAAATCCACCTGAGGAGAGACAATGATTCCAGATGATTGGGAGCTGATGTTGTGCATGACTCGGCTTCAAAACTAGCACTCCCTTTGCACCTGAACCCTGGCCTCCAGGACTCTATCCCTCCAATTTTTCCCTTTTGTTTGTGGCTCCTTCTCCACAGAGAAATGCCCAACCTGCACCAGGCTAAAGATAGCCTTTTCTTGACAGTCCCTTCCCTTTCACACTTCGAGATTCTACCTCTCTGATGATGCCATAGTCCTTGAAAGAGGAAGCACACATGTTCCTGTTTCAGATCAGTTCTTCTGGGACCCTTTTCTTAAACACTGTGCTCAGGTTTGGATCCCCATCACGCCACCCCTGCTCTAGAGGATTGCCAGGTATCCCCTGGTGTTCCATGTCCTCTGATTGTCTTGATTTGGGAATGAGGCACTGGGACTGTGGGTCACCCTTTTGTGGGTGTCTTAACTTCCTTCAGAAGCACTCCTTTGAGGTTCTCTGCTTATCCCAGAAGTCCTTCCCTGGCTTTTGAACATGTGTGCAGAGGACCCCAAGGATCTTCCTTAGCTTTCTCCCCTTCTTCTTTGCCTTCACCCTTGGTGTGCTCTCTCTCTTAGTTGTGTGACGTTGATCATTACCTTCTTACAAGGAATTTAGTTCTGAATCTTCATCTCTGACTTTTGTCCCTTACTTGGGGATTTCTCTGTCAGCACATCAAGTTCAATATGGAAAAATTTGCCCCCTGCTGCTCCCATTCTGCTCTGTATTTCTGCCCATTGAGTCACCAAGAATGTCTCTTCATCTTTGATTTCAGAAACTTTGGAAACTTGATCAAGACTTCATCCCAGAAGTGACATCTCTTAGTAGTAAGTAACATGGCTGTCTTCGTCACTGGCCATTGCTGTGAAAAGGCACCATGACCAAGGCAGCTTTTATAGAAGAAAGCATTTAATTGGGGGCTGGTTTACAGTTTCAGAGGTTAGTCTATTATCATCATGGCAAGGAACATGGTGGAACACAGCAGGCAGGCATGGTGTTGGAGAAGTGATAGCTATATCCTGATCTGCAGGAAGAAGACAGAGAAAGCCTGGGGGTGGATGGGAGAGGAAGAGACAGAGAGGAGAGAGAGAGACTAGGCCTGGAATGGGCTTTCCAGCAATGACACACCTCCAACAAGGCCACATTTCTTAATCCTTCCAAAGAGTTCATCTACTGGACACTAAGCATGCAAATATATGAGTCTATGGGGGATGAATTAATGCTGACAATAAACTTTATATAATTAAAGATTCTGCTCATTTTTGTTCAGTCCAAGTACCAATGAGATAAAGTGACCAAGTAGTAAAAGTGACAGAATTGGGCACGGAAACAAGCTGATGTCAAGTTTATGTGTCTAACTTTTCAAGGCAGCTAAGAAAATAGTAATCAAAAGCTAAAACAACAACAAAAAGCAAGCAAACAAACTTTGCCTTTTTAGAAGTTTATTTTTAAATTTAAGTTTAAGTTGCTAGGGGAGAAATCTTGCTTGTAACTTGAGGTCAAGTCAGTAATTTATGCTAATCAGACCAAGGGATCTTGAAAAAGAAAAGGTGCATGTGATTGCCAAATGCCATTTGAAGAATATCTTCAACTTTTCTTTCAATTTCCATTCCCTGACTTGTCAGCGTACACACTCCACGTGGGTCCAGCAGGCAGAATACAGTAACACTGATTTCTAGGTAGGTAAACAGGGCACAGGCAGTTCATCTTACAGAGGTTCTGAAGAGAAAAGATGGACATAGAGTGAGGGCATTGTGATATTTTAAAATAGTCAAACAAGAGTCCGTGTTTGCTACCAATGTCTGAGAGAGCCTCATTCTCCCCCCATGGAGGACACGACACTGTACCCTTCTTCCTAATGTTGTTCGTATTTACTTATCTGGGTAACTTCATTTAACCCAATGGGAAATGGTTCCAGTCTCACAGCTAATTTGTCCTGACTTATCTCGAGAGGATTTTTTTTTTTTGAATCGTGTCTGCTGCTTTTTATCAAATCATGCCCCCAATTAAAGGGGCATCTGTTATTGGAATGTCTTTCAAAAACAGCAGTGGAGCCTGGACGTCTGGAAGGTTTACAATAAAACCTTCTATTTGGAGCCCACATTTGTGGAGGGATGCTTGAGTTTATTTTGCTTTATTTTTTAAGTCTTTCCAGGTTTTTTTAGAAAGTTGTCATGTGTGATCATGTTTCCTCAGCTGAACGTCATTGATTAAATCCAGCTCAGAGGGGGCTGGGGAAGGAGTCTGCACAGGAGGCATGAAGTAAATAGTATGTTTGGGAGACCTGGGCCTGGTGGGGCAGCAGGCAAGTTGAACTTCAAAGGAGACACTGTCCTTTGGCCAGCCATTCACTGGTTTCTGTCTTGGAAGGCCTTAAGGTAAATCAGCCATGTAGCCAATAATTAATGTCCTTTAGGTACCACTAAGGTACAGTGGTCTCTGGCATCAGGAGGTATACATGGGGAAGGCTCCTGGTCCTCTTGGTTACAACCTCAGTGCTACTGAGTGTATTGAAGGGAGCTCGGCTCACAGAGTTCCCCGGTGATCCCAGGGACTGAATCAGGAAGGTTAAGAGCTGGAGGCCGTTCTGGTTATAATGAAGTCCTGTCTCAAAACAACACCCAAACCAAACACAAACACACAAACAAATAAAAAGGAGAAGACAGCCACAAAGAAGAGGTGGCTTGAATCAAGTTTGGGCAGACCTGTAACTATTTGTCTACAGGCATAAAAAGCAAATGCCCCAGGGGTCAAGGTCATTAGAGGTCAACAGACACAGCAGCTGTGGGTTGAGTTCTGAAGATGATGAGAAACTGATGGGCTCATTAGCTTCTCCATGCCAGGCCGTGGGGCTGTGCCATCTTTCTAGCTCACGACCTGTCTCCATTAGATGCCAAGCTGTACAGCCTCTGGGAGAGACCCAGATAAACTTCTGAAGGGCCAAGGATTCACTCTGAAAGTGATGGACTCCTGATTGGGGTTCCCAATTGCTAATTAAGTCCATCTAAAGAGAGAGGTTTCTAATTAGGACATGCTGACTGACTGCTCCATTCTAGATTGGCGTTAATTCATAACCAGGCTGCACTGTGGTGTTCATGGCCAAGCCCATTAGCCTTGCTCTCCCAGTCTCCCAAGCGAGACATCCTAGGGGTGTGCGCCTCGCCGCCAAGTGCCTTGCACATCAAAGTTCTGACAAGTGGGAGTTGTCATCTCTCAGATTCACTTGTTCTGTTCTCTTATCTCCAACACACGCTGGCTCGGGTTCAGTCCTTATCAGGGACTTCCTTGGGTTGTCTCCACGGCCTTTTTAAGGCTCACTGTAACCTCTTCTCTTCTACTAGTTCAGTGGGTCTCAACCTTCCTATTGCTGCAGCCCCTTAACACAGTTCCTCATGTGCTCACCCCAACCATACAATTATTTTCACTGCTTCTTCATAACTGTAGTTTTGCTACTGTTATGAACTGCATTGTAAATATCTGCATTTTCTGATGGTGATCCCTGTGAAAGGATCACTCAACCCCCAAAGGGGTCTTGACCCACAGATTGAGAACCACTGTATTAGGTCTTCTCCGACGGGAGATTTTTCTACAAACAAGCGCAACCCTGTCACAACCCTGCATAAAACCTAAGGACACCCCATGGCCTGCTGAATAATCTCCCTCCTCCTTAGATGACTTTTTCAAATAGTGCTGAGGACTGAACCCAGTACATGCTAGATAAATACCTTACCATTAAGTGACACCCAGGCTCTCCTTAGCTGACCAAGGCCGCGTTACACAAGGTGTCCTATACCAGCCTTCAGAAACCTTTTGCCATTTCCCAAATCCTATGACCTGGTTTCCTCCTCGAGTCACTGGTAAATCAGTTCTTCTCGACTTAGGTTACCTGGCATGTACCGCTCCCTGAGCTGAGGTCTCCTTTATGGGCCGTTCTCTTCAATCCAGGTCTTTGCGGTTGGAGACAATTTTCTACGCATACTCTAGGACAGTAGCTAATTGTGTCATGCGACTTAGGGCTGCCAGACACAATACAAAGTACCCAGTGAAATATGATTTTCTAAGACATAATGTACATTTTTTTTATCAGATGCAGGTTTCATGTGATACTTGAAACTTATTCAGACTAAACAATTACTCACCCAATTTCAAATGGAACTGATCACCCAGATTTCCATTTGCCAGATTTCCTGGCAAGCCTGGCTGTGCCGAGACTCAGTTGTTGACATGTTGGATACAGGTCACTGGCAAAGTCTTGTAGATGCTCCTTCAAAACATCCAAGTGAGCATGGCTAGGCTTCATGTTTCTTGGGTAGAGGGAAGACAAAAGAGAAAAGGGTGAATCCTGCTGCTTAAATTGTCTCACTTGGAAAAAGTAAAAAATAAGAAAAAGTTTAAAAAATTAGACTATTTAACAGGGCACAGGAATTCCATTCCCTACACCTGGCAATATTTTGGAAGTCAAAAGTTGTTTTAAAGTAAGGGTTGGAGAAAAAGAGGGAAGTGTGGAGCTGAAAGCTATGTGTAGCAGACAGACATAAAGAAAGCAGTGGCGGGGACCTAAAATGAATTCTTGTGCATACCTGCCATCGAACCTTAAAGTCACCTCCCCCCCATTAAACTGTCCTGTGACCCTATAGAACAGGTGAACACTGCCGCAGGCTGGACAATTTCACTTCCCAGTTTAGGGCCATGTTAGCTCCAACTACTGTTGCACCCTGACTCCAAGGACTGTCTGTGGGGAAGCTGATTGCGGAGGAGAGCTGTCGGGAGACCTACCTGCAGCTGTCAGGTTTGGGCTCGTCCCTTTGCTTCCTGGGAAGCTTGCTTTGCCTGTGGGCAACTCTTAGATTTCTACTTTTGCCTCGCAGTCTTGTGGCCATAAAACTGCCTCTCCTGAAAGTTTGTTTTAAGAGCTTATGACTCTGGGCTATAAAAGAGATGTTTGAAGAGCGAGAAGGGAAAAAAGCATTCGAGGTTCTGTACGGAATGGGGTGTTTGCTACAGCTGCCCTCCCCCACTTCCTTCCATGGAGCACATGGTGGGAGACCATTCAGTAAGCCAACAATTTGGGTAACAGCCCTTAAATTGACATTGTTCAGGGATGAATGGCTTTAAACGTTTTGTTTCCCCACATAATTCCGATTTTAGGCAGATTGGTTACTATAGAGACTAGAGCTGCCTTCATTCTGGATGGTCAAGAGACGACAAGCTCGCTAGCGGCTCGAGCAGAGGTCTAAGGTCCAAGGTCCTGCTCTGAGCCCAGTTCAGAGTCACTGTGAACCTCTTCACAAAGCACCCCGGTTCAGCAGTTCTCCTGTCATGAGACAGGGGTGAAAATGTGTATGCTGGAGCCTGTGGGACAGTGACAGATATCTGTTTAGTTATTGTGTTGAGTGAGAAGGAAGTGCTTTAGGGGGCGGGAAGGGATGTGAACTCAAAGGAAAAACAAATGAAACTTTAAGTTCCCAAATGTCATAGAGAAAGGCTGCGATTTACAAATGATTAATTTATAAGTTATTTCCATCCTCAAGAAAAATTTATTTACTAGTACCCTCTTCATATTTTTTCATTTTTTAAATATCTTTTAAAAAGAAATGTGTGTTAATTGGACCAAAAACGGGCTGCATGCATGTAATGCACTTTGGCCATGCTCGCTCTCTGTTGTTCATCCATCTCCTCCCGCTTCCTTTCCTCCTCCCTAATAGCCCACCCTTTACTCTCATGTCTTTCCTCCATAATTCCACGAATGAGAGAAAACGTAAGATGCACTGAGCACCAGTTCTACCCCTTTTCCTGCCTTTTGTTCTTCTCTAGGGCTCAATAAAACTTTATTGAGATTTTTCCGGCACAAAGCTAAGATGTTAATGTGGAAGAACTCCTAGAAATCTATTATCGGCTGAAGAGCGATCACATTCTCCTCCTGTTTTCCTCTTATTTGCTTTTTTTCTTCTTTTACCTTCCACCCTATGTGACAGCAAGTCCTAAATATCATACCAGTTTCTCCATAAACTTCTGTGCCTCTCCAATACCTGCAGACCATTAGAGCCACCAAGCCATGATGCCTTAGTACCCTCTAGCACCTAAAGCATATCCAGCTTTCCCAGGTGTCTCCTTTTTGATAGTTGGTTTGACCAACTGGAATTCAGTAATGGCCCACATATTATGTTTGCTTGATATGTATGCCTATACACATTTTTTAAATCAATAACACATCCCCTCTCTTCTCCCCTGTTATTTTATTTAGAAAAAATGCCAAAGGTTTCAAGAAAATCCGCATCATGAACACCATTTACCTTCGCTTTTTGTACAGTTGCCTGGAGTGTGAGTGAGTGCTGGGGTAGTGCACCATCAGTATTATCACATCGTCACCGCCATCAGCATCAGAGTTAGCAAGTGTGTTGCAGACATTGTAGCATCTTACCTTTGACCATTTCAGTGAGCATCTCCCAAGGTCAGGGACATTCAATTACAAAGTCCCATGATAAATATTACACAGGGAGGAAAATAATCCATTGTTCAGTCTATACTCAAATGTGCCAATTGTTGGAACCTGTTATAGGTTCTGGAGGGGAAGGGCAGAAGCAAATAAAGAATAAAATGCTGTGTCCAGTTTTTGTTGCTTTTTTTTTCCACTCTATAACATCCATCCCACCCACCCCCAGTCAGAGACCAACCCAGGATGCTCTGCATGTTGGGCAACCCAGCTCTCTGAGCAACTTCTCCACCCTTCTCTTGAATTCTCTCCAAACTAGAATGTTCTACTGCTTTTTTTTTTTAAATATTTATTTATTATGTATACAGTGTTCTGCCTGCATGTGTGCCTGCAGGCCAGAAGAGGGCACCAGACCTCATTACAGATGGTTGTGAGCCACCATGTGGCTGCTGGAAATTGAACTCAGGACCTCTGGAAGAGCAGTCAGTGCTCTTAACCACTGAGCCATCTCTCCAGCCCATGTTCTACTGCTTTTATTTTTCATGATGTTGACATTTTTCATGGCCATACTGCTTTATTTTTATATATTTTGATCATATTCTTCCCTTCCCTCATATCCTTTCAGAGTCTCTTCCCCTTCCTACCCACCCAACTTTAAGTACTTTCTCAAAAAAAAAAGCAAAACAAACCCAATACAACAACAAAAACCCAAAACAAAGAAAACAAAATAAAACCACACCCAAAGCAAACCACCAACAAAAAATCCCACGAAACTGTAACTACACACAGAAAGACTGGTGAAGTCCATTGACATTTGTCTTAGGGTTTCTTTCTTTCTTTTTTTTTTCTCTTTTGGTTTTTCAAAACATGGTTTCTCTGTGTAACAGTCCTAACTTGCCCTGGAACTAGCTCTTGTAGACCATACTGGCCTCATGGAGATCCACCTGCCTCTGCCTCCCGAGTGCTAGGAGTAAAGTCATGCACCATCACTGCCCAGCTTAGTTAGGGTTTCTATTGCAACAACAAAGCACCATGGCCAGAAATCACCGTGGGGAGGAAAGCCTTTACTCAGTTTCTGCATCGCTCTGCATCACCAAAGGAAGTCAGGACAGGGACTCCAGCAGGGCAGGAACCTGGAGGCAGGAGCTGCTGCAGAGGCCATGGAGGGGTGCTGCTTACTGGCTGGCTTAGCCTGCTTCCTTGTAGAACCCAGGACCACCAGCCCAGGGATGGTACCACCCACCATGTGCCGGGCCCTCTCCCATCAATCATTAACTGAGAAGATGCCTTACAGCTGGATCTCATGGAGACATTTTCTCAACTGAGCCTCCTTCGTCTCTGATGATTCCAGCTTGTGTCAAGTTGATACACAAAACCAACCAGTACAACATTTTTTAAAGAATCTATTTTTTTTTAATTTAAAAAATTACTGGGCAGCATGCTTTGGCTGGATTTACCTGAATGTTCTTACTTTTAGGCAGAAGGATATCAAATCTGAGGCCAGTCTGGGCTACATAAATATAGTGAGCATTTCCTCTCTGTATATCCACATATATTATTATTATAATATACTTAATTATAAGTAATAAATGTATAATTAATAACATATGATCAATTATAATTAATGATTATATAATTAGCAATATATTAGTCATTGTATATAATATATTTGAAGCTATTATATTATCTCTATATTACATATATACTATACACTATATATTTTACATATTATATATTCCTAATATATTATATATATTATATTAGGACTAGCCTAGTTTGTTTTAATTTAGAGCACAGTTCCCTGATGCTAAGGCTTTGTTTTGTTTCTTCCCGGACACTTTTGCATTTATCTTTGTCCTCAGAGTTGAATCTGTCTTTATCTTTTGTATCCCCGGGTGGAGTAAGCCTATCTTGTACCTTCCGGAACTTGTGCCTGCTCTTAAGAACGTACCAGGAGCGTGTAGTCAGCGTTACCACGGAGACTCTCGCTGCACAGAAAGCAGCAGTGTGCTCCATTCCACAGCTGCGGAAAGTCAAAGAGTTGGGACCCATATGTTACTACCTCTCCTCACGGAACCTAGTGGCTTCATGAGACAGCTTCATGAGACAAGAGGCACCTGGGTCCCTTGTGGATTGGCCAGCAGCTCTGTCTGTGTCGTATCTGCTCTCTGGCCTAGTCAAGGCAGCAGGCTCGTGTTGGTCCCTGGTACCTAGGTACGGTTGTGTACGGAGGCCATTGGGGAGCTTGCTTTTGACCACTCAGCCAGCTAAGGCAGCCTGAAAGAGGAGGCATGTCACAAGGCCTGCTCCGGCAATCTTGATATCCAATCTCCACCTTGGGACCATGCCAAGGACCTCTTTTCTCCTTTGCCATGAGTATGAATTCCTCACCGCACATTAAGAAGCCTGTCTGGACCAACTTCAAGGAATCCAGATGGCATTGCGTGCTCAGCTCCTGCTGCAAGGCCATTAGTTCTGGGCCATAGAGTTGTGCCTCATTTAAAGGCCATTTAGTGGAGAATATAGCGACAAAGACGGTGGAGAAAGAAAAATGCTTTTTTTTTTTTTTTTTAAAAAAAAAGAAATCATTGAATGGATAGCACCCCACTTTCTTACGCCAGGCAGGAAGGGTGAAGCTCCCGGTAAGGGAAGCTACCGAGTAGTCACGGGATGGAGGGGAGGTCTGTGCTTTTAGGTGTTTTATGGAGGAAATGGAAAAGAATGATGGGGGTATGACAGTGGTGGGCTGGAACCCCTCATGAAACCTGCTTTATCGTCACAATGATCGCGGCTGTCATACATGATTGTTCTGTTCAAATTCCCGTCACAGTAGAAAGTCAACATTACCAGCGCCATTTAAAGGTTGACAGGGTTTCTTTGTTGTGACTGAGACAGTGTTTTGCTCTGTAGCCCAGGCTAGCCTCAAATCTGGGATCCTCTTTCAATCTCCCCAGTGCTGGGGTTACAGGTGTAGCCACTATGACCCTCTTAAAGAGCAGGAGCGCCAAGGCTCAGCGAGATGAAAGGGCTTCCCACAGCAGGCTGAATGCAAGAGATGACCTAGGTTTTGAACTCCATTCTCTTATACTTGGAGGCCCATGCTTTTTGCCTGTCGCCCTCGCTGCTTCATTTGGAGCGCTGGACTGGTTTACTTGATGCTCAGGATGAATTTCTTTTCCCTCTGTGCCTGATCCTTCTACTGCCTTCAATCTCATTCTATCCAAGGAGGTTTCATAACCAAAAGGCTTTTTTAGAGTGTTGAATGCCCGTAGAAACACAGTATAGGCACATATCCTGCTATTGATAAGTCTAGGTAATAGGATGGCAGAAAAGAAAGGGCTCCATGGTGACGATGACCCTTAGGAAATATGGCCTGCCTGTGCTTCAGTGTCTGCTGAATAGCACTGGCTACTGTGACACTCCCCCAGAACATCAGAAGCTGGAATGAAATGGGAGGGAACAGGAGAGAAGCATGTTCCCAAGTACGCAGGGCTAACAGAAAGGTCAGGACTGCCTCGGTCTCCAGCCTGCCCCAGTGACTCACAGGCCAGTTAAGCTTAGGCTCTTAGCTCACACGTGGGAGAAGAAAAGCCTGAAGCTGGGCCAGAAGTCTGGCCCTGTCCGAGACTGAACCACTCAGCAGGCTGAAAGGGGAAGTTTGGAGCCTGGGAAGTCTGTTTCGATGGGTTTTTATCACCAATTAGGGAAGGGATTCCTTGGGCTCTCCTCATTCATCTTGGGCCTGGGTCATTCACCTTTAATCTCTATAGCAAAAGGATTAAACACAGCCCATCGTGGTGTGTCAGAGAATGTTTGGCTCCCGGTTTTCCCCCAAGAATTTTATCTATATGTGACTGCTCAAGACACTTAGAGAATTTAAAGTCTGCAAGAAAAAGAGCAGCAGAGAGTGTCCCCACTTTCAACGCCTTTTCTAAAGGCAGTGTAGGGCGCACCAGAAAAGAGGGTTTGGATGCAATACTGTTTTATTTGTTCCTAGATTTTACATTCACAAAGTGTGTGATGTTGGCCAGATTTCTCAGCTTCTCTGGATGACATCAGGTGGCGTAGGACTGAATTCCTCTGTCCTCTCTTCAGATGCTGAGGTTGGCACGCTTCCCCTCTGCCTGCTCACACCCATCTTTCCTTCTGCGCTGCCCACGAGAACACATTAGAAAAGGTTTTATTTGCCTTTGATTTCTTCTGACAAGGCTTTGAAAATTGAGCATCTCTGGAATCTAGATAATTATCCCACCTTGATCAGCGTGCATATTTTCTATATGCCAGGGAATTGAAGATTCTCCTCCGACCCAAACACTTGCCACAGCTCAGGCTACAACACACAAACACAGGGAGTGGGGAAACCCAGCAACGGTAGCCCAGGCCGAGCGGAGGCAGAACCGAGGGCGCAGGTTAAAAGAATGACGCCTCTTTCTCTTGGGGGTTCATAGTGCGGACCCTCCTCTCCAGGATCTGAAAGTTTCGTTGCCGGAGGCAACCCCAAAGGAATCCAGTCACTGGAAGCGGAGAGAAATTAGCAGATCAGCCAGCACCAGTGTTCTTCACCAGCGTTCTGTAACTGTCAGAGTTGGATTCAAATCAGACAAAATACCCAAGGAGATAGCAGAGGCCTTTGATAACCAAGTGGAAGGAAAATTACTAGGCAGTTAAGACAAGCAAATACAGTGTTGTTATTTTTATTGTAGCCCTTGAGTGAATTTTTGTTGTTGTCCTAAAGTCCTACATTTTTCTAAAAACAAACAAACAAAAACCCCAATAATATTTTTATGAGTTGGAATGGCCAGTGGGGCAAACATGGCAAACATGGGATAGAAAGATGAACTTAGAGCTCATCTTTTAAAAAGATATATTTTATTATTTATTTGTGTGTGTGTGTGTGTGTGTGTGTTATGCACAAATGTGCATGGGTACCTGCAGAAGCCAGAAGAAGATGCTGGATCTCCTGGAGGCAGAATTGTGAGGCCCGATGTAGGTGCTGGGAAGGGAACTCCATAGAACAGTAAGCTGTCTTACCTGCTGAGCTGTCTCTTCAGCATGGAAGTGAGCACTGTGAAGTAACAGCCATCCTCTGCCTGTCCCCTCCACTGTGGGTGGCTCACTGAGTCAGCTTAAGGGACTTCCACAGACAGGAGCATCGAGATGTGAAGAGCAGAGTCCTCGGACAGGAGAGCAGGGTGAGGGCGGATGGAGGCCTTCATCTGAATACGAGTGTGAAAGCTTGGATTCAGAAAGAAAGGCCGTAAGAGGGCATCAGATACCCTGGAACTGGAATTAGAGGAGGTTGTAAGCCCTCTAGTGTGGGTGCTGGCAACTGAACCTGGGTCCTCTGCAAGAGCAGTGAGTTCTCTTCATTTTGAGCCATCTCTGTAGCCCCAAGACGTGTCTTCTTGAGATGGGGTCTCACTCTGTAGCCCAGACTGGTCATGATCCTCATGCTTCCCGAGTGCTGGGATTGCAGGGATGCTATGCACCATCACACCCAGACTTCCTTCCATTTTCAAAGTGGAAATGATACCTGAAGTTTCGGCAATCATTTTTGGGCCATGAGGCAATAAGCCCCAGTATAAAAAGCTGATAACCAGGAATGGAAAAGGAATCTGTATTTGTGGTGATATTAATAGAGTCCCGAGCTGCTGGTTTAGGTGAGATGCGTAAATGTCTGTTTTAATTAAATAACTCTTAATTAGATTTCCTATTGCTTGCAGCTAAAAGCGTTCCTATCTGATAGTCCTTGCTTTTAGTCAAAACTCCTTTCTGAAGTCTTGTCCTGCAGTCTTCTTTATGGCCCCATGCTGTCTTTGTATCAGGATGGCTGCCACGGGTTCCCAGCTAAGATACTGTTGCAGACTATTGTGTTAGCGGGGCTTTGGAAATGATACTCAAAGAGTGTTTGAATTTTTAGAGGACACATTTCCTAGAGATGGAGATGTAAAGCCACGGGGATGGAACGGTGGGTGGGTCTTGTAATTGGTATTTTGCAGAGGGCCAGAGCCTTGATTTTTGCTCCTTCAGTGTCAGTCCAGGAGGGGCCACCTGCTCTACCTGCACCTTCCTCTGAACCTGCTACTCAACGTGGGGCCCGCTAGCAGGGCTAGGATTCTACCTTTGACAATGTCCCAGCCCAGAGCTACTGAATAAGAAAATGCCCTTGAAGCAAAATCTCTAGGTTCCTCAAATGCAGATTAGGATTGCCAGGCCTGACCCCAGAGGTTGCAGGCTTGCTGGAGCTAGAAAAGACCCAGTACCAGGTCAAGGGCAAGGCACGATGTCATGAGAAGCTCCCGTCTGTCTCTTTGTCTGCTTGTGGAGGGCCGGGGTAAGGCCGAACTGTTAAACAAATAAACACAACCCTTTCAGAGTCGTTTGGACAGGCAGAGCAGAACCACCCAGCACCATCCCTAGCTCCAAGATTCTGTCTTCTCTCTGCAAGAGACATGAGTTAGGCAGAAATTGAGAGGATGAACTGTCATGGAAATAGCAGTGCTACAGCATAGAAGAGGGCCTGATGTGGGCTCAGCCATGCACTGCAGGCCTTCATCAGGGTCTCTGGGTGAGCATCTGACCATGTCCTGTAAGACCCAAGGCGCTCATTACTGGCTGCGCCTAGAGTTCAGGCAGCATGGGTTATCCGTGCCAGTGAAAATAAACATGTTTGCACGAGATTCGTGGATGTCAAAACATTAATTCACATGAAATGTACTGCCATTACTTAGGCAAGAAGACGGTCCCAGGGCATTTTTGCTGCCCCCTAAAAGTTTATTTAGAATCCAGATTATAATCAGAAGTTATTTCTCTCCACTGTCAGGAGACGTCTCTGACTTGGAGATGACCAAAACTCTCTGTGTGCATGTGCAGATGCGTGGTGTGTGTGCATGTGCATGCATGTACATGTGCGTGTGCGTGTGCATGTGCGTGTGTGTGTGTGTGTGTGTGTACACAGATACTGGCTCGTGTGTACAGGTCAGACATCAATGTCAGGTGACATTCCTTCCTTGAGTTTTGTTGTTGTTTGTTTGTTTTTGGAATTGGGATTTTAACATTGAAGCAGGGTCTCTCATTGTCCAGAAGCTCACTGATTCAGGCTGCCTGACCATCCTATCCCAGAGATCTTCCTGTCTCTGCCCCTTTGGCACTGGGATTACAAATGTGTCCTGACATGGCCAGCTTTTTGAATGTGGGTTCAGGGAACTGAACTCAGGTTCTTGCGCTCCCAAGGCAAGCATTTATTTATTATTTATTTATTACATCTGGATTGCAGTTTGCCCTCCCTCCTCTCTTCCCAGTCCCCCCCCCCCCAGCTCTGCTCTTCCCATTCCTGCCCCCCATTCACTCCTCCTCTGCAAGGGCAGGCTTCCTATGGACATCAACCAGCCGTGGTATATATATCAAGTTGCAGTTAAACTAGGCATCTGCTCTCCTATTAAGGCTGGACCCTGTATGAGGAATAGGGTCCCAAAAGTAGGCAACAGAGTCAGAGACAGTTTCTGCTCCCACTGTTAGGAGTCCCACAAGGAGCCCAAGTTGCACAATTGTAATGTATATGCAGAGGGCCTAGGTCAGTCCCATGCAGGCTCCCTAGTTATTGGTTCAGTCTCTGTGAAGCCCTATGAGCCCAGGTTAGTCAATTCTGTGAGTCTTCTTGGGTGTCCTTGTACCCTCTAGCTCCTACAATTCTCTCCTGTAGGATTCCCAAGTTCCACTTAATGTTTGGCTGTGGGTCTCTGCAGCAACTGTTTCCATCAGTTGCTGGATGAAGCCTCTCTGATGACAACTGGACTAGGTACCAATCTCTGAGCAGAGCAGAATATCATTAGGAATCATTCAATTGACTTTTTATTTTGCCAGTTGTGTTTTTGTTGCATCCTAGGTCTCTAGACTATCCTGCTTTTGGGTCCTGGCCCTCCAGGCAGTATCAAGGTGGATTCCCTCTTGCAGTGTGGGTCTCAGGCTGGACTAGTCATTGGTTGTCCACTCCCACAATTTCTGCCACAAGGCAAGGTTTTATCAAATGATCTATCTTCCCAGTCCTTGGGGACCAGTACTTTTTAAAAAAATTATTTATTGATCTGTGTGTGGGATGCTGAGGATCCAATCTAGAGACTAACATGCCAGGCAAAACCCCACCAGTGAGCTGCCCCCCAACTTTACTGCCAAGTTCTTACCAGACACACCAAGCTCACCCTCAAGTGCTAGAGCATAGACAGCAAGACTCAATCTCCGTTCTGCTCACTGCCATTGATGACGCTCCCATAAATCTTTGTGGAAAATTTGATTTTTGCAGGGCTGACGTAACAAAGCAATATGAGGTGTGTGCTGCAAACAACAAAATTTGATAATTTTTGATAATGTCATAATTCTGGGGCAGATGTGAAGATATGAAGGGCAAAGCATGCACTCTGAATTTCCCCAGAGGCCTCTCGCCTCAGCTTGTGGGTGGCTGCCATTTTCCTGTGTCTTCATGTCACCTTCTTCATATGCATCGGTGTCCCCATATCTTTCTGTAAAGACACAAGTCAGTGGATCTGGCTCTACAGTCTCCAAATCTGGTCATATTCTGGGGTATTTGGGCTTAGGACTTCAGCAGACGGGTTTGAGAGGACTTCAGATTAGTGCATAGCAGTAATCAATCCCACTGAAAAATCTGCGAGCAGTTTAGCCCTACTGAGCAAAAAATAATAGAGCAATGACTATTTTTAATTATATTAATAGCTCACAGGCCCCTAAGAAAGTTATTTTATCTTATACTGTCCTTTGACAGATTAAGAAACTAGGGCCCAGAGATGTAATGGAACGTGTCTGATACAGTCAGCTAATGTTGTCTGTGACACACAATGATAACGAGAGTGAGGTGTATGTACAACTTTGTCAGAAACAAAATTCCTTGAATACTGTTGTAGCAAACCAACATGAAAGCAACTGACCTGGGGGCTGAAGAGATGGCTCAGGGTTAAGAACATGAAGTGTTCTTGTAGAGTACCCATGTCAGGTAGCTTGCAACCATCTATAACTTGAGTTCCAGGGGAGCGGATACCTGTGGCTTCTGAGGACATCTGTACTTGTATGCACATTACCTCACCTCCCCCCGTCATGTGCGCAAGCGTGTGCGTGCAAA
>JAQHUG010000152.1:1909924-1925598 GCA_028555095.1 Dicrostonyx torquatus
TTGCCAGCACCATTTGTTAAAGATGCTAAAATAGATCTTTTTAAAAAATTGATGTTTTTCTTGTGGCTAGGAAACCTCCTCAGAAGAAAGAGCCTCCACATGGTCCTGCACACTGGTAGTTTGCTTCGGATGACTTTCTGTCCGAGGCCTGGGTCTCTCACCCAGAATTCTGCCAGGTATCATCTCCTGCATTGATGTAGCTCTCAGCTGAGATGCTTGCAGCCTGTTCCAGGGCCACCAGCAGATTCCTGGTCTCTGAGTGGCACCTCCCTATGATATCTGTAAAGTCAGTGGCAGCATCTCAGCAAGCCGAATCCAGCTGTCACAGCTATTCCATTCTGTACCTGCCACCTACTTGCCTGTGGAGACAGTCCCAGGGAGGCAGCTTCTGCCTCAACTTGCCCAGATCCTGCTACCATGTGTGAGAATCGGTAGAATTCAGCTTGCCTCTCGAACCCTTAACACCAAGAGGGTCTGGTTTTAATTCTGCTTGATTACAATGAAAATCTGTGGGCTGGAGAGATGGCTCGGTTGGCCCTTGCAACACAAGCATGAAGACCTGAGTTTGGTCCCCTAGATCTATGTTAAACGTGGATGTGGTAGCATGTGCCTGTATCCTAGCCCTGGGCAGCAGGGACAAGAGAATCCTGGGGCTCCAGGCTCAAGGAGCTCAAAAAAAGGTGAAGAGTGACTGAGGAAGGCACCCCGATGGTGCCCTTTGGCCTCTATCCCTCCCCTCCAAATACAGACAATAGATAAATAAAGTTTAAAAGATAAGGCTTAAGTCATGGAAGAGAAAGAGTAAGTGGGGGCTAAGTCCAGAAACCAGAGCAATGCTCCCAGTCTCCTCCCAATAGAGTCATCCAGGGACACAGACACTTTACCCTCCAGCAAGGAGATGTGACAACACATGAAAAATGTTCTCCACCAGGCAAGTTCCCAGCTTTGGCATCCAAGGTTTTTATTGGATGTCTGTTACATGATCATCAGCATCATAGTGACTGACCTCAGCCACTCAGTTTCCAGCTCTCCAGAGCAAAAGCAGACATTTGCCATAAATCACATCCTTAGCTTAAACTTATCTAGTTCTGTTGGTAAGGCCCTAGGCATACAAAAACCCTGATCAGGCAGAATATTCCAAGGGCTCAGGGGTTATTCTCAAGGTCAGAGACCATTCTGGGAAGTAAGCTTTTCTTTGAAGTTCAGGGACTTTGAACAACCTAGGGCTGTTGACTTACTCCTTACTTATTTACTGTAAATAAGAGTAGATCTGGGGTTTTCTCTTTCTTAGTTTTTGATACCCTTTCTCAGTGGGGGTTAAGTTACAGCTTTTATGGGCCCCTAGCGCAAGAATGCAAACAGCATGGGCATGTCATTCATCGGGAGTGTGGAAAGTGTTGATAACTGCCCATCTGCTGGAAGGAACAAAGCAGGAACACATAAAACCCTAGAGAGACATACAGTGGTCCTCCATAGCTGGGGGTGCTCTCCAGCTGTTGGAGACATTAGGAGGGGTTTCAGAAAAGAAAGCTTGGAGATGAGCTTGGTATCCCAGGGAGGCCACAGAAGCCAGAGCTGAGTTAGTATGAAGAAAGATATTTTGAGATACTGCAGGATGACAGTATGGTTATCAATGTAGCAAGATACCAACATACTGAGGCATGAAAACTTCTGTTTGTTCAGGGGACAATGAATGCCCCATTTGGCTCTAGTGGGAAAAGATACTGGAAATGTGTGTGGGTTGTTTGTTAGAATACTTCGCTTTCACAGGCTTGAGGGCCCTCCTACCTCATTGCTCACCCTGGAGAGATTTGGTAGCACTGAATTAACTGACTTGACATTAAGTCACAGAGTCTTGTGAGGTTTGTATACGGACTTAAGATTTTTGTTGTTGTTGTTGTTGGAATCAACACTATGTGGAAGGCCTTGGCTTTTGGAAACTGTTTTGCTATCAAACATTTTTAAATCTTTGCTTGATGTGAAATTTTCTACATGAACTTGATAAGTTCAAGTTTTATGTAGACCCACTAGTAACAAAGGTATCATGAGAGAGAAAAGGGTTAAGGCCTGACCTATGGTTGTGGGTGCAAATCAGAGAAAAGATGAAAAATAATTCAGATGCAGAATCCATTGGGTGGAATTCTGGGAATTTGATGGTGGAACATCAGCGAGATAGGATCCATAGCTAATGGTTTATTAAACCATTCTAAAATAAACTCTGATATTTAGTTTCAATCTTTCCATTCTTATAGTAACTATAATTACTACATTCAACTTTTACTTTAAACCTCAGCATCAAGGTTCTGTAGAAATAAATAATATTGTCAAGAAAGAATGTAGAGGGGAGACGAGGCAGGATAAAGGAGAAGTTGGAGGATCCCAGACTCTCCGTGTCTGAGAACTTAACACCAGAGAGAGTCAAAGAGGGTGGCAGGGAGGATGGCGCTGGAAGCCAAGGGAGACGAGGGAATCTCCACTCTCACACATGCTCGGAGGGCAGAGCAGACGGCAACCAAAGGTGACACGGGTTGATCTTAATGGAGGCGCTGGTAAAACTTCCGGGGTCAGGACACAAGTGAGGACTGGGGAGAGAAGCAGCGATGTGTGGGCAGTCGGGATGGGTATGGGTTTGCCACAAGGGGAGGCTAAAGAAGGAAACATGAGAACGAGGCACCCCCAAATTCTCAAAACAAATTTAGAAAAGCAAGTCCCTCAACGTTCCAAAGTCCCCTTTTCTTAAGAACTTGAGACAGGGCCTTTCTAAGTCCCTCTTCAAGCTGTGGACACTGTGAATGCTCCCTAGAAAGGACAGAGAGAATGATCTCTCAATCAGTTCCCATCGGGCCACCCCACTCATCAAGGAATTTGGCAAGCCTGTGGCTGCTGCCTCCCTGCCCAGGATCTTCACTCTTTAGATTAAGGGACAGTTCTAACATTGTTTATTTTAGAAGATTAATGGTTCCCCCTCCTCATTTCTCAGGGACAGACTTGAGTCTGTCTAGAGTGAGTCATTAAATGTATCTACCCCGCGGCTCTAGCTGCAACAGTACAGATATAAAATCATCTGATTTTGACAAAAAGCAGATGGCACTTTTCTTCTTATTTTGAATACCCAGTTTTATGGGTGTGTGTGTGTGTGTTTGTGTGTGTGTGTGTGTGTGTGTGTGAGAGAGAGAGAGAAAGAGAGAGAGAGAGAGAGAGAGAAAGAGGGGGCGAAGGTTCTGAGATAATTGGCACTGCCCTCCACTCTAATACAAAGCTTTCTGAAGAACTTACAACTCATTAGCCTCTCTGAGGTGACTCTCAATGGCTTAATGTGAGATCAATTAAGTTAGTCCTACCTACTCTCACAAGCCACTCCCAGGAACACGGAAAAGGTAAATGAACAAGAAATAAAATCCATCTTTAAGTTTACAACATGCAGAAGGTGAGTGAAACCCCTAAGAACTCAGGTTGAGTGTGGTAGGAGCGACGGAATGGGTGTCTGCAGCTGGAGTGGTCACACCCAGTTAAGGCTTTCTGGTGAAGGCAGGGCGGGCACTGATCTTGGAGGGTCCTGATAATCCATGCAAATGCACATCTGAGTGTAAGGGTGAACTGGAGGAAAACGATGCATTCCAGGAACAGAAATGTTGAGAAATGTGCTGGCTTGAATGATAAATGTCCCCCATAGTCTTGGGACATTGAACACTTGGTGTCCAGTTGGTGGTGCTATTTAGGGAGGCTTAAGAACCACAGCCTTGTGGGAGGAAGTCTTTCAGCTGGCTCTCTCTGCTTTGTGCTTCCGTTTGAAGAGAGCAGCTCTCAGCTTCCTGTTCCTGCCACAAGCTTGCCACTTGCCGCTGCACCTCTCCATGGTGATGGACATTAAGACCAAGTGAACTCTTCCATCTTTAAGTTGCTTCTGCTTGTGGTTTTTTATTACAGTGACAGAAAAGTAACTAATATAATACGGCCTCATGAAAGAGACCCATAATTTCAGTGCACAGGCTGAGAGCGGAATGAAAAGTGAAGGGATTTATAGGTCATGGTGTTCACAAACTTTGATGGATTAGGTCCATCTGGGCAACTTTTGAATGCTTCATCAGCTCAAGCTTCACCTCTGGATTCTGCAAGCCAGACCGCTGGGACCTGGCCATGGTAGTAACAGGCCAGGGGCTTCTGCTCATGAACTAGCACTGGCTAGCTGAAGGCCTATCTTCATGCATGAATGAGGGTTTGGCTTTTGTGTTTATTTTCCTGAAGGAGACTTGTGAAGGGAAGTATGAAAGAGGAGACTTAAGAAAAATAGCTTTGACACAAATTCTTCAAGGGCTGGAAGATAGGCAGGGCAACAGGATTTTCCTTTTTGTGGTCCTGGAGGGTGAACGTAGAGCCTTGCACATGCTATAACCCTGTAGGGAACGAGTGAAGTTCAGAGTCAGTGTGATTTGTTTGACATGGTTGGGGCCGTGTCAAATGCCTGGACCCATGGGCATGACAAAACCTTCCTCTGGTCCATCTGTGTGCACAGAAGGTGTGCACATTAGCTCTCCCTCTCACACCTCCATCTAGTCCATTTGTGGATGCTGTGAGTATGCACAGAAGGTGTGCACAGTAGCTCTCCCTCTCACACCTCCATCTGGTCCATCTGTGGATGCTGTGAGTGTGCACAGAAGGTGTGCACAGTAGCTCTCCCTCTCACACCTCCATCTGGTCCATCTGTGGATGCTGCGAGTGTGCGCAGAAGGTATGCACAGTAGCTCTCCCTCTCACGCCACCTTTCTTGCACTGAGTACTTGAGGCCTGAAGACTGATCCACTATGAAGACATCTTCTATTGCAATTAGCTAAACCTGCCTCCTTGTTCAGCTGTGTGCAAAAACCCATCTCTCTGTCCAACTGTACATAATAAATATGCTGAGCCTCCCGGGGGCCAGAGTCCAGTCCACTCAACCCCAGCTTTTCCATGTGTCCCTGTCTCTGCCTTTTCTTAATTGCCTCACTTCCCCAGTCAGGCCAATCCCTGGAGCCATGCTGGATATGGCAACCCTACAGCCCTTTAACTGGACACAGAGTCATTGAAAGTTATGGAAAAGAAATGATGTTGATGTAACAGATGAAGTCTAGGATCCATATTATCTCCCCAGCCAGCTGGGCTCTCCACCCCCATCTGAATCACCATAATTCCATAAAGGTAGAGATTCCACATCCCCTTATATAAGCAGTAAAATGTCCCGAAGAATTCCCACCTCACTGACATCTTCAGAACATCCTTGTAACACCCAGGAATGCAGAGTGGATAAGAAGGGTCCAAATGTTCACCTGGCTCCTGGCCCAAGGACGACTTGTGATAAACCCTCCCCTGTACCTCATGGACTCCACCTCTACGGCAGGAGTCTCAGCTTAAGTCTCTACTTGAGGATAAAGGGAATGAGACTCCCCCTGGCTGGAAGAGCAAGTCAGGAGCCTGGTGCAGGGCTGCAGGCAGTGGAGGGTATTAGTTTCTCTTCTGGCGGCTATGACAGTCTGTCTGACAAGAAAGTAATTGCAATGAGGAAGGGTTTATTTTGGCTTGGAGGTTAAGAAGGGACACAGTTCATCATGGCGGGGCAAGCGTCGCAGCAGGACTGTGAGGCGGTGGTCCTACAGAATCTGCAGTCTCTGTAGTGAGATGACCGGCATTGGGGTGACTCTTCCCCAGAAATACTTCACCCCTTAAAAGTTCTAGGATCTTCTAAAGTGACACCATTGGCTGGGACCCAGAGTTCAAACACACAAGCTCACCAGGGATATTTTACGCTCAAACTGCAAGAGTCAGAGAACGTGGAACCCTGTCATCCCTGGAGAAGGTGTGGCTATCTAGGGCTGTCACTTATTGCAAGGTGAGGGGGCAGGGTGAGGAAGACACTTGAAGCCTACTTTTGGACCCATTGCTGTTTAAGGATGATGCCAGCATTGGGAAGGTGACTTCTGAAGCCTAAGGAGCAGACAGAGGTCACTCGGACCCAGATCACCTGTGTCCTCCTACTGCAAAATTCTCCCAGACTTTATCTCATCATTAACCCTCCTTTTTATCTTCTGGGGAGTAAAACATAGTTTCAGCTGAAAGATTAAACACAGGCACCCTAATGGAAGAACTTCTTACAGGAAGAAGCTCAAGATTGTAATTAAAACGTTGGCAGTATTATGGGATGTCAGAGAAACTATCACCTTGGAACAAAGATTGGGCTAAAATAACCCAGAACGAGGAGAATCTTTTTAAAGAATTAGCTGCACCATATTTAAGTTCATCTGCATTTTGAATGCCAGGCAGAAGGTCAGAGGTGACATGCCTTGAATTTAGCCTGTGCTCAAATACAGTGTTTCCTAGTGAGGATGCTCTTGCAATCTGGCAGTCCTTGCAGAATTCTTGCAGTGCGCTAGCTAGCCACATACCCGGCACCTCCCCGTGAGTGCCAACAACACTCCTTAGTCATTGTAAAGCTGAAAATACGACTTGAGAAACACTCCTCTGTGTTTCAGAGAGCCTGCATATGTTATCTCTTTGAATCAGCACAAGGATTCAAAGGTTTGACCGTTTTTTGCTCTCCAGGTGGGTGAGCTGAGTCTTAGACGGATTTCTGACTTCTTCACAGGCTGCATTGGAGTGCTGCAGGGTTCCAGCCCTAGTACGCTGTCTCCTAATTTGCTTCCTTTGACAAAGCATTTCAGTAGAGGCCGACTTGAATTTCATCTCAATCAACTAATAAGTAGATGCACCTGGTGCTTTGTTATTCTATTGCTAGGGACTCTTCTAAGGAACATAGATTTTGTTGAGCAGAGGTCTTGCCAAGGTCCATGCGGGACCTGTCACACAGGAGCTAGGGAGAGCTGGGCTCATGAGACTAACAGAGGGGGAAGATCTTGGAGTTCCCATGGACAATAAAGGAGGGGAAGAAAGAGATAGCCAAGAAGGTCTTGAGATACTTTGAACTATATTGCATGATCTGCCCCTCTGGATCCTTTAACATAGCATATTACTCATGGAAAACTTAGACTAAATGCTTTGTATAAGATACAAAAGGGCTGGGATGGCACTTGGGTTGAGAAAGACTGATGTAGAGATGGTCAAGTGGATCCAAAGGCCGGGGGCAGAGGAACCGTGAGTAAACCTCTTGAGAGCTGTCAGACATCCAGGGCAGGGCCTGGGATGTGCTTTGAGCTGGATTCCACAGATTTACCCAGATGTCTGAGACAGCAAATATACCAATTCACAGCTGAGTCACAGAATTCAGGGGAGGCTGAAGCACTGTTGGAGTCTACAATACTTTCCAGGAATTAAAGAAAGGCCAGAAATAGACTAGCATCAAATGGTCCTGAAGCCATCAATTTGAAGATCAGTATTTTCAGTGTTTCTGTATGAACATGTAACATATGTGTTCATATGTGTATAAATATGTGCATGTGGAGGCTGGAGGTTGATTTTGGGTGTCTTTCTCGGTTGCTTACCACCTTAATTTTTGAGACATACCCTCTCACTGCACCTGGGACTCATCAGTTTGATTAACCTGGCTAGTCAGCAAGTCACACGGATGCTCTGTCTTTACCCCACAGCACTGGGGTTACGGGCACACACTGCCATGCCCAGCGTTTTTCATATGGGCTCTGGGGAGGGAGGAGGAGTGGAACTCAGGTCCTCATGTTTGTGCAAGACTGGGCCATCTCCCTAGCCTGACTTGCATTATTAAGGCCAATGATAAAATATTTGAAGTGATTAATTATTTACTCTTAACCTGGAGTTAAAGTTGGTAGGAAGGGAACATGGGGTAGACCCAGTTACAAACCACCCCAACCCCACTATGCATGCCTTATTTAGCTAGCACCCCGGCACTGCCACTTCTAAGCAGGAAGCCAATTATGGGACATGGTATTATTAGGGAATTTCAGACTATGTAAAAGGACCAAATGTCAGAGAACGGAATGAAGTCCATGTGTAGAATGAAGATAAGATCTTAAGTTTAATTATCATCTAGTTACACTTACTGAATTCTGGGATTCTTGTATAAATGTCTAGCTTCTTTGTGACATGGCTGTGCTAAAACCGGTCCTTCGAGCAAGCCAGTCTGTCCTTTTTTCAAGCTAGCTTGTCTGTTCTGGTTTGTGGCTCTCTTGTATTTAAGACCCGAATACACCTTGGGACACGTTCTTTACCCCTTGTGCATGTGTTAAATTTTATGTGGAAAATGAACCAGTGCCCCTGGATGCCTGCAGAGCCTGCCCTTGGAAATCTTTCAGAGACCTGTATCAAAGTGCTGTCTCTTAGGGACTCTCTGCTATACTGCCCTATAGCCGCAGGAAGGGCACCGTGCCAGTCTGGACCAATGGGCTCCTTCAAGGTAACTGATGTTTAAGACATTTCTGAGAGGAGAATAAGGAAATGTCATTTGATTTGGATTTTGATGCCTTCTTTTTCCTTGATGCGTTCCCAAGAGGGAGGACTCTCAGTTGACCCTTTAGGTCTCAATTATCTTGTTTAATTTCTTGCTCAAAGGCAGGCCTTGGCCTGACATATCCTAGACACAATTACTTAGTGGTCGACTCTTATTTAAATAATTCTCGTACTAGACCAAGAAGGCATTTTTGTTATTTGAACAGGGATGAGAGAGGTATGAGCTCCCAGAAGTCCTGCAGGCAGGAAGTCCTCACTGACTCTCTGCCAACTCTTGGGCGGGGTTTACCCGCCAGAGCTAAAGTGGGAGGAGGGAACACTTTCCCCAAGCCATCACTCTTCCCTCAGGAGCTCCTGGTTTCAACTGAAACCAATTTTGAAACTATTATCTTACGAAAAAATCCCGCAGAAAAACCTAGCTAATTCTCAAGTAGACTAAAATCAGGGTCTCCAAATTCAAAGTTAAACTAACAAACAAAACACAAAAAAAGCATTCTAGGAGCCACAGTGATGGCGTGGAATCTTTGCTGTGGATTTAGGCTGGATCTTGACCTATTGGACTGAGAATCACATAGAAGCAATCCTTTTGGTGTGTCCAGGAGGATGTTTTCAGGGAGGTTTAAGCAAGCAGGGAAGATGTACCCTGAAGCAGACAGCTCCTTCTTGTGAACTAGGGTCCTAGATGGAAGAAAAAGGAAAAAGCAAGCTGGACTCCCAGCCTTCACCTTGCTTTGTCTCCTGCCATGCTGTGTGACCCACCTCACTCTGCTTCCTGACATGCTGTGTGACCAGCTACCTTACTCCCCTGCCACCAAATCTTCCTCACCCATGACAGACTTCGTTCTCACACTGTGACCCAGAAGAAACCCTTCCTTCCTGGAGTTGCTTCTGTCATGCATTTTGCCACAGCAGTAAGAGAAGTAGCTAATATGAAGGGTGGTCAGAGATAAGCATCAGGCCCATCAGACAGTTCTCTTACTTATATAAAGAATATTAACAGAATGCCCCCACGGTTCTAAATTTCTAAGAAAAATACAGACACAAGCCTAAGCTAAAATCTTCCATTAAATCTTCTATATCTGATGATTCTTTTTTCCAATCATTGGAGCATGAACTTGAAATTTGCTGAGGCAGACACAGAGTGCAGAGTGGGGAGAGGAGCTGCTTGGACGTCTAGGTGGCTACAGTGTACCAGCACACCACTCCTGGCTTCTGGTTTCTCCTTCTATTTATACTCCCTGCCTGCCAGCCCCGCCTACCCTTTCTCCTGCCTTGTTATTGGCTGTTCACCTCCTTATTAGACATCCGGTGTTTTAGACAGACACTGTAGCACAGCTTCCCAGAGTTAAACAAAAGCAACAAAAACAAAAGTCACACACCTGAAAATAATATTCCGCAACAACACTGTGTTTGCTCCTTTTCTCTTTTCAAACATGTAGACCGCAAAGGGCATAAGTTTGTTTTCTCAACACGGTGGCAAATTACCCATCAAAAGCAACCGAAAGAAGGAAGGGTCTCTCTGGCCTACAGTTCCAGGGGGCAGCTCATCTTGGAGGGGAAGTTCTGGAGGCTGGAGCGCGAGGCAGCTGAGTCTGCTGCATCTGTGCAGGAAGCACAAAGAAAGGGACACAGGCACTCAGCTCACTCCCTCCATCCTACTCAGTCTGCTTTCAGCTATGGCCTCACTGATTTTTTTCTTCTTTATTTATCAGAGTGCTAAATATAGATTTACTAGAAGAGACAAGAACTCACATGAAGTGGGAGGTCTTTCTGTATATCTGTTGCTTTTATTGGTTGATGAATAAAACTGTTTTGGCCAATGTCTTAGCAGAGTAAAGCCAGGCAGTAAATCCAAACATAGATAGATAGATAGATAGATAGATAGATAGATAGATGGATAGATGATAGATAAATGATAGATGATAGATAGATGAGAGATAGATAGATGGATAGATGATAGATAAATGATAGATAGATAGATGAGAGATAGATAGATAGATGATAGATAGATAGATGAGAGATAGATAGATAGATGGATAGATGATAGATAAATGATAGATAGATGATATATATATATATATAGATAGATAGATGAGAGATAGATAGATAGATAGATAGATAGATAGATAGATAGATAGAGCACACACACAGAGTCAGGGAGACTCCATGTAGCTGCTGAAGCAGACAGAGGTCGGATGGAAACTTACTGGTAGACCACAGCCTTGTGGCAATACATAGATTAATAGAAATGGGTTAGTTCAAGATATAGAGCTAGCAAGGCATACAACTGAGCTATTGACCAATAGTATTGTAATTAATATAGTTTCTGTGTGATTATTCAGGTCTGGGTGACCAGGAAATGAACAAGCAGTCTCTGCTTACACTCACAGAGCCTTGCCTCTGGAGTGCACCAAAGGCGAGCACTGCGATGCCCAGTCCAAGGATTGAACATTTTAAAGAAACACAACCTATAGAGCCGGAGAAGTAGGAGGTGCACAGATTACACGTGGGGCTGGCCCATCATCTTGTCCATTCAGAAGACTGCATTGCCTGAGGGATGCAGGTAAGGGTAGAAAACCCTTCTGTTCTCAGGACATCACCTCACTGCCCTGTCGTTTTCACTGGGCCACCTGAAGATGCTATTGGGTGGAAGACGGTCACTTTCACGCTCCTTTAAGCTCTTTTAATAAATAAATATTCAGTGCCCTGTTACATAAAGAAGCTAAAGGCAGAGCAGCAACAGCCGAAACTGGTAAGTCCTTGGCTGAGCCTTCTATGTTGAGAACAGCTGTAAACTGCTGGGCTTCACTGAAACACATTTTAAAGCCACTTGGTTAAGACCTAGGCTCCCAATTGGATGCTCACAAAAGGATTTCAGAAGCCGGAGGATTCGGATCTCTTAGCCTTCAGTAGCGGGAATTAGGCTTGTGAGTGGCTCAGCCTCCTGGGGCACACTGCTTGCTGCTTTAACCGTGTGTAGTGAAACGATCGTCATTTTCTAGGGGTTCCAAGCATCGAGAAATGTTAGGGTGTACCAGGTGAAGGCAGCATCCTAAGATGGAGGTGATCACCCCACATTATTACCAGTCATTGCCACCCCAGCAGGACTTTTTTTTAGTGAACTTTGCCCCTGCCAATTGTGTATGGGAAGGACGTTAGTCTGGCAAGACTTGGAAGGGGAACCAGTGGGAAGATGGGCACAAGCCAGCGCACTTAGAAAGGGAAGACAGAGCGGTAAGCCTGGAGCTGGGAAGGCCAGAGTGAAACTTCCCAATGACCAGGAGACAACAGCAAAACATTGCAATAAGGATGGAGAGAGAAATCCTGCCTGTATCCCAAGGCTACCTCCAAGGCAGCAGCTCAACCCCGTCAGGGTAGCACACAAAACCATATATTATTTATTATTATTATTTTTTATATATTTTTATTATTTTACTTTTGAAGGAGGTTTCTCACAGGGTCAGTGCTCATTTGCGAGACCAAGAGTAGATTCTTCACCTGGAAGAAGACAGACTTGAGTTTTGAAAAGATGGGTGCGTAACGCCAAGTGGGGGACCCGTCAAGGAAGGAGACAGGTCCTGACAGACTCAGACTGAAGAAACAAAGCGGCCTCCCACCTCCTCCCACCCCCACATCCTTTTCCTCTGTTTCTCAACTCCTTCTTCCCATCGCTCTGACTCAGAAGTGTCAGCCACTGGGGTGCTCCCCACCCCTCAGCCCTCAGAGACCTCACTAGGGGCCTTTTCTTCTCGTCCCCATCCAAAAGGCCGGGCAGGAGTCCAGACACATCCACTCTTCAAAGGCCCCCACAGAGGGGCAGCTTCCTGGCAGGCACCTTCCACAGGAAAAAATGATTTGCCTTCTGGATGATGAGCCAGACGGATAAGCCGAGGCTCATGGTTTTCCACCAAGGGGTTTCACAAAGCCTTGCCAATTCTTTACCAATCCCCCTTTGCCATTGGCCAGTTTCCCTTCACAACCCTCTCTCTGTGTCTATCACCCTCTCTGTCAGCCAAATCCTTTTTCATTTTTCTCAGCCTCATCTTGGACTCAGGCCTAGTGCAGCTTGTCAAGAAGACCCCTGATGTACCAAGTTTTATGTCCCTGCCACCACCACCCTGAGAGGCACTGCCTGTACTTCACCTCGGTGATGTGTTTCAGAGAAGGGAGCTCTCATGTCAAAAGTAGGGAGAATTTGACCAAACTACCAAGGGAATGAGAGCTGCGTGGTTATTTTTGAGTGGGAATTTATGTATAAAGACATAGTGAAGTCACGGAGATAGAATTCTCAGAGGAGAACTGAAGGGAATTGGGGGAAGGACGCAGAGAAAAACCAAAATAGAAATTGTCATTGTAAACAATTGAAAACCTTTTAGGAAGACTCAAAAATTACACCAAAAATCTTATCGATGCTTTGGAATCGGTTAGTTTTGGTTCTTGCATCAGAGCTCTGTGAACATTCTGGTTCTGCCATGGCTTACCAGCTTTTCTCCTCCTCACCAGTGTGGAAACCACTCCCCGGTAACTCTCAGCATGAACACTCAGTGTTACCAAGGGTGCCACGCCATTATTGCTCTCTGTGATGAGGTGCCATCATTATAGACCTGATGATAATGACAGGCAAGGACATCCAGAGCTGAGAAATTTTAACAGAATTGAACAGAATTCTCACTCAGGTCTGTCTGACCTCAGCGCAACCTTCAAGATGTCCTCCTTTGTTGAATGATTTAATGTTTAAACATCTGTGCAGTTTGGACATAGAAATACTAGCTTAGCCAGGTGGTGATGGTGCACACCTTTCACCCCAGTACTCGGGAGGCAGAGACAGGAGGATCTCCGTGAGTTCAAAGCCATCCTGGTCAACAAAGTGAGTTCCAGGACAGCCAGGGCTATTATACAAAGAAACCCTGTCTCTGAAAGAAAAAAGAAAAGATAAAGAAGAAAAGAAAGACGGGGGGGGGGAGAAATACTAGCTTCAGAGCCTATCACTCTTATCCCACACCGATATAGAGCATAAAGGAAGTCATTTCCTCTCCATGGTGCTGTGGTGCCTGCAGAGGTTTGGATTCTAACTAATATCAGGATACCCAGGGTCTGAGCAGTTTTCCTCGATAGTGGGTTTACATCATGGGAGGCGGTGTGACCTGGGCTCCACCCTGGCCTGCCAGGATGCTAAGGCAGGTGTCTCCTCAGGAAGGAGGGGGGATATGCTTCACATCCTACACTCAGTTCTTTACCAAGCCTTGTCTGAATCCAGTAACACTGCCCCAGAGTCACTCACAAGGCCCTAAGGCTTTATTCATATTTATACATTATATATTATATATATATATACTATAATATATAAATATTACATATTTATATTTATATAGACAGAGTAGTCTCTGTTGTTCTCTTCTCAGTCCTGTCTGTCTCACAATGTTCTCAATTCTACTTCAGGGACCTCCTTTCCTTCCAGAGTCACAGATGTCACATCTAGCCTTTAGATGAACTTCTAAACAAGTTTGAATCGCAGGGAGCTGCTGGAGATTACCCCTACCCCATGAGAGAACTCTAGGGGTATTCAGCCAGATTTTCACCCCACCACCCTCAGCAAGCAGTATTGTAAAGTTTTGCACTTCATCTTATCTTGCTATGCTCATAGCTGAACACACCGGGAAAGTCATATTATTTGACTATTTTTGCTTCCATCAGTCAGTGACTAAGTTGATATTGCCCCTAAAAGCTACTCAGAGGTGAGAGACTTGTGTAGCCCTCACTGTTGGTCATACTGTGGATTCTAATAATTGGTATTCAACCGCCGGGACACTGGAATCGTCTGCCTCCTTTTCTTTGTTTGTTTGCTTGTTTGTTTTTTAAGCAATGTTGGGTGCAAGATTTTTTTTTGCATCCCCCCCCAACCCCATCCCGAGGCTCTCCAAATGACTGTCGGGCCTGGAATGCTTTTATTCTCAGCCACACTACAGTCCGCTGGCACCCAATCTCTGACCTGTGTCATTACAGCTCAGCTCTGTCCTGGTTCTGACTCCTTTGCATTCATCTGCATTCCCCAGGGAGGCAGAGAGTATGACCCGGACACTAGAGTGAGCCTGGGAAGGTCTAGAAGCTTTGAAAGGGGCTGGCTAGCTGGGCACTTGGGAGTGATTCCCCTTCCCCCTTTGGTGTCCTTTCATCTGGCTCCAGTTGGCTTGAGAAGGCCAGTTTGCTCCAGCCTCCCGTCCTGGTGTGGGCAGCAGTGGGTAGGGGTAGGGGCTTCCAGCTTGTTCATTCTGCTCTTGTCTTGCTCTGGATATGTCCATCACGGTGGGCTTTTCATTCCCCAGGCTAGACTGTGTAAGGGCCTTCCTTCCATTTATCTGTTTGCTTGTTTGGGGACAGAGTGTTTGTTCCTCTGTAGCCCAAATCATCCTCAAATTCATAGTAATCTTTCTGTCTCTGCCTCTTAAGTACTGGAATTATATACATGAGTCACTACACCCAGCTAGGATCTTCTTCCTTTTTTAAAGAAATCAATCATTGAATGGTTAGTTAATTGTGTAGCGTGTTTGTGTTTATCTGTGTGTTTATGGGTGCAGGTGCCTACACACCACTTCTCAACACAGATAACTAACTCATTTTCTCTAAATACGATTTTTATCTCACACTTGAAGAGAACACACATTCCTAAGTATCACAGTTCATTCAGGTTTGGAGCCTCTGCCAGTTTGTCTCTAGCACGAGAATGTTTTGCAGCATCAGCATCCAATAGCCTGCGAGTCTCTGGACAGGTCCTCCCACACATGGCTAAAGGCCCAGAGTCCAAAGCCAAGCCGTGGTTTCTCCTTGGGGGGATGCTGATGTTCATGAACTTAATTTCAGGGGTGAAATCACCGAGATTCTGAGATTGGGCTTTTATCTATTGGATGGATATTTGTTTCCTCAGATGAGAGAAAAGTAGGGAAAGCTGGACAAGGTCTCAGGAAAACAGTTTAAAGCAGGTGAAAAGACGAGAAGAAATGCTGTGAAACTCAACCCTCGCCATGCTGCTGGCTCAAACCGCAGCTACACAGCTCAGACTTGATCTGAACATCGTCCTGTTTGGTGACAGTTTGCTCCAAGACCAAGTCCTGCTTTCTGGGAACGCTTGCCCATTTAATACTAAACTATCCCTCAGTCTGCGCTCTCCATGTACTCAATAGAGAAACCCAACTTCTAGAGTGAACAGGCTCAAAAGACTTCAGAGTCAAAATGAAACCCAAAGAAAGGTTGATTTTTAAATTATCCTG
>JAQHUG010000152.1:1935433-1945433 GCA_028555095.1 Dicrostonyx torquatus
CCTAGGACTGTCCACTGCTGGGGACTTGCACCATCCCGGGACCCACTGTCTGCCACCAGGGACCAGCCAGCAGCCCACAAAGCTTGCTGGGGACCAGTCACCTTCCTGCCACATGGTTTCCTTTGCAGTCCCTGCCTGGGACTGGCTGCTTTCCACAGCATGCCGCTGGGGACCTGCAGCAAACCCATTACAAGTAGTACTTGGTTTTACCCTAGGACCCTGAGCTATCTATTCTCAGGTTCTTGGTCACCAGAGCAGCATATGGCTTTCACCTCCTGGGGTGGAATTTTCTTTTCTGAAGTTCCACCCCACCCCATCCTTGGCACTTGGCTTCTTGCTGACTTTCTGTCTTGAAAGGCATGGCTTTCTCTCCTCTGTTCAACATCGTCCCTGCACCTGCTGTGAACTGGAGCTTGTCTGCCCTGTTTTGTGTTTTTCTTGAACTCTAATAAAAGATCTTTGTTCTTAAAAAGCAGTAAATGAAGAAATAAATATTTGCAAACCCAAATTTTGTCTCATCTTGATTACTTGTGAAGTTGAGGATGTTCTGTGACTGTGTATGCTTCTCCCTTAGGGGACAGCACCTTTCAGAACCTCCACCCATGGTAATGAGTATTAACATTTTAAAATTATTGTTTCAATTGTTCCTTACGTGTGTAAATCCTAATGCTTTACACTTGAATATAGTCACAGTGTGACTTGCACAAAACAACATTGAAGAAATAGTCTTTTAATGTTCACTAGCTATTGTCTGGCTCAGCAAAGACATCATTTCCTGGCAAATTTCAAACACAACTCAGTTTCACTTGTGTACATGAATAAAAACAACAACAAACAATAGATCAACTACAGACAAACATTCAACAAAGACAGAGTGCACTCTTTGCCAGCACATTACTAAAATTGAAATGATACAGAGAAGATTAGCATGGGCCCTGTACAAGGATGACACGCAATTCATGAACTGTCCCATATGTTTTTATGATGGGGAAACCCACAGAGACAGCTAACCCGAGCTGGTGGGAGCTCACTGACTCTGGACTGACAGCTGAGGAACCTGTATGTGACTGAACTAGGTCCTCTGAATGTGGGTGACACTTTTCCATGGTCTGGGGGCCTGGACTAATAAGAAAAAGAGAAGGAAAACTGAGAACTGGCATCTCCCTGTCTCTGTTCTAACTGCAGACACACTGTGACCAGCAGTTTCCTGCAGCCTTGTCACCTCCACTCTGAGGGACTATACCTCCTTAAACTGTGAGCCAAAGGAACCTTTCCTTACTTAGGTTGTTTTTGCCAGCTACTTTGTCATAGTGATGAGAAAAGTAACTATGTAATACCCCAAAGGCACGGGCTACTCATGCCAGGGGAAAAGGAAAGAGATTAGTGGACAATCGGAGTTAGTGGCCATAACCTAGAGCTGTGCTCACCTACAGAGTAAGAATGAGGTCTGTGTGAGTGCCCCCATGGACCAGTTAGTGGGTGCTGGCAGGTTCAACATGGTTGTTTATATGATAAAGGCACTCTACTGCCAGGAAGCTAAGGCTTCCTGGATTGCTGGAATCCTTGTGGGGTCAGAAAGAAATGTAAGTGAGCATCAGAATGGTGGTACATCTGTCTGAATTACAACACACAGAGGGACCTCAAGGAAATATGCTACCCCAGGTACAAATGCCCCGGGAGAGTCTGGTTTAACTCCCTGATGAACCCAACAGTGTAGGTGCTACCTGGACCCTTGAGAATGACCAATTTTTCTACATCTCCTGTCTAACCACACCAATGTCAATCCTGGATGAACAGAAACGACAACTAGAAAATGGGAGGGCGAGGAAGCAAGAAGAGCAGAAGTCAAAAGTCAGTAATCACACTGACATCTCCAGACATAGGCTGCTGGCAACCAGACTTCAGCATGGAGGGCGTCGAGAAGAATCCACCTTCCCATGAAGTTAAAAGCTCTCAGAGGATCTTAGCTGAGCCATTCTAAAGAAGCCACCACTGGGAACTTATGTGTAGTTTTGGTTTTGATTGTCTTTTGTTGCAATGAGACAAAATAAAGACCATTTTTTTACTCCCATCTTTCACAAGCTGGAGACCATCGCCCCAGTCAGTAAACTTGGAAGAGCCATGAGGAGTAAAGAATAAAGTGGCCGTTGCTCATCTCCCGGAAGTTCTGTAAATAGCCAGTGCTAACATGTTGCTCTCACCTCTACTTTTTAATTTATCTTCATTCAGTCATAAAGCTTCTTCAGGTTCTCTAACTAACCCCTTTGGTATGTCCAAACTCTTGTACATGCTAATCTCCTTGCCCGTAATGTCTTCCTTTCTCCTTCCTTCTTTCCTCTCTCTCTTCCCTATTTAGATAATTTTTATTTAGCTTTTGGAAGTGTCTGCCAAGCACCACCTTTGAATTATTCCTTCCACACCTTCCCTGACAGCCATGGTTAGATCTCCACTCTTATACACTAAATACATCACATCATTCCAGTGGCTGATTTCATGTGTACTTGCCTCTGTTCCATGAAGTCTGGGAGAGCAGGGAACATATCTTATGGTATCTTTGGCATGTAGCATAATGCCTTCCATGGATGGTGGGAATAGAAACTGGATTAGAAGCAGACTTTTCAGGATTTCCCTATGAAAACCCTGAAAGAGATAGAAGCCCCAGGAAGCTGGTGAGACACCCATATGTAGGACATGTAGAATATGCAGTGTTGGGGTAGCAGAAGGCAATCGAGGGTGAAACTGTAGACCCACACAAATAGAGAATGCCTAGAGCCCCCCATGTCTGAATTGTGCAAGGTTACAATTCTAAACTTCTGTAGAGTCCCATAAAGGGACTCATACAAGTTAGCAGTTGTTGCCAAGGTACGTTGGGAGTTGGGGTGGAGGCAGAAAGGCAGATTTTTGTCGACTTGCATCTGAGATGGAATGACTGAATGTAGAAAGTGTGTTTCTTCTCAGTTCCTAGAGAGATGCTTGTCATTCTATTGATTTACTTTTCAAATTAACTAAGCAATTGATTAATTTGTGTGTGTATTCATATGTGTGGGTGGATGTATGCCACATGTGCAGAGTGCCCATGGGGACCAGAAGAGACCACTGGATCCCCAGGAGCTGGAGTCACAGGAGCCTGTGAGTTGTCCAACACAGAACCGAACCTTGTCCTCTGGAAGTCCAGCAAGTGTTCTTAATGCCTGAGCCATCTCTCCAACCCCTCAAGTCATTTAAACTAAAGAAAATGTAATGAACTGTGTAGCAGGCCTTTGCTTGGCATGCCACTGACGCAGTGAGCAAGGAATGCTGAGTCCCAGAGGAGCGGCAAACAGCTTTGACCGAAACTTGACACAGGGAAGTCCATTAATGTAAAAAAATGCAAAGACAGGCATAGAAAGATGTCAGTCTGTACACACACACACACACACACACACACACACACACACACACGGTGGGGGGGATGAGAAGGAGAAAGAGGGAGGGTGAGGGGGAAGAGAGAGAGAGAGAGCATTTGTCAGCATTCCTCATACCTCACACCACTAAGCATTAAATTCTTGGCTTTCTTCCCCTATAAATGATCATGTACATAAATTTATAACAAAATGGAGCCAAAATAAAACACGACGAAAGAGAAATGTATGCATTTCTTTAAAGTAGCTGCACATAGATTGTTTATTTATATTGTACAGCAGGTCATTTCTCTTCTCGAAAGGGGCTAAATTTATCCGCATAAAGCATGATCCTAGTCACTGTTTCCTGTAGAGTCACAACTATTGGAAATACCTGGTCATTCAGATTTAACCTCTAGCCTCTGAGTATTGAATGCTGGGTATTCATAGCCTGTTGTTGGTCCCAAATAAAGGTGAGCTACTTCCAACCAGGACAACCTTATCTCTTGCAAGACCCACTGTGGCACACATTTTAGAAAAGCTCCTGGAGTCTTCATTTGAGGCCTTGTCATGAAGCAGAGAATAGTGTATCTGGGGTCCGAAGATCAAAAGCAAGGCTTCTTAGAAGGTTTCTGCCCCTCCCTACAGTGATGGGATAGAACTACCTCTGAGACTGGCTTTTGCTCTTTTCTGGACTTTTCTTCTTCAGATTGAGGCCCACTGAGGAGGTTTTGCTTGCTTCCACCGTGCCAACATTTCCCCACCCTCTAACCAGCCCATCCTTCTCCAAGTGAAGACGTTTCTCATATTTTGTAATTTCTTTCTTACTCTTGCGTTAAGGTCTTCGGTAGACATCAGACGATGCTTGCCAGGGAAGTAAGCCTTACAGCAAACATCTTAGTTGTCATTGCGACTTCACTTTCCTAGTACTGATTTTAACGGGGAACAGGTTTTTAACGTCTTTTATTGACTATCTGTAGAAGTCCTGACGGCTTCTGAAGAATTTTACGGAGGTCTCATTCATCGTGCACACAAGAAGGCTGGACCTTAGGAAGCTAAAATGACATGCCCAACTCTCCCAAGCTACAAGTGGCAGAGCAACTCCAAGTTCTTTACCACTGCATTATCGTCCAGAATCAAGATCAAGGGCTCTTAACCACTGAAGGTGTTTTGTTTTGTTCAAGCTATAAAGCTCAGGCTGTGTTGGAAATTGTGATCCTCCTGCCTCTGCCTCTTGACTGCTGAGATTATGAGCATGTGCTTGTATTTATTTCTTTTCACTTGGAAAAATTTGGTGGCCACATTTTAATCCCTGAGCTAATTTGATGACCACCTAGAAGCGTGTACATGTCCTACAAACCTCTCTTAAGGATGCCATAAACAGACTATATTAGATGGCAATGTTCTCGATTGTCTCAAGTAAGCCATCCAAAACAAATTATGCAGTCATTTTCAGCCTCCCTGTGGAGTGGGGAGAGCTGAGCAGCCATGACTCGCATTCTGCAGTTTCTGCCCTTAGACTTGCTCCTCCACAAGTCTCATATGGAAGCATAAACTGAAGAGGTAAAAAACAAATTAATCTTAACATGAAATGGCCCAGATTGATTTTTAAATGCTCTTCTATCTCTATTTTTAGCCTTCCTTAGTAGCCAAAATGTTGTATTCTTGATAATAAGGAATAAATTATAAATCCCCATACTTCTTAAAATAGATTTCACTGAAACTTCACTAATCTCTTTGAGTCCGTTTATAGTAACACAAGAGCTATACAAACTTAATAGCAAGTAGAATGCTTGCACACTAAAATTATCAAACTATTGCTGAGTCAAAAAAGGAGGAAGAGTTAAATCAATACAGGGATCCTGTTTGTATATTGGAAGGGTCACTGTGTGAAGGGTATGGGTGCAATGACCTGTAGCAGAAGCCGAAAAGCTATGACTGAGACAAGTCCAGCCCACTGCCTGCCTTTGTGAATAAGTGTTTATCAACGCACCCACACCATCCGTTCACCTATTTCCTATGACTCTGCCCTTAAAGCATCAAAAAGCTTCCCCAGCTTCACACTTACCAATAAACACAATCTCAGTCAAAATCCAGTTGGTTGTGGGTATATCGTGTGTGTGTGTGTGTGTGTGCGTGTGTGTGTGTGTGTGTGTGTAGAAACTGAGTTGAGTCTAAATTAGTGTGGAAATGCAAAAGACCTGGAATAGTTTATAATGTTGAAAATGAATAGCCCTAAAGCAACTCCATGTGATGTTTAGAGTTAACCTGGACCACTCGGACCTGTCACGCAGTTGGTGTCTCTTCTAAACCTTAAATCTTCTCCAGTTCTTAATATCCCCTGCAGAAGAACTTGTCTGGGTGATGCAAGTCTTTGATGAGTGTGCACACAGAGAGTCAGGAGTGGCTCTGTTCCTTAGCTCCCATGATGCAGTTCAGTTCTGATGAAGGGCTGAGCGTGGGTGAAAAGAGGAACACATTGCCTTGCCCCATTCCCCTGAGGTCTGTGTAGATTAGATCTCCAGTGATTTTCAGTGGGATGTGGGTCACACTGTCCCTGGACTGAACATCTCTCTCCCACTGGGATTCTTCTACTTCCACCTCCTCTGCTATAATCATGCCAATCTCACTGTTTCTCCTTCCCTGCTAGGGGTAATGTGTGGTAAACTCCAAACCCCTTCCTTTCCTTGTTCTGTTCATATCTCCATCCAAGGATGCTCCACTCACATGAATGGCCCCCTTCTACCTATGCTGAGGATTGACACCCAATGCCTTAAAAACAAACCTTTTTCATAGTTCAATCTCCAGATCCTAAGGACTTCTTTCAGGGACTGTTTGAAGAGGCTAACCCAGCTGTGTGCATGTAAAGCCCAGGGTAGTTGCCATGTTCCACCTGACCTGGCTCTGTCAATAGGGTACAGCAGTTAAGGCGAAGTGGCTCCGCAGTCAGTCACCTTTGCCAGTTCTGCAACTTTATGTAAATGTTTAACTTCTCCATGACCTTAGCTGTTTCAGCAATAAAATGATGGTAGTAAAACCACATTCACCTTGGACTTCTTTAGCATCGTGCTGAGTATCTACTGGGAAGAGAAACAAAATGAAGATAGCAACCAAGAAATGTCCATCATCCTTCTTGTTGTTAGACATTCTTTCCAGGATGAGGACTGTCTGCTTACTTCTGAGTTAACACTGAATAGGTGAGAAGGAAGGTTCCTTCCAAGAACATTCAACTATCCCGGGAGCTTTCCTGGGAGTAGAGTCATCACAATCGGCAGGTGGCTGTCTTGACAAACAGAGTAGTGTAATCCTACAACTGAAGACATCCTTTTTTCGAGACAAGGAGGGATACTTCAGAATGCTTCCTGACACTCTTTAACCCAGTTGTGGAGCTCAAGTCTCAGTACAAGAAGCTGCTTTCTGCAGGATTCTCCGGATTTACTGTTCACGCGCATTTAACTCGTTTAGAAATTATTCAAGTTCCAACAGAGGAAATTATTTTAAATGGAATGTTTAAATGTTTTAATGCAGTGTGTTTCCATTTGAAGAATGGATGTTATAAATAGGAGTTTAAAGATTCTAAAAGCTATAGGTATAGATTCCAAAATAAATTGAAGTGTTGGGGCAGTGTGAGAAAACACTGTAACTTCTACTCAACATCCAGTCATTTAGGCGACTGAGCAGTAATAGGGTTTGGGATCAAGCACCAAGAGAAAGACTGCTGATGGAGGGGAGCGAGTGGCTTATGCCCAGACATCTCTCTTGCCCTGGATAAAGCGGTGAGCGAGCTTTACAGCAGGCAACCCTTTTTCTCTAGTAGTAGAATTGCTTACTGAGAAGAGTTTGGATATGAAGATATCAATATTTCTTCTTCTTCTTCTTCTTCTCCTCCTCCTTCTTCTTCTTCTCCTTCTTCTTCTTTTTGGTTTTTCGAGACAGGGTTTCTCTGTAGCTTTGGAGCCTGTCCTGGACTAGCTCTTGTAGACCAGGCTAGTTTCGAACCCACAGAGATCTGCCTGCCTCTGTCTCTCGAATGCTGGGATTAAAGATGTGCGCCACCACTGCTCAACCAGATATTACTTCTTTTTTTAATCTCATTAGTTTGAGGAAAACATCATTTTCTTTATTTTTGAAGTTTCAATACTGAAAGATCAAATGGACTAACAAATATTACTCTCATACAAGGCGTAAAAAGTCCTAACATTACAAAAATCCAGTTCAGCTGATAGTTGTAGATAAATGTTCCCCAAATCTCAGAGGATTTTCGTCTCTCGTCAGAGTGCATTTCGAGGCTCTGTGTGGTATGTGTTGGGGGTTCTTCTGCAAATCCTTCCAACTTCAGATTTCCTGGGCTGGCAGGGAGGAGGAACTTGGTAAATGGAGGAGGTGCCTGGCTATGGAGTCTATGTGACTGGCAGAGCTGTGGGGTCTCTGGCTTCTATCAATGACCTCTTGGTCTAACTGCAAATTAGCATGAGAACCATAATTCAGCTGTCTGCTCAGAGGATGGTACAAACTAGATGAGCCAGACTCTGCCATAAAAGTTACACAAAAGGCCATGCTAGCAGCAGGCAAGCTACATGCTACCCCACACGGCTTTCCTTTTGGTCTACACTGACTGCTTTGAAAATTCTTATTAGTTCAAATTGACTATTGAATCATTTCACTACCAAAGAAGGAGATCTACTATTTTTGGTTTCTCTCTAAATATCAGAAGTCTAAGATATTTTCTGTTTCTGTGTTTCCCTTTTGTCTTCAAATGGTCCACACTGAACAGTGACTGCCCCAGAGCTTAGACAGAGAGTCTCCAGTCTGCCTTGCAGTGCACTCTGGATTGGCCTGATTCTCAAAGATGCCAGAACCACAAGGGGACAAGAGGAAGGGAGAACAAGGAAAGGAAACACAGAAGTAGACTGATCGGGAGTAAGCTGATGTCAAGCCTGGGCTTTTCAGGGCATCCAATGACCTTAGACCAAGGAGAAGTCTCTAGGTTCAGGACAAAGTGGATGGAGAGAAGTGACAACCTTTTACCTCTCTGGCTCCCAGAGATTGAGCCCCAGAGTATGGATCTTAACTGGGGGCATTTCAGTCCTAGAAAGAAGCACGGAGGGTAGATTCCATCAGATCAATAACAACAGCAAAGGCACAGAGATACAAGCTGTTGGAAGGATGTTCAAACCCAAACCCGCTAGCCAGCTTGAAGCGGGAGGCAAGGATCGTAGTAGGCATCTGTGAAGCATGTGTCCGCCCTTCAGGATGGATTAGCCTACAGTGAGGGGAGACTCGGGAGTTGAAAGTGATGAAATGGACGAGAAGCTTCCAAGCTGATAGCAGAAAATGCTTTTGGCACGATTGCAGGGCAGCCCTTTGAGGGTTCAAGGATTCTCACTCTCCCGGACTCCCCCTTGTTCTGAGCGTTTCCTCGCGGCGGGAAGGGCTACAGCAGGTGGCGCAGGACCTGCCTACCCATGGTGATGTTGATCCCAGGAGAAACTGTGGCCAGAAGGTCCAAAAAGGCGAGGTGACTCATTCTTCCTGCCTGGGTCATTTCCATGAGTCATGCACTTTAATCTAGTCCTGACCGTGGGGAGAGGAACATCAAAAGGGCTGTCTATGATCTTTTTATCAACATTTGATGAAAGCAAAAATCCCCTTTCTTAGGATCCTTGCAGAGCGTGTTTATCTAGTCTTTTCATTTCGTTGCCATTCCTTCTCCAGCTTCTGAACGGAGGAAGGAAAAGGAGGCTATGGGAGACACAAAGAAAGGTTAAGATGGCTCAGTCAGCCTCTCAGCCTGGGAGCAACAACTCTCCCTGGAGTAATCAAGACGACTTCTTACTGATTGCTTCTCTGTTTTGTTGGTAAGAGTGTGTAAATGGAGGTTCTTTTAAAATAATCATTCAGAGGCTAAATATTCATTACAAACCGTTTGACCTATGTCTCAGGGTTATCACTAACTAGCTCTTATAACTTAAACGAGCCCACTTCTATTAATCTACATTTTGTCATGTGACCACTTCTATTAACCTACATTTTGTCATGTGACCACTTCTATTAACCTACATTTTGTCATGTGACCACTTCTATTAATCCACATTTTGTCACGTGGCTTCATGGCTTTACCTGTTCTCTAGTATATCTTGTTGCTCTAGTGGCTCCCTGGCATCTCCCTGACACTGCCCTTCTTCTCCCTGTGTCTCTACTTGTATTTCCCACATGGTTCTAGCCTGCCTTGCTATAGGCCAAAGCCTCTTCTTTATTAACCAATGGTAATAAAATATAGTCCCAGCATACAGAGGGGTTATCCCATAGCAACAATAAGCTGTTCAGATCTCCTTTGCTGGAAGAGAAAAGGACCGGGTGGGTAATTGGAAACACAGACTTTGGTGTCAGGTGGGTGGATCTGGGGTTGAACCTGAACTTATTACTGTTTCACTGTGCAACTTCATACAAGATCCTTGAGTGGGTTTAAGTTTAGCATTTACATCTGTAAAACAACTGTAAAAAAATAGTATCAATACAGTGTTCACATGTCTGTCATTGATTAAGCTTCTAGTCTGTGCCAGATACTGATTTATGGACTTTGAGGGTAATGTCTTACTTATCCTCTACTGCAATCTCAG
>JAQHUG010000152.1:1947933-1963510 GCA_028555095.1 Dicrostonyx torquatus
ACTGGTTTCCACAGAATTGCTCGAATTTTCTGATCTCATACCTTGAAATACATCACTGATAAACTCGTCTTCAGGTGCCGTTCCCTCACTAACAAAGACTTGTCCATATTTCAATAAGGGCTCTCTTTAGAATTTGTAAATTTCAGATTAGATGATGCATTCTAAATAAAGGCCCTCCCAGAAAAGAGACGCCGGTGTCATGCGCTCTTCGTCTGGATCTGACAAGCACTCGCACAGGTGAGGGGGATTTTTTCAGTCAGGAAAATCCTCGGCTGGGTGTTTCCAGCCAAATGCTGACAGCAGTGAGCTTCTTGCTGACATAGAGGATTTTATTTGGGAATATCAGCTTTACAGAGCTCTCCTTTTTTCCCTTGATCCTAATTATCCACATATTTTTAACCCCTTCTGAGTCTGAAACAGTGTATAGAAGCACTTCCTGGCTACGATGCCCGTCTTGTTTCCCAGTTCACTGTGTGGGTCTGAGTCATTCTTTACACCTTATTCATGAGTTCCTCCTCCCACAGTCCTTTAGTACAGAGATACTTTATAAATGTCTGCACATTCCACAAACGAATACTGAATCCATGAAGGTGTTTCGACTTTCTCAAAAAGATAATCCCAGGATTGACTTGAGTCAAAAGAAAGAACAGCTCAGAGGAATTGCTTACTGTGTTTCTATTTCTTTCTAGTGGAAAGTCCCAGCTGGTTATCAATTAATAGTGAGTATCAACAACGGTTTATCTAGCCCTAACAGAGAGCATGTCTGGAGATAACTCCATAGACCAAGCCTATTGTGAAACAGCCTGAGTTCTGACCAGTTCACTCCCTCTCTGGCGTCAGACTAATCACTTAACACTTGCAGCACCATAGGTGGGAAGCGAATTCCGTTGTCAGTAAATCTGGGCGTTAAGAATCCAGTTATCCTGTTACCACGGTCCAGCAGTCAGCAGGTTGAGAGCGGAGTACCTGGACTCTTGGCTTTGTGTGTTGTGCCTTTAAGAATCTTTGGAAAGAAAGCAAAGATATGAACACAAAGGAGCCATTATAAGAGTCACCGTGTTTACGTTCCTGGCTTGTATCAAGGTCAAAGGAAAGCTAGACAAGGGCTGGGCTTGGACAAGGGACAAGGCAGAACGGCAGCAACAGTGCCGGGGTGAGCTATTATTTGTTCCAAGTGCCAAACCTTGCTACCATCTTAGAGCGCTTTGTCCCTTTTTAAGAAAAAAGTGGGTTGCTAGCTCTGCACAGAGGGAGTTCCGAGAGTTTGTGTCAGTGGGAAGAACGTTAACCAATCTCATGTCCATTTGTAGTTTGACAAACTCGATTTAGAAACTAGGGGTCCCCTTGCTTAATAACTAGGAGAGGATGGACCATTATGGGGTGGCATGCAATGACAGATTTTCTGCTGCCTGAATGGAAACCTTGTAGCTGGGTGTAACAGAAGCCATATTCTTTTGGTGATTTGGATGACCAAATCCATACTGCATGGTGCCTTCTTATCAACCCTCCACATTACGACTACTCTTTCCCAAAGCCTGTTCAGTGAGGGCATGAGTGTAGGGCAGAACCTAAGCATATTAACATTTTGTTGAACTGATCAAGGAACCATCATTGGTTAGAATTTGGGGGAGAAGTTTTTAAGTCTCATGGCTGCCAGGTATTATGAACAAAGATGCCTATTTTACCCAGGATTAAAGATGAAACCGTCTCCCCTCCCCCATCGGGGGCATTTTAAGTTCAACGAGGGTGTCAGTTTAGAAACACAGATTAAATGCTGGCTTCAGAATCCCTAATTCAGAGAAATAGGTGATTGGGTATTCCATGAGAATTTTCACAAATAATCTCTGAACTGAGTATTCTAAAAGCAACTGCCTGCATAGGGTGGAGGCAGGGGCATGAGGAGGAGAGGAGAAGAGAGGGGAGAAGGGAGACATGTATCTGAGGAACGGGGCCTTGGGATATCCAGACAAATTGTTCTGAAGGAAGAACCTGACAGACAAACTGAAGGAATGAACTCAGTCTCTGGAGATGTCTGAGCCAAAACAAGTTTTAGGGCTTTGATGATAGGGAGAAAATGTATTATGAATCTTAAGATAATGAACATCAAAGCCACACAATTTGGAGGAAAAGAACATTACTGTCAAGTTTTAAGTTTTGAAAAATAAATGATAGGATGGCCTTTGGCTCATCAGGCTGAAAGTGGATAGTTAGATGTCTCAAAAGAAAAGAAAAGGAAAAGGAAAAGCCTTATAAGCATATACAGAAAATTCATCATGATAATGCAGCAAAAGTACATAAATTTATCCCGCATAAATAAAATTAAAGTAGGAATAAGTCATAGTCTACTGTTAATGAAACATACATCGTAAATGGGAATCTTTAGCCATTGTGTAGAAATCCATAATCAGGTTTTAAAAAGTCACATTTATGGGTATTATTTTTTCACAATTTACCTAAAAAAATCCTACTATAACACCTATTATTTAAGTCTGTTCACTTTATTCCTGTGTAGAAAGGCAGAGGGGAATGAGCTGTAATCTCATGGCAAGGTTCAATGAGGCAGAGAGCATATCCTAGACACAGAACTTCGCTGCCAGTCTGTGGATTGTCCAAAAGAAGTCTTTTCTTTTGAATTCATTAGAATTTACCAATAAATAGATATGGAAATGGAACTTGAAAGAGCCCTGAGTGCCAAGGAAGCAAGAAACACAACTGTTCACTGTGCTCCCATCTTTTCCAGCTTGCCCTGGAGATGCAGATAAACTGAACGGCAAGGGGACAGAGAGAAGAAGCACGCCCATCCCTTGTCTGCTCGATGCCTTCAGGGCAGGGTCTTGGGGTATGGGATGGAGGCTTCTATGCTGGCGCGAGAACAACCCCCATGTCAGAGCAAGCCACTGCTTGTATTTCCAAAAGGGCCCAGAGCCCCAGGACTGCTACTCAGTGTTTGATGGTACTTTCCAAAGCAGGAAGGGGTACGGAAAAGGAGACTGAGGAAATCTTAGCAGGGAACTTCTATCTCACCTGTCTTTGAGATAAGGAAACTAACACAGCATCAGGCCTAAGGGGAGACTATAGCACAGCCGGAAGACATATATGACCATGAAGTTATATAAATTTCCGGCACTGCATTCTCCTCCATGAAATGAAGAGCTGGACTAAACCGTTTCTGCTCACTCTAATGTGCTATTGTTTCGTGAAGCCTGTTTTAACACTGATCCTCATCCCACACAATGCGATCCCATCCAGAAGGCAGAGGCCTTTCAGGCCTGGTAAACCACAACTGCTGGCCATGGCCCTTGTGGGCTGCAGATTTCTGTGGTTCCTGTAGCAACATCCAGCTGCACAGAGGGAAAGGAAAGGACACTGGTGAAGAGTAATTCAGAAATGAGACTCTTGGCTTTGCTCTCATTTCAGTCCGAAACTGGGCTCCTGTTGGAGACACAAGACCTTTGAGCTGTGTTCCATGTGTTTATTCTACTTGTTACAAAGAGACTTTCATTTCCCCAGGGCAAATTATTAACACATTCCTCCAAAGATGGGAGGGTGGAGGCCTGGCCTTGGAGAGAAAAAAAAAAATCACCGTTATAGTAAAGAGCTGCCTGAGATGCAAACGTAGCAGACACTGGCATGAAAGCTCCCACTTCTAATCACAGGGGTTGGCTAAACACCAAGGCCTTTGTGCCCAGGGGAGCATATCTGGGTGGGTTCTTGCCTGGAAGCTGACCCTTCTGTGCACAGGAATTTTTCCACGAGGAAGCTGGTGGTGTTGGAGGTGGGGACCTTTGAAGGCACCCACAGCCAGTCATCTTCAACCTTAGCGGGAGACTAAATCGTGATGGTTGACTGAACGGTGACTCTAGGTTCCAGGCTGTAAATTTTCGTCTTTCAGGATGACTGGGTTGAGGAGAGGAGGGAGAGAGCAGGAGTGTGGGGGTGGAGTACTGGGGGAGTCGTAGGTGGGGGCAGAAGGGAGGCCAACCAACCACACTTAGATATAGTTAAGACTTAGATACGGTAACAGACATGAAATAGGCAGTATGTCACTGGGCCTTCTCTAATGGATCACTCCCCAAGGCCAAGGCTTGCAGACAGATTGTGCTGTTTTCTGAAGCATGTTTGCCTAATTTACGGGGTCCATACGATGCTGGGGCACCGCCTCTGAGATACAGCTCAATGAACTGTATGCAGAAAAGGGCCTGGTGTGTGAAGGGACACTAGGGCGTATTTGTTGTGGACCCCAGCTCAGACTTTGTTTGTGTCTGCCTTTTTAATAATCTTTCCAGGTAACATCAACATACGTGATGCCTCGAGACTCACACTCAGTGACAGTGACAAACAACATGGAGGAACAGTGTAAACACATTGTTGGTCATTAGTTTCAGAGTGAAATCAAGGACACAACTGGGATTTGAAAATCTTCCTACAGCAGAACAGCCCAAAGGTCCTTCTGCAGAAACAGCCCAGGGTCTCTTGCTGTTTTGTTATCTGAAGCTGAGAGCTTGGCTGTGGTCTGAGGACCCATGTTATCCCTACATTGAGAGGACATCACCAACATCCCAGGACCCACATTATCCCTACATCCAGAGGATGTCACCAACATCCCACCATTCCACCAGCTTCACACACAGATTTATAAAACTTTAGTTAATGGCGGCCAATGTCATTTATTCCCTTAGTATCTGGCTGCCTGAGGGGTGTTTCCCATCTGTAGCTGGGTTGCTGCTATAATCACTGGAGGTGATGAATTCAGGAATGGATACTCAGAGTGTGTGATTCATCTGTTTCCCTCTCCAGGATCCTTGCTCTACATCTGTGGTTCTCAGGAAGGGAGAGATTTTTCAGCACTCCAGGTCAAGACTGGTAATGTCTAGAGACATTTCTGGCTGCTGTAAGTCAGGGAGAAGATTCCTCTTGTATCTCGTGGGTGTGCAGGATACTGACCACCCTAACATGCACTGGATGCCCCTCAACAAATAATTACTACTAAAAGTAGGTGATAGAAACTGGGTGCGCAGTTTCAGGGTAAGGAACCCTGAAAGAAAACAGTCTTTACAAGGCCAAAAGCTGGAACTGTCCCAAGGCTTGTTGGAAGTTCTGTCCTTGACAAAGGCCAGGGATGCCAGAAATACTTCAACCAAAATGTCTTTGGTTGTGCCCTGGCTAGAAGCCAGGATGCCAGGTGGGAGGTTTCTGGTTTCTCATTATCTCTGTTTCTCCTGGAAGCAATATGCAAGAACAGGACCAAAACTGAGAGGAGGCACCTGGACGCCCCACGCCTGGACCAAATGAACTGACCAGCGCCTCACTCTCCCTGTGTCTCGCCAAGGTTTTTGCTAAAAGTCTATAAAAAGCCCAGCTTAGGTGTGGAACGCCATCTCATACCCCAGGACTTGTTCCTGCTGTGTAGGAACTCTGCCTTCTTTCCTGCAAGTGCCCACCTATGAAATTCCTCTCTAAACTTGTCCTCTGGGTGACCATGAACTCATCCTTTGAATTTGAGTGACCAGAGGCCACCAGAACTCCGAAGTCACTGACTCAGTAGACATTGGATATGAGCACAGTGTCTGTCACCCTAAGTTCCATCTGAGGTGAGGGAGAAATCTTCTTTCAAAGTAAAAAAATTATCCGATTTTCCTCATGTCATTATCTACCTCCAAGTGTCAGTAGCTCCAAGGCTGAGAAACCTAACCATGTATTCTTGTGTGGGGGGTCCTCTTTACTGACACTAGTAGTGGCTTGAATAAGAACAGCCCCATAGGAAAGACTTGAGGAAGACCTCGTCAGTCGTCCTCATCAGCTTACACAGTGAAACCCAATATGGACAAGTTCAACAGAACCACCATATATGGACTGCCCATGCAAGCTTCAGCATTGCCAAGGCATAAAAAAACAAAAACATAAAAACAACATAGGAAAGACAACTAAAACTAAGGGATATTTGAGGGGTAGTATGGAAGCCGAATACCATAGGAGCTTCATTATACATACATACATACACACATACATGTGTAATGATGTGTGTGTGTATATATATATATATATGCCATCTAAATAAAATTACCAAATATTCTAGGAGACAGAAGAGCCCCAAGTAGGCATCTTTTGTCACCAAATAAAGCTTCCAGTACTGGAAATGGGCTACATCTAATTGAATTGTTGGCCAAAGGGGTCTCATGGGAACCCCAAACAACCCAGGTTGTTGCCAAAGCTGTGGGTTGCTCTCCACAAACTGACAGCAAGGCCCTATTGCTGAACTCAACACCTACACAACTCATTGAACATCAAGAAGTTGAGCAGATGCCTACATAGAGCCTTCACCCTACTGACTTAGAGTTCTTGGTATCGGACGGTACTCTGAATGCTACCAAATTTTACATTTCTCATGTAAATACCAAAAACAGTTACATAGCCTTTAATTTACAATGGTGCCCTTGCAAGATAGGCTAGTGTAATGGTGGACCTACACCTGACATTGCTATGGTGACCAAGAGCATGAGACTAGATAAGTCACGGGCCCAGAGAGAAGCCAAATAGCAAAATGTTCAAATACAGCAATAGAATGTCTCCTAATGACATTCTGTCATACCCCTGGATCAGTGTCTCACTCATCCATCACCAGAGAAGTTTCCTCTTGCAGCAGATAGGACTAAAATAGAGACCAACAGCTTGATGACATGCAGAGTGAGGGCCTTTGGAACTCTCAGACCTATAAGGGCTGTCTTCGTCAAAGCCCTCCCTTCAGGATTAGCTATTTGTGGAAGACAAGGCAGAAAGGTTGTAAGAGCCAGTGGAAATGGGGACACCAAGAAAACAGTGTCTTGTTGGTGGGTGCACACAAGCCATGTGATGTCACAGAGGCAGGCGGCCTGCACGAAGCCTGCACAAGTTCAAGCCGGGCAGAGTTCCAAGGATGCAGGAAAATGAGCACAATCTCCCATCTCTGATCAAGATGCTGTCTCTGATTGACAACCACTTACAATGAAAAATATAAGTTTTCTCCGATGGAGTCCCTTGGGGGATATAAACTACACTTAAGGACAGGCCCTGTAGCCAGCACAAAACAAACTCAGTGGTATTTTTGTAGATCTTTTCTTTGTTTGCACATTTAAAAAAATTTACTAGTCTTTTGCTTGTATATTATGGTTTCTGATTTGTGTGTGTGGGTGTGTTCCTTGTCTTTTTAAATTTTACTTGATTAGTTGGTTTGATTTTTAAATTCTAGGTTTTTTAAAATTTGCTTGTTTGGTTCCTAAAGAAAGAGAGAAATAAGGCTTGGAGTTGGATGGGTGGGGACATGGGGGAGGATCTGGGAGGAGATGAAGGAGGGGAAACCATGATCAGATTATACTTTATTAATTTCAATAATAAAAAAATGGATATTCTTATTGCCAACCACCTAACAGAGACTTGCCTGCTTGTCATGTAGGAATCTATATATAAGCTGTTATAAAAAATCTCTACTTCCTTGCTCATTGTTATTGTGTCATATTTTAGACAGTGTCTCACTATGCAGCCCAGGCTGGCCTAGAACTCACTATGCAGCCCAGGCTGGCCTAGAACTCACTATGCAGCCCAGGCTGGCCTAGAACTCACTTTGTCACCTACACTGGCTTGCAACTAATAATCCTTCTGCTTGGGACTTCTGGGTGCATCATTTCTATTTTGAACTCATTATTGGCTCTATCATCATCTAGAGTTTTTTATACCAGAGTAGCAGTTGTCCTGTCTGATTCTTCCTTCCAGTTTTAGTTGGATAAGAAGGGGCCCTAAAACCCCCACATTCATGTGCTAAAGGTTTAGTCTCCACCTTGAGAGGAGGTAGAATAAATTCTTCTGTAACTTCTCACCGGAATGTTCTGGAGCTTTCCCCATTTCTGTGCCATTGAAATATTTCCCTTTAGTTCCCAGGAATCCACAAGGATGACTCCAGCTAAGGATCTGAGCAATAGTGGAGAGGGTGCTTGAACTGGCCTTGCCCTGTAATCAGATTGATGACTACCTTAATTGTCATCATAGAACCTTCATCCAGTAACTGATGGAAGCAGATGCAGAGACCCACAGCTAGACCCTGGGCCGAGCTCCCAGAGTCCAGTTGAAGAGAGGGAGGAGCGATAACATGAGCAAAGGGGTCAAGACCATGGTGGGGATACCCACAAAAACAGCTTACCTGAGCTAGTGGGAGCTCACTGAGCCTGAACTGACAGCTGGGGACCCTGCATAAGACTGAACCAGACCCTTTGAATATGGGTGACATTTCTGTGACTTGAGGAGTTTGTGGGGTCACTGGCAGTGGGGCCAGAATTTATTCCTACTGCATGAATTGGATTTTAGGAGTCCATTTCCTATTGAGGGACACCTTGCTCAGCCTTGATACAGGGAGTAGGGCCTTGGTCCTGCCTCAAGTGATGTGACAGGCTTTTTGACTTGCCATGAGAGGACTCACCCTCTCTGAGGAGTGGATGGAGGGTGGCGGAGGGAAGGTGGGGGAGAAACGGGAGAAGGGAGGGAGGGAGAAGGAACTGTGATTGGTACGTAAAATAAAAAAGATTGTTAAAAAAAAAAGAAAATATTTCCCTTTACCCCAAACTCCGTTTCTCTTTTCCTTGTTCCATAGCTCATATAATAGATGTTCAAGGCTGTAATCATGTTTCATTGATTGACTGTTAATTCTCTAGTGCTGGACCCCTTTTATAATAGGTACCCAAATCTTAGCTAAATTAAAGATGGAGCTTTCTCTTTCTACTACTTCCAAAGAACAGTTACTTCGAGATTAGTTTTCTTTGAAAGCCTCCATTTTCTTTGAATACCACATCCATGCCTCAGGATCAGAAGTGAATGTTTCCATACGTGTTTGAATAGGGATAAGGTCTCCAACACACATCAACCCTGTGATGTGTCCACAGCACTGACTACGTGGGTTCCATCAACATATGTCACATTGACTGTGAGTTCAAAGAAGCGGCATCAGCAACTTCCTGAATGGTACAGAATGAGTCTAAGCGTTGCATGTGGTCCCAAAACTAGGTCTTGATTTGAAAATCAATCTCTTCTATGGAGCCTGGTTGTGAGGGGAGGAAGTGTTATAACAAGGTGATTTGTTTCAAATAACCCATGTTGGAGATCAGAAGACATTCAAAAGATGCTGCACTGGAGGCTGATCTCACATTCATGTTATTTTAACAACTTCCTCCTCACTCTGCTCTGCCCCCTGGCACCATATGTAGTTGAAGTGCAAACACCGCATGGTGCAAGATTTAAAGCAATTCTAGTTTCTATTTCTAGCTGTGTTGCCATAAGGCATGCAAAAAGACAGACGCTTCCTGGCAAGCGCCTTTGTCATCAGCAAAAAAGGAAAATAGAAATACAGTGTTGGGGGAGACATTTCTTTGGAAAAAAATCAGGCAGTGGCTTTCACTTAGAGACAAACTGTTTAGTCCTATCTCCACCAATGTTCTATTTGATTAAACACTGGAAAGCAAGAGCAGAAACCGGAGATAATTAAGTAACATATGAAACTAAAGGACAGAGGTGTGTGTAAGTGTGGACTAATAGAACCCCAGACATGACAGTGCCCTGTCCAGAGAACATAAGAGTGCAAATGGTTATTGCAACCACCACTCTTTGGGAGATATAAAATAATATATGAGTCCCATTTCTCCTGAACTATTTTAATAATTTGAAGGTCAAATCCTGACTTTTTGTTAGCATGACATTTCCCATCTCTTTGGCCACCATGCTGGCTAGTTTTATGTCAACTGGACACAAGCTAAAGTCATTGGAGAACAGGGAGCCTCGGTTGAGAAAATGCCTTCATAAGATAGGTCTGTACACAAGCCTGTAGGGAATTTTCCTTTACTTTTTTTGTAAGAATTTTTTAATACAATCTTTTCTCATTTTACATAGCTATCCCCATTCCCATGCCTTCTCCTCCTCCCCCCCCACCCTCCCCCTTACTTCTCCATACACTCCTCAGAAAGGGTAAGGCTTCCCATGGGGAGTCAACACAGTCTGACACATCTTAATCAGTGTTTGATGTGCAAGGGTTCAGTCTATTGTGGGTGGTGCCATCCCTGGGCAGGTGGTCCTGGGTTCTGTAAGAAAGCAGGCTGAGCAATCCATGAAGAAGCCAGTAAGCAGCACCCCTCCATGGCCTCTTCATCAGCTCCTGCCTCCAGGTCCCTGTCCCCTTGAGTTTCTGTCCCGACTTCCTTCAGTGATGAACAATAATCTGGAAGGAGAAATCAAATAAATCCTCTCCTCCCCAAGTTGCTTTGGCCATGGTGCTTCATCCCAGCACACCCTCATCAAGGCAGCTACCGAACAGGCCCGTTAAAGAGGCACACGTTTTTCCTTATAAGTTTCAGAATCCTCCTGAAACACAGCTAATGATGTAAGTAGGATGGCATTTTACTCACCTGTCACCTTTGAGAAGAGGCCTGAGGTAAGGCTAAAGCTAGCTTCAGTCATAGTACTTCATATACGAAAATACATCTGCATCATTAGTGCAAGACTATGTATGCATCCATCAGTGATTGGTAACAGTTCTAGATAATGCCATGTTTCCCTTTAGTGATGTTTCCCATGGCATGGCCTGTGGGAAATCAGTGAATGAATATGGTACTCGATGTCTGTCATCTCAAGCTGCTGTAACAAATTATATAACAAATGACCATTGGCTGGGCAGATCTCTCACAGTGCCTGAGGCTGGGAGCGCTAACTACAGCCCTCTTATGGGTTGCAGATTGCTTTTGTGCATGTCCTCACATGGCAGAGAGAGAGAGAGAGAGAGAGAGAGAGAGAGAGAGAGAGAGAGAGAGAGAGAGAGAGAGAGAGAGGAGAGAGAGAGAGAGAGAGAGAGAGAGGTTCCTCCTAATACTTTCTCATCAGGTGTCAGGACTTCAGTAAGTGAATTTTGGGGTGCACTATTAATTAGCATAGTATGTAACTCTTTGGCATCATCTCTACCCCCATCCACAAGTTGTGACTACTGAGGCTGATGTTGGTTTTCTAATGCCATAACTTCTCTTATTAACATCTCTTTCGAGCTGCTATTGCCCTTGCCTGGGATGCTTCCACTCAGCTTTTCCACTTCATATGATTGCTTTGCTTCAAGCCTCAATGTAAAACCACTGAATTTTGGGGGCTTAACAGGCAAACTGGGTTAGGGGTTGTAATTAGACAATTAATTATTAATTCTGGCTAAATATTAGAACCATTGGTGGGAGGGGGCTAAAGTCACTAATAACAGCCTGACACTAGGGGAAATAGAACCTCTGAGGTGGCATTGAGCATCAGGACACTAGCAGTATCCCTGGTGATCTTGACATGCAGCCAGCATCCAACAACTGCACTCATGGACATGATTTCTTATAGTCTCCAGTGAATGCTGGTTTTCTGCCTTTCTTCATCAGTGGATCATGCTAAAGTGGAGAGTCCTCTTCATCAGAAAATGTCCATCTGAAATTCTCATAGGAAGGAAGAGAGAAAACCAGTTTTCAGCGTGCTGTCCCTCACCCCCAGGAGCAGAGGCGGTCAGGACCAGTGCTGTCCTCACCCCCAGGAGCACAGGTGGACAGGGAGAGATGGGGGCCTGGACTCTTTCTCTTTTTCTCCCCCATCTCTCCCTTTTTCCTCCCTCCAAACCATTAATTGTTTCTACCTCTAACCTCATCTGACTCTGGTCTAAGCTGTTGTGGTTCCTTCTGTAATCTTGCAACGAGCCCACCTCTGCCTTTAGTCTTCCTGTCTCTGACCCTTTCAGATGATGCTGGGCCCTGAAGACAGAGTTATCTGAGTAAAATGTAATTCAGGGGCCAGTGAGCTGGCTTAGTGGGTAAGGATGCTTGCCACCAAGTCAGCTGATTTGAGTTTAATCCCCAGAATCTACATGGTAGAAGGACAGAAATGACTTTTGTGAACTGTTTTCAGTTGTTGTGGCAGATACACACACACACACACACACACACACACACACACACACACGTGTGCACAGCACACAAGAAGTAACTAAAAATGCAATTAAAAATAGAAGTCATATTATTTTTCTTAGAAGCCCCCAGTGTCTTCTATTTCACAGAGCAGATGCCAAGTGCCTTCAGAAACTTTTGATGCCCATACAACTAAGCCTTCATTATTTCTGTCTTTACCTGCTACCAGATTCCCCTCAGTGCCCTGGGCCTGTCTGCAGTCTCCTTGTTCATCTGCAAATGTCTGTTTCCGGACCTCTGCACTGTCTTCCACCTGGAACTCTCTGTCCCCGTGTGCCCACCCCTTTCAGAGTCTCTGCACTGTCTTCCACCTGGAACTCTCTGTCCCTGTGTGTCCACCCCTTTCAGGGTCTCTGCACTGTCTTCCACCTGGAACTCTCTGTCCCCGTGTATCCACCCCTTTCAGGGTCTTTGCACTGTCTTCCACCTGGAACTCTCTGTCCCTGTGTGTCCACCCCTTTCAGGGTCTCTGCACTGTCTTCCACCTGGAACTCTCTGTCCCCGTGTGCCCACCCCTTTCAGGGTCTCTGGACTGTCTTCCACCTGGAACTCTCTGTCCCCGTGTGTCCACCCCTTTCAGGGTCTCTGCACTGTCTTCCACCTGGAACTCTCTGTCCCTGTGTGTCCACCCCACACATTTCCTTACCTCTCTTGAGAATTTCCTGAAGTGCCACCTTCCCAGCCAGGTCTACCTTGACAACCCTTCTTAAAGCAGGACAGTCCCCAACAGCCATCACACTCTAGATTTTATTTGTTGTGTTTAATTTCTACCTCTCCCAATTATAATTTGATCAACGAGGGGAGAGGTTTTTGCTTGACCATTTTTTCCCTGCTGTATCATGGGGCTTGGAGCAGAGCTCAGCATTGAGAAGGCTCTTGGAGATAGACACCTCCAGGCAAGATTGATGACATGAGAAACTAGGGGTTCTCTCTCACAAAGCAGTGCAGGAGCAGTGGCAAGGCACGCTCTCCCTCACCCTACGTTCATCTCTGCCTCAGTTTACACTGACTACTTATGTCTTAAGACCGTTGCTTAAGGAGTACTTACAAGTGACTCAGCTAGGGAGTGCATCCCAGCTGCTGGCGGACCGGAAAACACCCCACATGGAAGGATGGCGTGCTTCAGTAGTGGGACACCCACCCTCCCTCTTTCCTGTATCTCCGGCACATTGAAGCAGGTAGCACTTTGTGTTCATGAAATTGTTTTCCTCGGTGGGCAGTCCTGGCTGAGTTGTGGGAGCCGACGTTGTGAAAGTCTTCAACAGACACCTTAGGTCCTCCATCTCTACTTTTAAAGTATTCTAAAACCTGTGCATCCGTAAAGCATGGTGATCATGATGCAGGTGTGGATATCAAAGACAGGCTTCTTATAAAGCGGTCTATTATATTCTCCTGCCACTTGCTTGAACAACATGTGGGATGAAGAAAACTGAGTAACGAGAGTGGGTTACCTCAGATCCTGATGGAAAGAGAATGGAGATGGATTGTGTTGACAGACTCAGTAGCCCAGGATATAAATCCAGCCCGTTGGAACAACCAGGCAGTAGCCCGAGGGCACAAAGTGCCAAACACGGAACATGTGATACACACTCATAAAGGACTGTACAGCCATTGTAGGCTAACCTATGAACGGAGGAAACTGGAGTTCTGATGGGCAATGGATGGACAGCAAGATAGGTACCTTCTGGCCAGAGTAGAGGCCTCCTGATGATCAAGGAAGCTTCGGGTCTACAATTGTGTCTGGGAATAGCCGCGGAAGCCCTGCTGAACTCTGCAAAAGGAACAGAGCCATATTCCATGTGCTCTGTGTGTGTCTTCTGTAGCCGGAGCCCTCAGGCCGAGCTACAGAAGGTCAACCATGATGGTGTAGGTCTGCTGTGGGGAAGCCTTCCAATAGCGGAGGCTGGGCTGGACCATGGTCCTGAGGTCCAAAGGATGGAAGGAAGTGATTTTTTTCTGCACACTGACTCTGACAACACTTTTCTAAATCAGTTTGGAAACCGCCATTACTTCTCACACATTGGCATTCTTGAATTTCTATTTTTGGTGACCTTCAGTCAACAGCAAGTGCTCCCATTTCTACACTATTGCCTTTTGGTTTGGGCTGCAGTTCAAGAATTGAGGTGTGTGTGTGTGGGGGGGTGGAAGCTTGCTTCACAGGGGCTAATTTTCTGCTTGCAGCACCCTTCTTGTCCCCTTTCTGACTTAACTTCCCTGAAACTCCAACCTACAGTCCAGTGCACTGTTTTATCCTATGGTCTCTGCCAATAAGGGGCAATGACAATGATTCTGCAACTTCACAAATGACAGTCAGAACCTTACTGAGAGTACACTGGTCCAGGTCTCCTTGGCTCACCACTCCCCTTACAGACCCCAGAGCCCAGGGCCATCAAGAAGCTGTCTGAGGCAGGCCTTTGAGTCCAGCAATAGAAAGACTGAGGCAGGAGGGTCATGAGGTTAAGGCCAGCCTGGAATACACAGAAAGACTTATAAAAGGAGAGAAGAGGAGGGTTGGGGGTCTTGAGGCTTGTTCTGAATGTCAAATCAAACCTGTGCTCATGTTGTTTTTTTTAGTAACCATAGCATCTAAGATGAATCTGCAAAAACTCACCTCAGATCATCTTTATCTTCAGAGATCTTGCATCCAGGGAGAATGACTTCGAAGCCGCGACCCTGGCAGAGGTTAATGTGTATACAGAGGGACTGGGAGTCAGATAGATCCCTGGTAGGCTGACAGACAGTGGATTTTCTAGGTAGATTAATGTGCTTTTAATTTAAACGTTTATGATTCTCTCCCTCTCCAAAACAAAGACACAAAAGTCAAGAGCACAAAGAAAAAGCAGAGAACAAAGTGGATGTGGGACGAGGCTGTGAGTCAAAGCCTGGACAGACTTTCACTGGCATGGCACCACCTTCTAGGGATCCATAACACACCCGATCAGAACCACCAGCCAGTGGCTAAGTGTTTAAAGGTATGTGCCTATGCGGGACAGTGGTCATTCAAATCATGACAGGGTTTGTTTTTGCTCGTGGTTCCAGAGGGACAGTGTCCATCATGGCGGGAAAGGCCCAGCAACAGTCAAGGAAAGCATGGAAGTGGAGTAGGAGTTGGACAATCACATTTTGATTCACACACAGGAAGCAGAGAGTGAGTACAGGAAGTAGGACAAAGGCTAGAACCCCTCAAAGCCCACCTCCAGTGATGAACTTCTTCCGGCAAGGCTCCACCTCCTAAAAGTCCCAGGACCACCCCCATACAACACCACAGCTATGAATCAAGAGTCCAGATACATAAGCCTACGAGGGACATTTCTCCCTCAAATCCCCACATACTCAAGACAGTGGGTTGCTGCAAGGAAAACCATATGACCAGAGTGGAGAGGGAAGAAACAAGCCTTTACATTTCTAACACAGGTCTGAGCCCACCTATTTAGACATCTTGTTTATTTCTAGGGCTTGGCTATTACATACGTGGCCACTGTGAATCTCTTTAACAAGTGTTGTGTGAACATGTCATCTCATGTCACCTGAATAAATACATATGAGTGGAGGGGCCTTCTCATACGATAGCATAATGTTTTGTTCTC
>JAQHUG010000152.1:1964066-1975342 GCA_028555095.1 Dicrostonyx torquatus
AGGGAGAGAGATGGCTTATTTCATTTAGCACAGGATCCTCAAGGTTCCTCCATACAGTATTAGGCAGGACAGGACTTCCTTCCTTCCTTCCTTCCTTTCTTTCTTTCTTTCTTTCTTTCTTTTTTTTTGGTTTTTTGAGACAGGGTTTCTCTGTAGCTTTGAAGCCTGTCCTGGAACTAGCTCTTGTAGACCAGACTGGCCTCGAACTCACAGCGATCTGCCTGCCTCTGCCTCCCGAGTGCTGGGATTAAAGGAGTGCGCCACCACTGCCCAGCTAGGACTTCCTTTCTTCTCAGTACTAAATAATATTTCAATTGATGAGTGAATTTTATTTAATCTGTTTTTTAAAAAGGCTTGTTTAGTTCTATTTTACACGCTTGGGTTTGTCGCTTCCATGAATGTCTGTACACATATAAGCCAGAAGAGGGCGTGAATACCTTTTGAAGCTGGAATTACAACTGGTTGTGAGCCATCATGTAAGTGCTAGGAATTGAACCTAGTGCCCCTGTACCCACCCCACCCCAGAATAGCTGTGTGTGCTCTTAACCGCTGAGCCAGCTCTTCAGCTCTCTTGTTTAATCTTTTATACACTGATGGAAATGAGGGTTGATTCTACCTTTTTGTAGGTGGAACTTTTCTGTCCCACCAGATAGTTCCCAAATAATCACACAGGGACTTATTATTAATTATAAATGCTTGGTTGATAACTTGGCTTGTTGCTAACTAGCTCTTTCATCTTAAATTAACCAATATTTCTTATCTACACTCTACCATGTGACAGTACTTTTTATTTGCATGTCATGTTCATCTTCTGTTTCCTTTGTGTCTGATTGATGACTCTGCCCTCTTTCTTCTTCCCAGAATTCTCTTAGTCTGGCTCTCCTGCCAGGTTACTCTTTCTGTCTAGCTTTTGGCCAGTCAGCTCTTTATTAACAAGAACAGCAACACATCTTCACAGTGTGCAAAAGGATTATTCCATAGCACCGTTTAGCTGTTAATAGCCTGTGTATATTAGTACTTATAATGTAAGTTCAACTTTTCCAGAAACTGCCACTCTTGTTCCTGAAGTGATTATATCAACTTACATTTCCACCATCAGGGTAGAGAGGTGTCACTTGTCCATCCTCATCCACTTTGTGCTGATAATTTTTGGTTATTCTAGTAATCACGACTTTATTTCTCACTTCCCCAGTCACTTGAATGTCCTTTCTGCCTATTTTCTCTGAGAAGCCAAGGATCTCTTGTGAAGCAATGCGCTGGGCGGAGAGCCTCCCCAAGTCCGAGGTCCTTGTGTTAGTGCTCCTGCTGAAGCTAGGCTGGACAGTGGTCCTAAGGGCTGAGAGTGGGCATGTTCCTTCTTTAAGTTGACCGTCACAGCGGCCTTCTCTTTAAATGTAGTCTGGGTCGTGTGTTCACATCTTTGTGCGAGCTGGAAGTTAATTTGTGTGTTTTCCTTTTGAGTTCAAGAATTGTTAATGTACTTCTGATTCATGTCCTTCATCAGAGATATGACACACAATATGATTTCGAATACTTTCTCTCGCTCTGTAACTTGTTATTCTAATGGTGGACTTAAAGGAACAGTTTAGTTTTAATAATGTTAAAATTATTAAATTTTGTCTTTTATAACTGGTATGTTTGGTGTCATATCTAAGAAATTATTACTTTAACACAAAGTCATGAAGAATTTTCTGTGTTCTTTTGTAGGGGTCTGGTGCCTTTAGGTCTATGATATATCTGAGTCAACTTTGATATTTTCTGCCAAACATGATTCAAAGTTTATAATTTTGTATACCAACATTTAATAACTCTAGCATACATTATTGAAACTAAACTATTTGGCCACAGAATTACTTTTATCGAAAGTCATTTATCCATATGTCTACAAGTCTGCTTCTGAACTTGTCTGTTCAGTTCAATTCAGTTCTATTCATGTATCTTTATACTATTGTCATGCATTATTTTAATTACTGTAGTTTAAGACTTGAAATTAAGTACCATTGGTCATTGATTGATCTTTATTTTCAGTTTCTAAAATTAGTATTATATAAATTTGTGTTAGAAAAAAACTGAGATTCTTGGTTCACTCATGTGGTAACAAACCCCACTGTGGCTGAGGCCCTGGCACTGAAGTCATAGAGCTGGCTGGTAGGAAATGGGGCACAGACAGCAGGTAATCCTGTGAGAGCAGTTGAATGAGAGGGCCATCAGTTCACAGTAGATGGCACATCTTGAATACATGCTGACAACCTAGAGGCCCTGTCAGTCCCAGGCAGCCTGAGTAGCTTACTCAAGTGTGTTTTGTTTTCAAGCATGATCCTTTCAAGCAGCACCATCCATGCTACAATGAAGAATGAAAAGTCAACTTGAGAGATTGGCAGAGAAGATTCAAAATATTTGTGTTGGTTCAGGGAGCTTGACCAACAATACAGGGCTTAGAGGGAACAGATTCATTTTAACCCTGGAACAACAGGATTCAAGAATATTGGGGGTGGGTATTATATTGAGTGGATTGTTTGGCATGTTAAGGACATATTTGACTACCATACAGATGACAGATTAGAAATGACCTTAGGAATCTTATCTTCCAATTTCGAGGAATGGGTATATTTCCCCCCAAATCATTTTGGTTTAGCTAGTTTTGACTCTCAACTTGACACAGCCTAGAGTCATCAGAGAGAAGGAGGGAGGGATTTGCCTAGATCAGATTGGCCTGTGGCATGTCTATGGTGGATTGTCTTGATTATTAATGTGTGTAGGAGTGTCTAGCCCACTGTAGGCAGTATGATTTCCTGGGCAGATTGTCTTAGGCTGTATAAGAAAGGTAACTGGGCATGAACTTACCTGTGAGTCAGTTATCAGGCAGCAAATTCCATGTTCCTGCTCTGCCTCTCAAATTGTGAAGGAGTCCCTTGGGAAGAGGTAAATGTTGTATAGAATAAGTAGCTTTCCTTCAAATTTCTGCTTGAGTTCTTGCTCTGACATCCACGAGGGATGGACTGTAGCTTGTAAGTTTCTTTTAAGTTCCGTTTGGCTGTGGTATTTGTCACAGAAGCAAAATGAAAACAGAACACATCTCAACCACAGGCTGCTAAGAAGCAGAATGCATTGAGTTTGTCTTACTAATGTCGTTGGTATGGTGACTCTCCAATGAGGGGTTTGGAGAATAAACCAAAACCTTTATTTTGAGTATCACTGGCGTTTGTTAACCCCTAGAACCAGGACTAGGATGATCTCCAAGTGGGTTTATGGTGTTAACTTTGTGTGGATTGCAGGAGTGGTGGAAATGCATTCATGCTTCTGGCCCACTATGTGCATCAGTGAACTGACAGTACACTTAACAATGGGATATTATTTAACACTAAAGACACAAGCTATTAATCTGTGATGGTAAAGTTTTTGAGATGTCTTATGTAGTTCATATTAGTCTGGAACTTGCTGTGTAGTCCAGGTTAGCTTCAAACTCATAGTCTTTCTACCTCAGTCTCCTCACAAAGAGGAGGCATGAGGGAAGCTTACATTCACATAACTAAGTTTAAAAAAAAAGCAAATTTGAAAAAATGAGACCTACAATTTTAATGATGCAACTGTCTGGAAGGAGCAAACTATGGATGGAGACAGTAAGAAAGGCGAATGGCTGCCTGCAGCTGTAGAAGAGAAGGATATCTGGGGCATAGGAGAGATTTAAGGATGTTACATTGCTCTGTAGGATATCACAGAAAGTGATCTATGTACTTATACATTCGTCAAAGTCCATAAAACATATAAAACCTTGACACCACCTGTGTGCCTTAAGGGATGCTGGTGTATCATGCAGGCTGACTGACAGGAAGAAATGTAGAACTCTGGTGCCAGATTTATTTTTTAATTTTAAATTTTATGGCATGGTGTTTTGCCCACATGTTTGCTCACATGCCATGTATATGTCTGGTGACCTGGGGAGGTCAGAAGATAGCAGATTCCCCTGGAACTGGAGTTACAAATTATTGTTATGTGGTTGCTTGAAATGGAACCTGGGTTCTCTGCAGAGCAGCCAGTGCTCTTAACTCCTGAGCCATCTCTCAGGCTCTGCTCCCCTAGAACATTTATCTCAAACCCTCCCTCTAGCTCTCAGTTAGTATAACTGACATGTAAGGGGGATGTCACGTGTACTAATTTATAGCCTGCTGACTTCTATGCTATCTAGATTCTAGGCCCTTTAGCTATAGAACCCACCCTTGTGGTTACATGTACTTTGCAAAAGAGTTTCTAGGTAGTTAAACTCCTTTTTAATACCTTAAACTTTATTGTGCACCTGGAATCGGAATGACTGCTGCCTGTAAACGTCTTCCCAAATTGTGCTGTGTTTGAAATATGCTGACTATGAAATTCCACATATCTGATCCAAGTTGACAAAGTCGATCTGAACTGAGATTCTCACCTCCTCGTGGTTCTCTTTTGGGCCTGCACACCTGCAGGGTTCCCCTCATGAGAAGCAAAAGAACCAACTCATAGTCAACACATCAGATTGGGTCTGATGAATGTTTTAAAAAGTGTTATTTAACTGATTTCTTTTAAAGGTGAAAGAAAGCATATTTCTCCATTGGAAAAATATGGGGTAATTAGTATCAAACTTGGGCCATTATGCAGATAGACCTCACCATAGCCAAGCATTTGTCATGAGGTTTCTCTATCAATAATACTCATCAATAAGCAAACAAAAATGAAAGTTAAAACTGTAGGATTACGAGCCTTAAAAGACTAAAATAAACAAACAAAAAATAAAACAAAGTTTTGAAAAAGAGAGTAATGAAAAAGTCTTACTGACCCATTAAGTAATCTAAAGTGATAGTCTCTATTTAAGTGATGTCTCAGGGTTTCTATGGCTGTGAAGAGACACCATGACCACAGCAACTCTTATAAAGGAAAGACATTTGCTTGGGGTGGCTTGCAGTTCAGATGCTCAGTCCATTGTCATCACTGGGGACGATGGGGGCATGCAGGCAGACATGGTGATAGAGAAGGAGCTGACAGTCTAATATCTTCATCCACACAAAACAGGAAGTGAATGGGGACACTGTAGAAAGCTTGAACATAGGGGACCTCGAAAACTCGCCCCCACAGTGACACCATTTCTCCAACAAGGCAGTAGCTACTCCAACAAAGTCATACCTCCTAGGTGTGCCACTCCCTACTGCCAATTACATCCAAGCTACCACAAGTGGGGAAAGGAGAGACTATGTCTCAAACCAGGAAACAAAGAGAGAGGAGAGTAGGAGAAGAGGCTGGAGAGCCTTGTCTCGTGGTCCCACTGCCTGTAATGTCCTCTGGGGCAGTCCTGTCAGATGTTCAGTGGTGACGTCATAGACACATCATCTTGTAAAACAGTTTTCAAGTTGAGATGTTAGGGACTGTAACCATGAGCCCGGATGTAGCATCCCTGTGAGTCAATAAACACAGAAAATGGTTCCCTCTTGATTCTTCCAAGCCTTTAAGGATTGAGCTCAAACCCAAATTTCTCAGTTTACCTGCAGCATCCTTATCTTGTATAAATATAAGAGATGCAGATAAACTACTTCTCCTACACAGCTCTGAGAAACAGTTCTTTACTCTAACGTCTTAGAGATGCCCTCCCATTCATCCCAAGGTTATAGCGCACAGAAGCAATGGAAGACTCCACGCAGAACAGGCCACTCTGCTCAACAGAAGGCCAGTGCTTTAGGCACAGGCAGTTCTAGCAACCTTCAGCACTGTCCCTGTGCTTCTGCAGTAAGTCCCTCCTCTTTCTTCCCCCCCTTCTTCCTCCTGGTCCTTCTTATCCCTTTCCTTCTACTCCTCGGCCCCTTCTCCTCCTCTTCCCCCCTTCTTGTTTTTCCAGTAGCTTATACCCAAATTATTCAAGCCTAAAGGACTTTAAAGGCATCTTTTCCCTGTGAAAAAAGAATAAGATATATAAAGTCAAGCATATGACCGAATTCTGCATATGAAGTCTAAAGAGTTCCAGAAAATCATACATTTGTTGATAACACTGTAAGATCTCTCCAGAGAGTTAATTTAATCAGACAATTCATGACTGTTTGGGATACGGCAATAGCACACAATAATATGTCAATTACATGGAGGTGGCCTCCTATTTGACGATTAGATTAACTTAGCCATGGTGCTTGCTCCTATTAGCATTCACCATCCAGTGACCTTCAAAAAACACAGCCTTTTACTGGACGTTAATCAAAGTCTAGGTCGTGAGTTGAATGGCTCTGGGTTTTGTGGATGGCGGTGCCCATTTAAGCTGCCACAAACCGGTCAGTTCTCAGCTTAATGGGCAGTGCTTGTTACTGAGTTACCTGAACCTGAGTTTCTTACTTGCTTAGGAAAGCCCCCAATTCATTTTTTTCAACTGTGTGATTTTTGACGCTGGAACACTGAGACATGGTTTGGAAGTCTCCCCGCAACTGTGCTCATCACCTGAATTTTAAAGCAAGAAATCCAGCAGGAGGACTCTTGGGTATGCCCGGTCCCAGCCCACCTAGCTGCATGCTCATGAAGAATGGGAGACACTGACATTCTTCCAGAGCGATCTGTATCCAGCCAGGATGCAAGGACAATCTGCTGGTCTTTCTAGAATCTTCTCACCACCCAGTGCACAGGAAAAGACTCACACGCACCTCTGTAGGGAACTCGATATTACTATTAATTCCTCAGAAACATGCTTGTTGCTTCTTAGATGATTTGATACAACATGTAAAAGCCCAAAAGGATCCTGGAAAACTCTCTATATTTTTCTTTAAGTTGTAAGCAGTTTCCTTAACTTAGAAAAATGTGCTTCCGAAACAAAATAGAACACTTAAAGAGGCATACAGGATGGTTCTAGGGAGGGCTGGCTAGCGGTCGACAAACACGGCCATGTGTGCTCACCTGTTCTCCCCAGTTTGTCTCAGGAGCAAGGCCACACTGGTCAGTATCATCATCCCGCGTTTGTTGATGGGGTGACAGTGTCCACAATGAACAGAAAACCTTAGGGACAGAGTGGTTCCTGGGCCATCTAAAGGCTGCTGTTTGTGAAATGGTGGCTCTAAAGAGGTAAACCATCCCAGAGATGCTTTGGAGCTAGCTTTCTTGGACTGGACAAAGAGTCTATCCTACACTGAGCCAGGGGGACTGGTGGATGCTCTTTTCCTGCTTCTGGGAGTTTCTCAGCATCCTGGGTTCTCAGGATCATTCTGTTCTTTCCAGGCAAAGTCTGAATTTATAAAAGAACCTGGCGACTTAGACTCCCAAGTCTTGGCAAGTGAAATCACCTATTTCTCAGCTGACTTAGTAACAGTTATTCTGTGTATTTGCCATCCTCCTGTCTTTTTCTCGTGCATGTACACACGCATGCACGCAGGCTTACATGTAGCTTTATGATAGATGTCAAAATCTTCTTTGATCGCTCTCTGATTTACATGTTGAAGCCTGCTTTCTCAGTGAAATCCAGAGGGTACTGATAGTCTGGTTAGCCAGTGTGCTCAGAAGATCCCGTTTCCACCTTCTATGCTCTGGGATCACAGGCAGGCTGCCTCACCCATCCTGCATTTACATTTTCCTGGGGATTTGATCTCTGCTCCTCTTGCCTTTGTGGCAAGCACTTCAACCTGACTCATTTCCCCAGCACTTGTACTTTTGTGTACCCTCCCTCCCTCCCTTTCTCCCTCCTCCCTTCCTCCCTCCCTCCCTCCCTTCCTCCCTCCCTTCCTTCCTTTCTGTCTCTCTCTTTCCTTCCTTCCTCCATCCCTCCCTCCCTCCTTTCTTTCTCTCTTTATTTCTTTGTTTTTTCAAGACAGAGTTTCTCTGTGTTGTTCTGGCCGTCCTGGAACTCGCTATGTAGACCAGGCTGGCTTTGAACTCAGAGATCCACCTGCCTCTATCTCTCAAGTGCTGGGATTAAAGGCATGCACCACCACCTTCCTGCTGTGTCCTTTCTCATAGAGACTGATATTTTTGCCTGGGTGATAGGTTCCTAATTCTAGAATTTAAAGACACTAATCAGATCATAAGAGGAGATAACTTTGTCAGACAAAAGATAATTGCTAATAAAATTAGAGTATTTGTTTACCTACTTCACCCACTTTTAAAGTTGACCGTCCACTAGCATTCCGGCCTTCCTACACACTAAGAGGCCTTATTAGTGAAGCCAGTGGGGGGCTGTCAGCACAGTGAGTGGTCTCCTGGGGACCCCCAAATTCTACTGCATATCTCTCAGCAGCTTTCCCGGGGAGGCCCCCTCCAAGTCAGATACACAATCTCCATTCCTAAAGAGGTGAAGCTGGACTGTTGCGTTGATTGAACTAAACAATGTCTTTCTGCATTCATGGGACTGAAAAGAGTTTAATTATAACTGTTAAGTTCTATAAACTTTGATAATAATGCTTGGGCTGTTTTCTCCTTCCTAGTTCCATGAAATTGTTACCTTTTGGAAATCAAAAAGGTGTCTTGTACTTTCTAGACTGTTTAAGGACAGCTTTTCTGAGCTTCCCCTTCCCATTCTGATCCAAATTGCTTGTTTTTAAGCAACTTAATATGCTGTCATTAGATGCTTAATTCATTTTAAGATGTGTCCAGAACTGTTTGTATTGGACTCGGGCTGGTCCCTTGAATCTCGGGAGCTGGCCGCCTTTCTGCAGTCTCCCTTCTATCCATTTTGTACTCAGACTGTGTGGTAGACTTACAAGTTATATACACACAAACACACTTGCCTCATTTTGTTTTAGATCCAAAATTCCCAACAGAACGCAGCAGTATAGTAATCAGTCTGAGATTGTTTGCTTTCCTTCATGAACCCGTAACCATTTCCTATCTTAGCAGAAAGTATGCAAGGCTCAGGTTAGATCAACAATGGAGTCCAGGTCAGCTGGTGGGGGAGTGACATGGGAAAATATTAAAATATCAATAGACAGCTTACTTTGGTGCTGGTCACCTCAGGTACTCAGCATGTAGCATGCTTCATTTCCCTTTTCTATCACAAGGAGGGGTTCTTTGACTTTAAAACACCCGTCTACTGCTGCAGATATCTCTGTGAGTGAAGGTCTCATAAACATACCCCCTGAATACAAAACAACAAACAGTTCACAGAATGGTTTCCCAGGCCCCATGGGAAGCCCCTGTCAGGCCGCATAGCTTGTTCCAGATGAGACTGGATAGACCTCCTGCTTCAGGCCCAGGGCAGCTGCAGACTTGGAGGATTTTTCGTTGACATTTACTTGAGATTTACTTTGGCCCTCTCAAACCCTACATCTCAGCAAAACAGGGCTCCAAGTTTATGTGACCTGGGATAACTGTGAAGAAAAGGGATGGGGCAAACTTCAGGGGCTGCAGCCCGTTTTAGCAATATATCCATATTTTGTGTTGGATTTCTATTAATATAGCATAACACCTAAGGCAGTTAGCTTATAAACAAACAAACAAGAACAAAAGCTTGTTTGTTATCAGAGTTTTAATGGTTCCAGTCCATGATCAGTTGGCTATGTGACCTTGGGTCTGTGACCACATCACGGTGGGAAAATGGGGTGCAGCTAACTTGCCTACATTGTGGTCAGAAAGCAAGGAAAGAAGAGAGGATTGTGACTCCATGATCTCTGTTGAAGGTTTGTAGCTGATGACACAAAACCTCTAACCAGCTCTACTTTTCAAAGAGTCCATCTTCCAGGGGCACCACCCAGCAGGTAACCCTTTAACATATGAGCCTCTGGGGATCACTCAACACCCAGCACCTAAACTACAGCTGAGCAGACCTCACCTTCTACTCGAGTCTACTCCCATGCTTGCCTGAAGGGCACTCTCAGGTGTGACACGGTCTTGTGTGAACATGCGTGCTCTCACTCTGCATGACTTCCTGCTTAGAGTTTTTCAGGTTAACGTAAATAAATTCCAGTATTTTCAAAATAATAAAAATGTATACCTAGGTCATACTGAGAATTGTTTGGCTGAAGGAAAAAAAAGTCACACAGTTGCACTAAACAGTTGTGTGAATGTCTGTTGCAAGTTGTCAAGAGTGGGCGAGCGTTTCCCAAGGATCGGTGGCCTTGGAAGACTTCTTATTTAGAGATGTTCTCAGAATCTCCTGTTCCACAAGAAGAGCCGTGGCAGACCACAGTCGGGTTTCAGCGTCAAGTTTGCCTCAGTCCCTCACACCCACTCCATCACAAGGCAGCAGCAGCAAGATCCTGCTGACATGGTCGCATTCCATCAAGTGTATCCCTGTGGACCAGAGCCAGCGCCAGCTGCAATGTCCTGGCACTGAAAGACTGCCCCTGGCCCGTGTGAGAAGGTGTGCTTGTGTGCCTTATAGAATACAAAGTCAGGGAGCAGTCTTGGAAGAATTGCTGTTTGACTGTTGAGTGTCATCATGCCATAGTAGAGCCAGGGAGTCATGCAAGAAAAGGGAGCCTATGAAAGACTGTGACAAGATCCTTGAAATAGTAAGAATGCAGGGCTCTTCCCTGGGGTCTCTGTGGGGTTTCTTTTCTTTCTTTCCTTTTTTTTTTAAAAAAAATAAATTTGTTTATTTTGCATCTGGCTGCAATTTCCCCTCTTTGCTCTCCTCCCAGTCCTTTCCCCCCAACCTTCCCTCTGCCCATCCCCATCCTCTCCTTCCTGATTTCTATTCAGAAAGGGGCAGGCCCTCCATGGATATCAACAAAACATGGCATATCAAGTTGCAGTAAGACTAAGAACCTCTCCATGTATTAAGGCTGGACAAGGAAACCTAGTATGAAGAATAGTTTTCTTAAAAATCTATTATTGAGAAATTTCCCCAAGCTTTATTATATCATATTTTATTTTGAGTGAGAGGCAAAAATCATGGGGGTATCATAGTGTTATTTCCTCAGTCTATTTGGGCTGCTACAGCAACCACGTTTATGCTCGGTGATTGGCTAATGGCACAAGTTTATGGCTCACAGTTCTTCAAGCTACATAGTCAAAGTCAAGGCACAGGCAGAGACAGTGTCTGGTGGAAGCTTGTTGTGTGTTCCATTGATGGTACCCACGGCTGTGACATCACATGGTGGAAGGGACCAAGAGGAGAGTACTATCCTGTGCATGAGGTAGTAGAACTCATGATGCAAATGCACCACTTTCTAATCCTAGAAACAAGAAAACAAACCTGTGTTTTTATCTTTTTATTTGCAATTTCAAATTGAAAACATAATCATACCATTTCCCTCCTCTTCTTCCTCCAACCCTTCCCATGTCCCCACCCCCACCCCAATTCATGATGAGGTCTGATTTTTTTTTAAAGATTTATTTATTTATTATGT
>JAQHUG010000152.1:1976856-2001994 GCA_028555095.1 Dicrostonyx torquatus
TCCTCTATTGGCCATTTGTATTTCTTTTGAAAATTGTCTATTTGAATCTATAGCCCATTCTTTATAAACGAAGTAGGTTTATTTCGGCTCAGGTGTCATCTGTGGTGGTGGCGGTGGGATCATGAACACGTGGTGGGCGAGATCACACAGCAGGGGTGCATGTGAGAGCTGTGAGCAGCAGGAGTGGGAGAATCCTAATGTGGGGTGGCCTTGCACCATGATAGCCCCTTTCCTAATGTCTGATGGGCATTAATCCCAGAGGATGTTGTCCCCATAAGCTAATTGCCTCCCAATAAACCTCATCCCTTCCTGTCCCCTTCTGTCTCACACTGTAAGGCTGGGAACTAAGGTTCCTTATGAAAAAACCATCAGGTGACAAACAATATCCAGATGGAAATATGTAGCTTGGTCCTAGGCCACAACCAGATACAACCAGACAAGAGAGCTCCATAGCAGATAATACTTAGAATGGGTGCACAGATATACGTTTCTATTGGAAGCAGACAACCTTTCCAGAGGAGCATGTCTGAAACGCTGGGTCAGACAGTGGCGTGTCCCAGGGCAGAGACATCTATGTTAGTAAAGATCTACTTCCTTTGTGACTTCTGCCTTAGGTCAGAATGCAGAAGTATGACAAGGACCTTCACTACTGTTGTAACAGAGGTAGCAAAATAGCAAAGCAAGAAGTATCACCCCTTACAGGGCAGGGCACTCGTCTGGATGAACAAAGCACCGGGATCTGAGTCTGAGAAGAGTACCGTTCTACGGATGGGCAGGCAGCCATCGCAGCCTCTCATCCTCGGGTGCACACATCTGGTCTGCACGTAGAAACAACCACAGCAAGATCTTTCAGTGATAGAGGGAAATTGGACACATATTTTAGGGCACCCTGGTCTGGGTAGAAGAATCAGGGTCTGGCAGAGCTTTAGATGCAAGGGCCAATCTCCTTCCCTCCCATACACACACCACACACACACACACACACTCAATTGATTCTTTAGAAATTTCACATCATGTACTCCAATCCCCCATCTCCTAGTCTCTCCATAACTACCCCTCACCCCTACAGCCTCCTGAAAACTCCCTCGAATTATTAAAAATAAAGAATAAATAAACAAAACACAAAACAAACAAAAATACAAACAATGATATCAACTAAAAACAAACAAACAAAAAACCTCTTCGATCCTCAACCTCTTCAGCCTGTCATTTGTCTTGGTGGCACTGGGAGCTGCTGTGTTTCGTGCAGTGAACCCCTTTGTGCAAACGGCTTCACTTGCAAATGTGCATCGAGGAGTGTGTTGTCGGTCTGGCCTGTGGCACACCATCATCACTGGACCCGCACCGAAACTCCTACTGAATATCCTGCTGTTGCCCCCAAGTCATGGAGATCCTGCAGCTTCCCCTGCTCTAGCAGTCAGAGATGGGGCAGACTCAAAGCCCTGGATCTGTGTGCCTGGTCGGTCTGTCTGGGCCACTGGGACCACTCCTTCAGGTGGGGGGTGGAGTCAGTTCTCCGATGCCCCCTCCCCTGTGAGGGGCGGGGTCAGCTCCGGGGGGGGGGCAGGGCCAGCCCATCAAGGCTGCATAGGTTCCTGTGGTAATAGGGACAGTGAACATCAACACTGACCCCAGCTGCAGCAGAGCCACGGTCCCAGACATGGCCATCAGCAGCACCCAGCAATTCTTTGTGTCACCCTTGTTATCCCAATTCCACGAGGTCTATTGAGAGAAACAATGAAGGTGAATCGTTGGGAAGCAGAGCACAGGGGAGCCGAAATAACTGCTCCGCGGTCCTGGGAAACACAGCTGCAGGTTTTGGTTGTTGTTTGTGCAGCATACAGTGCACTGCCCCTGTGAGTCACCTTGAGGCATTGCAGCCTTGCAAATAAGTTGTTCCTCCTGGTTGGCACAACAAAGGATTTTAAGGAGCAGTGGTTGGAGACGTTTTGGATGTGCCAAAAAACTACACCCAGAAACCGTGATTTAGGTAACTCATAGAAGATCAAAGTAGAGGGCATATGGTTCTCCTCCTTTACCTGATTGGACGACTCAGAGCATCATCCAAGGATGATGGACAGATGGTTATATTCAGAGACAAGGCATAGAAAAGTGGTTGCCAGGAACTGGAGGAGATTGGGTGGTGGGGTTAGTGGATGTGGAGTTTTCAGCTGGGAAATGCTAGAAAACAGCTCTTTAACAATGTGAGCATACATGATGACATTGATCAGAGATTAATTTTGTTCTGAGACCCTCGCCAACCCTGTACCCATGTCTACAGCATCCCTCAGTAGAAACATAGGGAATCAAATGTCTTCAATGGGAGATAATGAGAGCTAAGCAACAGTAATAAAAGTAAATGCCTCAGCCTAATGGCACAGGTTTATAATCCCATCTGCTAGGGAGGTTGAGGTAGTGCTGGAAGTTCAAGGACAGGTTGGACCACAGACGGAGTTCAAGACTTTCTTGGGCAACTTAATGAAACCTTGTCTGCAAATGAAAAGTAGGTGACAGTATACTCGTGTAGCATGTGTGTGACCTTAGTTGGAATCTCCAGTGCTAAAACACACAAACCTGAAGATATTGACATTGATATTTAGGTATCAACACTTTAATTTAACTTGCAGGCCATCAGATCTAAGACTTACCAGGCACTTACTGCTCTAATCCTTAGAACTCTTTCGAAGTCCTTATCAGTGGACCTGATTGATTTGCTTCTGAATTAGCAGATTTGATGAATCTGAGCATCTGTTGGTTGGGAAACATATCACTCTCCTTGTAGTTAATTTTCAAAGACTTTGTGAACCCTAAGAGTCCTCGAATGAAAGACTCTTTTCTCCTGTCCCTGAAAGTAAATTGATGTACCCTTATTTGAGAAACTAAAGCCTTCCTCCGTAAAGATGGCCGTACAACGATAAACCTCTGCTGCAAAAGGTACTGGCATCTTTCTAATGGGTAAAAACAAAATTTTAAATCATCATCATAACCAAAACACTGTTTTTTTTAAAGATTTATTATTTATTATGTATTTATTATGTAGTCTCAGTATTTTGCCTGCATGTCTGCTTGTAGGCCAGAAGAGGGCACCAGATCTCATCACAGATGGTTGTGAGCCACCATGTGGTTGCTGGGAACTGAACTCAGGACCTTTGGAAGAACAAACGGTGCTCCTAACCTCTGAGCCATCCCTCCAGCCCTGGGTTTAATTTTTTTTAAAGTTCTTGTGATTTATAGCGCTCTCTCACATTGCAGGAATATGCCTAGGATCTTTGCTTGAGAAATATTTCTTGTGGAAAGTTCTGGGAACTTCGTCACAGCCAGGGCTTATGAGATAAAAGTGGGAAAAGACGAAGATTTTTGGTGATGTTGAATGTATGGGGCCAGAGAGGCAGCTCTCTCAGTAAAACACTTTCCATGCAAGAACAGGAACCAGAATTTCATTCCCTGAATCCATGTAAAGATGCTGGATGTGGTAGACAGGGCCTATAATTGACAAGCTGAGGTTCCTGAGGCTCCTAGCCTGCCTGTCTAGACTAATTGACAAGACCTGGGTCCTGAGGAAAGCCCTGCCTCAGAAGAGGAGAGAGAGAGAGACGGAGAAGAGATAGACAAATAGACACACACATACACACACACACACACACACACACAGAGAGAGAGAGAGAGAGAGAGAGAGAGAAGAGATAGACAAATAGACACACACATACACACCCACACACACAGAGCATTAGAGGAATGACACCTAAGTTGACCTCTGGCTTTCATGTACTTCTTACACACATGTATGGATACATATGAATACATATTTTCACACAGAGACATTCACACACACACATACACACATGGAAATAGCAACAGAATGAATGCATTTCCTACAATAGGAAGTAGAGTTAGGAAATAAGTATTTGCATACAGAAAATAATGTTCAAGTGGTATTTTGATTTCAGTGGATGGGAAGTGACTTGCTGGGCACATTAGCTCTTTCAGAAATCAGTGTCTAGAGAAACTATTCTTCTGCAACAAAACCCGGGTGCCTTCATTTCTGCACCCCCATTCTCCTCCGGCAATTTGATTCGAAACAACTGGTTTTAGAAGTTTAGCCAACCCTGCTCCGAGTACTGACATGGGCAGATCTTGTTTTCCCGCGGGGCTGTACAGCTGCCAGCCATTTAGTGCCTGCCTGGTACATGGGTGTGTTTTTCTTTATCCCTTTCCCCTCTTGTGGTTTCTACAATCGAAATGGTCATTTTCGAAAATGAGAAGGAACCCTCCTTCTCAGAATCTCAGCCCCAGATCTGCTTTTGATTCTGCATGCTCTGTTTTGCTCCCTGAAGGATAATTTGAAAGATTTGAGTAATTAACCCAAGACTCCTAGGACGCCGTCTCTTGGAAGGGAGCGGTTTTGCTGTGGTGGAGTCGGCCGCTGTCAAGCACTAACTTCTTAATAATGGACCCTTTCAGACCCTCCGCCATTGGCACAATGCTGTACTTCAAGCTGGTGGTTTGGCAGAGTGTACGCGGACCACTTCTATTCTTCCCTTACACAAAATAGTCCTCTTGATCTCTGGGTTGGAGCTATTTTTATTTTAGTGTGGTTCTTTTCTGCTTTTTAACTTGGTGAGCAAGTCTTTCTCTTATATTTTGATCGACTGCTTAATCTGTTGCCTTACTCCCCACCCCCACCCCAAGACCCGCAAAAGGACTCCCTTCCTGAGATCAGCAGCTAGTCCTCCCTTTCAGGATATTTAGAATCCTGCCTTTGAGAAAGACTGGGGACTCAGCTGCTGGAGGAACTAGGAGCTTGCTTCTCTGATCCCAGTTCACTTCCTGCTATTAACATGGTAATGTCCCTGGCACAGCTCTGGGGACAATCACACCTGCAATTAAAAGCCAAATTAGGACATATCTTTTCTTGGCAAATGGGAGCCACAGAAATCTGAGGACAGCTGCAGCTCCTCCCATGACTCCCCTCCCCACCGGCCCTTTAATGCCCGCCCCCCCCAGCCCACAGCAAAGAAAGGAACTATGCAGTTCTGGGTTTTTTTTTGTTTGTTTTGTTTTTTAGTTTGCCGAATTGGTGCATTTTAAATAATCCAGCGAATGCTTAGTATTTTCACTTGTGCTGCAGACACCAAGATACACAGAGGCCAATTTCACCTGCCCCGAGGTGGGTACCATACCCAGGATGGAAGAGGGTTACGGAAATATAATACCTAACCATGGGTACCTAGAAGATCTACGATAACTGTATGCACTCATAAATAACAACCAATAAATAAGAGTCATACACAGTTAAGTGACAACTTCCTTACAAGGCAAGAAAACCCATTACATTTATTTGCGACTTGCAGCTAAATTTTCTCTCATTTCCATTCCAAAAATCCCTCTTGCTTTTGCTTCACTTGTAAACAGAGTTAGTGTTTCATTGCTGGACCATTTCAAAACACATCTATTCTAAAGAGACATACCTCAAACAGTATAGGAAGGGCTTGGTGTGCAGCTTAATGGTGGAGCATTTGCCCAGCTTATGCGGCGCTTTGAGTTCGAGCCAAAGTTCCAAAAGGATTAAGTATATGAACAAATAAAAGTTAACACGAGATGTTTTATACAGCAGGGGCTTCAGAAGCCTTAAAACCACCCAGCTGGAAGAGCTAAGGGATGTTAAGAGAGGCCACAGTCACTCTGACGCTTGTAGTCCAGGCTGGGCAGACAAGGCCACCCATAATGCTGGCCCACCACTGCTCTGCGTTGGCTGCTAAGTGTGCGCTGCTGCCAACGGCGTCTCCTGTTATCTCTGCAGCTTGTTACCCATGGAAGGTTCTGTGCAGAGGCTCTTCGTGCCAACAGATCCTCTCGTCTCTGCTTTCTCTATTCCTTGCTCCCTTGTGTGTCATTCTGGTTGCTTTCTTTTCATTGTGTTTTGTCTTCCATCCCGGAAGGAAAGTGCCATTTCAGATGCAGTTTAGTCAATTCAAAGTAAGCGGGAACTTCGCCACGTCCCTAGAGGCCCAGCCTTTTATCATTACAGGTATACAGTGCTATAAGGAGCCGGCCTACAAGATGGTGCAGTAGTTGGGGGTACCTGTCACCAAGGCTGGTGACCTTAGTTTAAATACCAGAACTAATGAGATGGAAAGAGAGGACTAAATCCACAAAATTGTCCCTGTGCACACATGTGTGCACACACATGTAAATAAATATAGGTAATGGTAAAAGGTCATCCTCAATCAAAACAAAAGCATCTGTATGCCTTTTTCCTACCAATGATGCAGAGCAGACAACCCTCAGTGGCATTTGCTAAGCAGCCGTTCCAAATGTCTTCGTGTGTGTTTATATCTTTAAGATACCGGTGGGACTTTTCTGCTTCCTTTGTTTTTAGACAGAATCTCAATATGTAGCCTCAGTCGACATGGAGCGCGCAATGTAGACCAGGCTTTCCTCCAACTCACAGAGATCTGACTGCCTCTGCCTCTGGAGTGCCAGGATTAAAGGTGTGCACCGCTATATCTGGATAGATTTAATGTTATAAAATCATTCCACTGCTCCCATCTCCGAATGAGACAAAACCTTTTAGTTCTCATATTATTCCTTCTAGCTCTGTGTCATCCAAACTTTGATAGGTTTGGATGGACAGGGAAAAACAAGGGCAGAACTGAGGCCTGGGGCAACATTGTAGAGTCCCGTACACCAGTGGCTGTGGGTGGTACCTTTCATTTACTGCAGAATCCAGCAACAGTGCCGGTCCCTATGTTATTAATGGAGTCACTAAATGGTTTCTTTAATGCCGTGTTAATCATGATATTCTGATTTTCAGGCCAGATCCTGACAAGGACAGTGATTGTGTGGCTTCCATTTGTATTATATGTCACTTGCGACTTTAGCATGGCATGACCAGGACGCACAGGTATGAACTAACTCATTATGACACTGCTCTTTTGTTGTTGTTGCTGTAGGGACGAGACCTCTGATTCTGTGATGACCAAGTTACATTTATGTGACACCAAAAAATCGTAAGCACAACTGCAGAGCTGTGAGTACAGAGATGACCCCCGAAGGTATCATTTTGTTGTCCCTTTACCTCCAATTCAGCTGTGCCACAGATCTTTGCCCACTCTCCTTAGAGGGTCATTTACCTGTCTCTATCAAAATTCCATATGACTGACACTTTCAGAGTTGGTACGCGATGTACAGACTGGAATTTTTGAAGGTTTAAGGACAGTAACCCAGTCAATATTCCTTGCTTGGTTTTGCCTTTCAGCCAAGAGCTCAAATAATTGAACCTCTAATAAGCACTTAATGGTCTTGGAGACATAAAGAAATAGAGTGTGGGTCTTGCTGTGGGTTAAAGGCCTCAGGAACCCTGGGAAGGTGCCACATTTCCTGGTTGTGTTAATTAGCCCATGGCTAATAAGGCCCCAGAGATGCTTTACCCAGATCACAGAGTGATTTGCTAAATCCAGAGTCAGGGTGAGGGGCTGCACACAGGCTTTATAACCTCCCAGGAGAGCTCCCTTCCTCACAAGGCATTCCCCTTATAAACCAGAACAACAGAACATAGAAATCAAATCTCTGATGTTCAAGGCGAATAATAGAAATGCATTTCTCTTTCCCCACTTGGGTGATTTAACTCAGTATTCTTAGCCTTCAACAAAAACCTTACTAGCTGAAAGCATGAGTTTGTAGCCTTTCCCCCTTAATTCTGTGGCTCCAATCCATAGAATTTGTTTGCTCTTCAATAGTATCCTTGCTCCTTTGTACATCTAGACAGTAAATAACGTGCCATTAGCAGGGGAAATTGGTTGCCTTCAATTCATAGCACTAGAATAGGTCTCTCTCTCTCTCTCTCTCTCTCTCTCTCTCTCTCTCCATCCCCCGTCCCAAGTCAAGCACTTGGAAACAGAATACTTTAAAAGGAAAAAATCAGAACTTGTTTTTCAATGAGTTGAGAACAACAGGCACCATTGTAACCTAAAGCCAGGGTCTAAACAACAGTTCATGGACAAAAACCCACAACAGACTATTATATGTAAGATTTAGATGAAATATTCTTAGGTTCTAGATGAATTTCAATTTTCATCTTAATGTTTATATATCCTTCTATATTAAGCATGACTTTTGAAAAAAGACTTCAATGTTGTGATAAATTTTGGAAAATGTACTAATCATTTTAACTAAGAATAGTGTACATTACATTGATCTGTGGCCTAATTGGCTCCATAGGGCAAATTCTTTCCGGCATTCTATATGTTGTCGAGAATAAGATATGATCTAGTTTTATCAAAAGATATACATGTCTAGCCCATCATAAAAGGACAGCATGAATCTGGGCTCAGCATGATGCCTATATCAAAAGACAGGCACTCCCGACTTGTCATTAATCTGGTAACCATCTCAGAGGCGTTAATGATTGAATTCCCACTATGCCCAGCTTCCCTGGAGACCAGGTTTGGAAATACTCCACAGAATCTTTCCCCTTACAGAGGACCAGAACTGCTGCAATGGTAATATCTAACTTTAAGGGAACTTTTATTTCATAACAGGCATAGTTCCCGATGATGCTTTACACATTCTGAACACATCTGTTTCTAACAATGCCAAGAATGGACATGAGTGCCCTTAGTTTAGCTCACTGCAGAGGAAACTAGTCCCAAGAAAATTATTTTCCACCAGTGAATAATGAATTTGAAGACTCGAACGTGGCGTGGGGGGTGTATTTTAGATAGCATTAACTCTGTGTTATTAGACATGCATATACCATTTGAAATTGTGTGATAACAATATTTAAAAATGAAACCAAGATGATAGAACTGAACTTTAATGATGTATTTTCTTCATCAGTTCAACATAGAACAATATAAAATTATTGGTGAAATATTTTACATTTAAACATTGTTAAACCAAATCTGGAGCCTTCTATATAGTTTATGTTTCCAACATCTCCCAATTTGGATAGCCGTTGGAAAACGCTCTATGCCACATTTGCATTAACACATATTAAATAATGTCTAGGTTTTGCCGTAAATAAAGATGGCCCTTGCCATCAGAATTGTAGTAGAGGAGGGATTTAGGATGCAGTTCCTGGAATAACTAGAAGATCTGGACCCTCGGTTCATTTGAAGCCTTTGTGTATGCTAAAGGAGGGATAGATAGTGTGGCCTGGGCTCTCTGCACGGCAGAAGCCAGAGTGGATTACAGCGTCTGTCGTCCTTCCAGGCCATACGCTCCAGACCCACTTGTCCTGTGTGTCCTCCTTCTCTGTGGCCTCCCTATGGAGGCTCATCTGACTGGAAGTTCTTTGAGTCTGTGGCTGCTCACAGCGCACTACACAGTTCTGTTCCTGGTGTCTGTGTCAAGAGAGCAGCAAAAGCCCCATCTTCAGGGCTCATTGTGGGATTGCTCTGTGCCAACAAGAACTGTCCATACCCTGAGAGGCCTCATGGCCATCTGCAGAGTGCTCTCCTGGACCCCTGAGCCTTACTGGTGCTATGAACTATGTATATTTTCTCTGCTTGTCTCTTTTTCTCCCCTGAGAACAGTCCTTTCTGGATTGGCTGCAGGCTCTGCTGGGCTCTCTTGCATCCTGGTCTCTTTTCCCTCAAGACAAAGTCAGTCATTTCTGAGGGGATGTGAGTTGATTGTGCTACTACTGGAGATCTCTCTGGATGGAGTAGCTTTAGGTTTTCAGTGCTTTAATGACCAGATGGATGTCAGATGAAAGGCAGGCGACAGTGACCGGGGGACTCAGGAGTCAATGGGAACAAAGAAAGGCAGGTATGTTAAGAGGGTCCTTTGGACATTGAGAGCAGGCCCTTCTATGAGATAGGAGACAGCCCACCAGCCACGCTCCCATTTGAGACTTGTTAGAAACTGCTCTTCTTCCCAGCCCTAGCTTTACCTCCATTCTGCTCAGGCATCTTGCTCAGGGTTGTAGATGGCTGTGGAAAGGGCGGAGGATGAGAGGGTATGTACGTTAGTACAGAGGCAGCTCTGTCTTTCCTGGTGGCAAATCACATCTTCCTTCAGTTTTCATGTAGGTCAGCAGATTTCAAACTTTGGACCGTCATTCTCAGAAAGACAAAAATTTAAACTATTGGTCTATTTGAAGTATTCAACTCCTTTGAAAGCACTGACAATTTCTACTAATGATGAACTCCCCCCGACCCAATAACCCAGCAACTCTGTGCCTGTGGAGACCCCACACGTATGAGTGTTTGCCAGAAGGCCAACACTAGAATGCTCGCGGAGTGCATGGTAGTTTTAAAGAACAGAAATGACGCCAATGTCATCCACGGGAGACTTGTTTAAAAAGAATGAAGTCATACGACACATGGTACATGTACTGTCTACATACATAGTGCAGCATGAGATTGGACGAACTGAAGCAGCCATGTCGGTTCTTTAAAAATCCGTGCTTACTGAAGAGAGCTAGACACCAGGGAACACACACACACTACACAATTTCCTTTCAACAAAGTTTAGACCCAGATAAGAATCAATCTTGCTCTCTGTCAGGCTGCTGCGTTTCACACTGCAAACCAGGATGTACGGCATTGGCAGCACCGAGTCGGAAGCCCAGCGAGGCAGTTCCTGTCCGTGCTGTGTGTAGAACATAAGGCACCTCTGGTTTTTCTACTCCAGCAAAAGCCTGTCAGCGGCCAGTAAATGGGTTTACAGTAATTAGTGGATTATGTCCTCGAATTTGGAAAACACTGATATTCGTGCTGGCCAGGCTTCCAGAGTAGCTGGCGGAGTAGCTGATCTCCCTAAGCCCAGTGCCCTCTCCGTAAACACAGAGAAGGAAGGGTGCCCTTTGCCAAGCGTTGAGGGGTTGGATCAGTTCCGTCACATTATGCTCTTAGCATATTGACCAGACAGTGAGTGTGTGCCTTAGACATAAGCACAGACACACAGGCACATACAGTCAAACACACACATACACACACACGCACGCACGCACGCACGCGCGCACACACACACACACACATGCACACATATTTTTATTAGGTGTTTCATTTCTAAATATACCCAGGTCGTTTCCCCAGAAAATAAGCCTTCCAAATCCTTGTCCTCAATTTGTGCTCATAACATGGAGACTCAGATGTGACTGGCTGCTCCAGGAAAGCCAAGTTCCTTGTTCGAGACCATCCGGGATTTCCACCTCCTCAGGGTGGGCTCCTGTAAGCTGTTCCTGTGTTCCCACACCACGCTCCACTGGGCGGTTTCCCGTCTGCTCTGGCCTCTTTGGCAGGGCCCGAGTTCACTTGGCCATGTACAGTGAAACTGTACTTGCGCGATCTTTGTGTTTTAAAAAAGTCATCTTAGCTCGGAAAACGTTGGCCACTGAGAGGAGCCAGCCCTCCTACTTGGCCATGGGGTCCTGACCGGCCCCCATAGCTTCCTCCAACAACAGGAGCTTTATGCTCTCATGCAAAAAGACCAGCTGTCAGCTTAGATTTCCCTAATCCAGCCAGATCCCAACTCTGGCCAAGCAACAGTCGCTATCTGGGGGAAGCCCATCTGTGAAAGGCAGTAATGCCCTTACTGGAATGACATGTCATAAAAATTAGTGTGGGCACTAATCTAAAGAAGCTTTGTGCTGAGTCGAGGGACTGCAAGGTCCCAGTTGGTGTCCTCTTTGCCAAAGAGCTGGACCCGACTAGCAGAGCAGAGCATGGAAACACTAAAAGTGCCCCCACACCTTGCTCGCCACCCCCAAACTAGAGCGCCGCTGCGGTACTTGTAGGCAGAGGCCATGGAGGTCCTGTAGCTGCCGGTGAACATTAACAGTTTATGGACTGGTTTGTTGAGAAGGATAACGAACTTGTTCTTAAGTTTCTTCTCACTAACTTTTCCTTTTGCTCTGGGAAGACTGTTTGCGCCCCAGACACATAGTCCCATCGCCTGAGGAAAACACAGACTGGCATCCGCCTGACCAGAAGTGTCGAGATCGTTTTCCTTCCACGTTCCTCCTCTGTGTTGCACCGCTTTCGGTTCATTCCTTGCACCACAGCCTCACTTTCCCTACCTGAACTCTGCCTTCATTTTAGCTTCCAGTCCCGGACTACAAAGAGCCTCTGGTAGGAGTCCAAAGGATGGGCAGCCAACATAAACCATTCTGGCCTCCACTGTGCCTGCTCTCCTCCCGGTGTTGCTGACCACGGCAGAAATTATTGTGAGGCTTAAAACAAGGCCCTGACTGCAAGGATCTTGACATGAGGAGATGAACTGCCTACACATAAAGGCTACTGCCTCTGCTTACTCCTGTCCCTGGCAAGATCGAGCTGTGTAGAGAAAGTGCCAGTCTAGCAGAGTAATTCCTCCCAGAGCAATCCTTTATATATTCTCCTATAACTTCAAAAGGAAATAGGAGCCAAATCACAGAAATGAAGTAAAAAGATTACTGCACCCTGTTTTAACATGTGGCCATGTTGCAAAGGATTAATTGCAAATTATTTCTGTTGAAAAAACAAAAAAACGAGAAATAACCTCAATTGTTCTGGATTTATTAAGCTGCTTCAATTAGCTTGGTGTCTAAACATCCAAACTTATTTAGTCCCTTTCTTTCTACAGGAGTGTGTACAAGCTTTCATTCAATCACGGTGTGTGTGTGTGCATGTATGTGCACACAGACATGTGTATGTGTATGAATTCTCATGATCTCTGAGGCTGGCTTCATCCTTGTGTTCACTTTTTCATTGATATAGCTAATACGACTTTGACAGATACTCCCTTTATGTTAATATGAACCCAATTTTTAATTTTTTGAAAACTGTACCTTTACAAACCTTCAAGTTCTGACTTGGTGTGACAGGCGTAGTGGAGCTGCTGAGGGACCCACTGTGCCGTTGCCTCTGGTAACAGCACATTCCTTAGAATAATGCAACCAGCACCTCTAATTCTCTGTAGTTATTCTGTACCTTCCCACCCAGGGATGCATGGAGAAGAGGGCACCCACAGGAACCAGCGTTTTGTAAACCATTACGCAAGCCCTGACTAGGGTGAGCAGCAGGGAACAGAACTAAACAGCTTCCTAAGCAGTTCCCTCAGAGGTGGGTCTTCCTTACAGCCACAAGCATTCGGGTTTACAAGGGGCCGTAGAGGAAGGGGAACTCAGAAGAAATGTGTCCCCCTCTCTCTGTCCTGGAAGGCCAGGACACTTGGGCTGCTTTGTGGCATTACTACTGTTACTATTATTTTAAAATCACAGTTAGAAACTTAAACTTCCCTGGAATATAGGGGCAATTGGCATGTTTCTTGGTGAGTCCTTGCTAATTAGCTTCCTGTGCTCTTCCATACAAGCATCTGCTCTGTGAGGGTCCTGAAATGCCTGAGTCAAGTTTTCCTAAAGAGATCTTAACATCATCCAATATATCAGCTCCACTTGTTTTAAGAGATCCTTCAGAGGACTGGTCAGGTTTTCGTAAACGTTTTCCAACTTCCAATGATTATTTCTTTACACACAGTGTGGGACAGCTCTTGGGGCATGAATCAACCCATGATACAAGTGTGACTTAGTCACATACTGCTGCGGGAGATTAAGCCCTCTTGTTTTCAGCCAATGGCTTCTAAGATACCCGCCCAATGTGGGGCGTGGCTTTCATTTTAAAAAGAGCCGCAGCCGCTCTCCGAACTAACTTGCTTCCGGCTTTCATGCTGACTGCTTTTGCTAGATTCGGTTTCCTGTTTGCGACCAGAGGAACATGGTTTGGGACATTGATATGTAAGTTTTATCCCCTCCAATAAAATACCCCTTTTTTAATCAACCTAGTGTAATATTGTCCTGTGACAATAAAATACACACACCAGGTAAATATTATCTACGTTCCTACTGTAAACAAAACGTCAGGTACAAATATCTGAAATACTCTACTGCAAAGAGACTTATAGTTTAATTAAAGAGACAACAACTAAGTAGTTTTCAAAATAACTTTCTTTTATGTGCATTGGTGTGAAGGTATCAGATTCCTTGGAACTGGAGTTACAGACAGTTGTGAGCTGCCACGTGGGTGCTGGGAATTGAACAGAGGACCTCTGGAAGAGCAGCCAGTGCTCTTAACTGCTAGTCATCTCTCTAGCCTCACAGTAAGCATTTTTATTGCACCAATTTATTTATTCTCTCTCTCTGTGGTGTGTGTGTGTGTGTGTGTGTGTGTGTGTGTGTGCGCGCGTGCGTGTGCATATGTATGCGCACGTGTAGACGTGTGGCAGGTACCTGCAGAGGCCAGAAGAGGGTGTCAGATCTCCTAGAGCTTAAGTTACAGTTGTGAGCCATCCTACAGTCCTGGGAACCAAACTCCTATTCCCTGGATGAACAACAACACTCTTAATCACTGAGTTATCCCCCTAGCTTCCACACTCAATTCTGAAACTATGGGAAGTTTTGTTATTTTGCAGATGTTTTTCTTTTTTTTCTCCCTTCCTCCCTCCCTCCCTTCCTCCCTCCCTCCCGCCTTTCTTCCTCACTTCTTTCTCTCTTTCTTTTTCTTTTTTGAGCCAAAGTTTCTCTGTGTAACAGCCCTGGTTGTCCTCAAACTTGCTCTGTAGACCAGGCTGGCCTTGAACTCACAGAGATCCGCCTGCCTCTGTCTCCCGAGTGCTGGGATTAAAGGCGTGTGCCACCACAGCCCAGCTGTAGCTGTTTTTCTCAATTCAACTAATTATACTATACATTTCTAAGATGTAGGAAATTGGAAACTGATGACCAGAAATGATAGCAGGTGTGCCAATGGTCACTCCAGCAATTGTGCCTAAACTGAGTTCGTTCCCTTGGGCCTGCATCCAGTAAGCAAGTTCAACCCCCCTACCAGCACCTCTTAGTGGCAGGACCCCTGAGTTTTGTTGCTATTCTCTTTCATGAAACTATCTCTTTAGATTCTAGTCTTTGAGCTAATTAAATACCTCATGACCCTGGGTTGCTTCTGTAATTGTACATACAATAAGAGAAAGCAAATTAACTTAGAAACTAAAACTTAACCGTTTTTAAAGGTGGAAGAAAAGAGAAAAGAAAAATATTAGCGGTATTTTCCGTAAAAGAGGAGTCAATAGAAAATTATCTTTTAGTGGTTCTGAAGATTTGGCAAGCTCACACCGTGTGAGTATGTGACATTTGTCAAGCGATTGGGAAAGTCTTGGATTGTTCCTCTGAGAGTAAAGTCCCAGGAGAGTAGGGAAACCAAGACACTGCATGGCTGGCTCCTTTCTTCTCAGGCCTTTTCCCGTCGCAGTTCATTATTCAAATCTCACTGGCTTTCTCTCTTCCAGTTACAACTGCCAAGTGTACACTACGTGAAGAACTGCCAGCCGGGCCTGAGGACCGCCCGGAGCAGCTAGAGGTCCTCTCACTGCGCATTTATTTACGTGTCTCGTATTTTAAATTGCTTCCTCCTCATTGTCCTTGATTATCTAGAAATATTTTCACAGACCAATTCATAAACTCTTTGTAACTTTGTTGCTATCCTAACTAGTTCCTAAAGTCATCTAGCCATATCGTATATTGCTGAGAAGACCCCACACACTCCCAAGACTCTTCTATATAGGATTGAGGAAGAAAGACTAGAGAGTACCATTATAGTGTCCTAAACACCCAACTATTTGCCTCAGGTTTTTCGAGGTCACAAAGGACTTGGCTGAGTATTCTGCTTTAGTTTTAAAAAAAAATCTACTTTTAAGATCTGGCTAGGCTACATGGTGCTTTCTCACTATGGAATCCTTCAGGGTGGAGAATGTTTTGTCAATCTTCACGGATCTAGAATCTGGCATGGGGCCAGGCACAACACTGACTGTCAGCAAGTGATTTTGTAACCCAGGCTTTCAGGCTTATGTACCAGTTGTTCCCTGATGGGTTCGTAAAGGGGCCTCCTTCTGCATCTCCTTCCCATGCACCCAGCACCGTCTGCTTCAGTCAAGACTCAGGGTGGAACCTCACCCAGCCAGAACCTGCATAGGGACAATGCCACACTCTCTAGCCACATTGTCACCCCCAGGAAGCTATAATGGAGGACATTTATACCATTCTTTATAAAATGAGAAGTTTACTAAAGACCAATTCATAAACTCTTTGTAACTTTGTTGCTATCCTAACTAGTTCCTAAAGTCATCTAGCCATATCGTATATTGCTGAGAAGACCCCACATACTCCCAAGACTCTTCTATATAGGATTGAGGAAGAAAGACTAGAGAGTACCATTATAGTGTCCTAAACACCTAACTATGCGTTAGGTGTTTAGCGTTAGCGTGATGCGGAGGTGAAATAAATGGACTTCAGGAACATGGGGGGTATGCTCATAACCAAGGCTATGGCTTCAGAAATACCAAGACAGAGTTAAACCAACAGCAACGTAGCACCTGAAGTAAGCAAGTCATCACTATGCCCTCTTTAGTTCTGTCCTCCACAGGGGACTTAGGAGCACATTTCCCTTTATGTGTGCCACCTGTGGGGACTAGTATTCAAGCACAACAAGCCACCTGATGAGCAGGGTATAGGAAATGATAGGAGCAACGTCATGACATTTTGATGTGGGAATAAAAGCAGACAATGAGTCAAGTTTCTGGGCCGGAAATCCTCAAGACCTTGATGTACAACTGTCCTGCTACCTGTGAAAATGTCCTCAGGAGGTAACTCCAGACTTTGAGTTCCAAAGGTGGGATGCATTCTGACAGAACAACGTTGGAGATCATGGTACCCTGCTAGAACCTAGATACGTTCCTAGGAGGTCTGTTACATGTCTTGATTTTTCCAACTTGTAATACAATTGAATTGCCCACTTGTCTTTTCATATGGAGAATTAGGAAAATATTGAACACAGGTGAGACCTTTAGAAACAGGAGACCTCTTCAAGTACACATTCTCATTTAGATGATCTGCTTTTCACTTTGACCTCAACTGAACCAGGAGTAGAAAAAGTCTCCAATAAGAAAGGACTACAGAGCCAGGTGATGGTGATGCACACTTGGGAGGCAGAGGCAGGAGATCCCTGTGAGTTGAAGGCCAACCGTCTATAGAGCTAGTTCTAGGACAGCCAAGGCTACACACACACACACACACACACACACACACACACACACACACACACACACACCTGTCTTAAAAAATCAAAAAAAAAGGACAGCAGAAGTCAATTGTGTTGTAGATTAGAAGAAAGATAAGTTCAGGTGGGAATTCTGGGAGTCATGCACACACACACACACACACACACTTCCTAGTCCCTCCTCTGCTTGATTTCTGTGCACCTCTGTGTGGATGGGGTGACTTGGCATCTTCACTTGTGTTGAAAATATTGTGTTGATTTACCTGGCCAACCTGAGGAGGAAGAAGTTCAGAGAAACGTGGGGAGTCAGTTCCTTCAGAAAATGTGGCCTGGGCCAGTGGAATTTTGAGGGGGCATAGAAATTTCTCCACCCTTGTCTATTATACAATAGGCCATGCCTTTTGCCTGAATTCTTTAATTTCACTGCTCAAGTTTTCAGTGTTGTTATTTCTGTTTAATGTTCCCATTTTATGGCAGAGACCTATGATGGACACAAAGCAATTTCTTGAACTATGTTTGTCGAATGCAGTGAGTGAGCGCATGTGTGTATGTATGCAACAGTTGAAGCAATAGAGCCGTGAATTTGAGAGGGAGGCGTACATGGGAAGAGTGGGAAGGAGAAAAGGGAAGTGGGGGAATGATGTGATTACACTTTAACGAATACAATTTGAAATTAATTGACTTTGTTGCTCTGTTGACCACCCTTACAAAGTTTGGTTTATTGGAAGTCAGCATTTTCCCAATTCTTTTGTTTTGTTTTTAAAGATAGGGTTCCCTGTGTCACCCTGGGTGTCTTAGAACTTGCTTTGTAGATCAGGCTGGCCTCAAACTCACAGAGATCTGCGTGCCTCTGCCTCCCGGGTGCTGGGACTAAGGCATGTGCCACAATGCCAGCAAAAAAAAATTTAAAAGATAGAGTAGCCCAGGCTAGCCTCAATTTAGGATCTTTCTGAGTCCTGAGATTTTAAGGGCTTGCCATGGCATCCAGTTTTCCCTGAGTCTTAATAACTTAGATACTAGCAGGTCAGCCACTTTGATTTGAAAGAATTGCAAACCTTATTCTGGGGTCAGCTAATTTTTACAAAATGCTCTTTATTATTGATATTTTTTCTCTTTCTTTCCTTTTTAGAAACTCTCTTTTTACTTGGCCGCTTCCCTCTGGAAGCTCACAGAAGGTCTAGGGCCACAAGCATGTGAACATCAAGGCACACTTTGCTCGTTGGTGTAGGACTAGAGCAAGAATAATAAACAAATGTCTCCCGGTGAATGATTCAAATAAAGCCAGATTGTCTTCGGGTTCAGTTTCATCCCTGGGCAGAAAATAAATCATTCCACTGGCAAGGCATGGAATATGCCCCTTGGAACAGATTACATGTAATTTAAATTCCTTCTCTCCAGAGAATGGCTTTGGCAAGGCTTCCCACACAGGTGAAAGGGTGTTTTCATACACAGAAAGCAAGCCCAGAAGTTGTCTTTACAGCAAGGGACCATCACAGATTGCAGGGATTCTGGAATCTAACAGCTAACATTCAACAAAAGAGAGCAAGCGAAAGGCACAAATCTCAGGGAGCCCATCACACGGCTCCTGACACAGACAGATTAACAAGGCGAGTCTGTGGAACAGGAAAAAGACTGTGACATTTTCCAGAAAGCCGTGGACTCTTACAGAAGGTGAAAGGAAAATTAGACACAAAGTTGCAAAGTGAGGCGTCTTATCAGTGTTTATTATTGTGGCCAAACGCAATGGGGACCCCTGCCCCAAGTGCATTTCAATCCAGGCCAGCACTGGCATCTATTACAACCCACAGGCGCGTCCACACAGCGACACACACCCCGAGGACTGGGTGCTTCCGTTGTTTTCAGCAGCAACAGACTTTCAGAGCCAGCTGGGGTGGAGTTTTTAAATTATATATACAGAAAAAGAATTGTCTCAATTAAGGACAAGGCCTGCTGAATGGGGTGGTGGGTTAATTAGATCACTGCCCTGGGGTTGCGGTCTGCTGACCTTTGCTCTCATGGCTAAACCAGGGGTGTCTGGGCTGTTTCGCAGGACCTCCCTCCCCGCAGACTGTAATTGGAGCTTTCACCTCCTAAGGCTGTACAAAGTTGATTTCTGTTCGCCCTCCAGGAGAGGCCTTTATTAGTCTCTGCTGACTGGAGGAACTGGCCTGCATAAGGTCCACTGGGAAAGAGTGCCCAAACTGGAATTGCCACTTTGGAACCTTTGGACCAAGTCCCAGGCATTGGTTTGCTGAGGACACGGTGGTTGGGCTTGGTTTACCCTGCTTTGTGGCGGCAGGTAATCCACTGGAATCCGCGTGGTTGCTGTTGTTTACCTGACCCTCCCCCCACCTCAGGCTGTGAGTTTTGCCCCATGTAAGCTGGATATAACTACATCTGTGGCATTTTTGATATTTTCAAATGCACGTGCTAGGCCTTACAGATGTTAGATGGAGAAATTCCGCTCCCGTGAGTGAGCGGCTGGCACTGTCTCACCCAGGACTCTGAACTACGATTGTACAAGTGTACGGATGAGGTTTCCTACAGTGAGGAGCGGAACAGCAGACTTTTGTCGGTGGTGGTTTTCTTTTCTCTTCTCTTCTCTATTTTTCTTTATTATGAAGCTTGAGGTTTTCAATGTTTCATGTTCACTCATTAAAACAAAACAAAACACAATTCTGGACTGGGGATGTAACTTAGTATGTAGTCCTAGCCTAGAACACAAGAAACCCTGGGTTCAGTCCCCAAGGCCACATAAACTGGGCATGGTGGCAAACCCCTATAATCTCCACACTTGGGAGGTGGAGGCTGAAGGGTCAAGGTCACTCTTGGCCTTGCTTCCTCGGGTGGATCCCAGCTGCTCTAGCCTGGCTCCCTTCTCACCCACAGTGGGTTAGATGTTTTATTGGCTGCTGTGCCTTAACCAGCTTTCTTCCCAAGACTCTTAGCAACATTTCCTGAGACATTTGAGGTGTCTCAAATGACTAACAAAATCCTGCCTGCCGCAAGCGCTGCTTCAGAACCAACAGCTGGAGAGCAACCGTGATGGGGGAACTGTTTATAAACTCACAATACTACCTACAGAATGTTTTAGAGGAACCTTAAAAATGTTATGCCCAAATTTGCCAAGTACCCCAAAAGCCAACAAGGAGAGGGAGTTCCTATGTAAAAGCAAAGAGTCTTTATTTTGTGCAAGTTTGCAAACTCGGTCTCTCCGCATGTTCAATGTGTTGGAACAAATGGAGAGCCCCGAGCTCAGTTGGAGCTGGGTTCCTATAGCAGTAAAGGTTGGGGTGAGGGGTCTCCAAGGTTCAGGCCCCGTGATTGGCTGACAATTGTCTAGGGGTGTCCTGGTGAATGTGTGCTGGAAGGTGATCCCATCCACGATGATTGGAACACTAGGCATTTCCTTTGTCGTCTCCTGGGTGGTGCTCGGGCAGTCCCAGTCCGTGGTTCTTCCTGCAACCAGGTATTGCTTCAGGGTAAACTACTGAGACTCCGGCCTCTATTAAACTCACCGATGGCTGAGTCCTACACTGGCAGGTGACAATGGTTGGAAGCAAAGAACCTCCCTTGGGTGGTCTGTTTCTATTTAGCTTATCATGGCTGGCTCCTACAAAAAGCATTGGACTAAAGGGGAGTCATGCTCTCACGAAGCTCCCAGACCAAGGGCCCACATTCCCAGGAGGAAGACAACGATTGTCTAAGAATTTTCTGCCAGGTAATAAGTAATACACAGAGGGGGATGGCTCACGTGAAACTGCTGATATGTGGTCACTTTTGACTTGTAAAAAATATCAGTTTCATATGAATTAAATCTAATTTGGGGCCATTTTCTTTGGGGTTTGAGTTTCTATTTAATAAGGTGCCACATTCTTGCCAAGTGACAGAAGGAGCCACATGTTTGGCAGCAGCTGGGGCTCTGCCCAATCTTCCAGATGCCTGCACACTGGGGGAGGTGGGGGAAGCTTATGCTTCAAGCCTCAGTTTCAGAGTAGAATACACTGTTCATCTCATTCCCCAGGAAGTAGAACTTGGTCCCATGGCTCTTGAAATGTCAGCTTTATTCAAGGCAGCTGTGTCCTGATGTAATAAAGGATACTTCCACACCAAACAGGGGGCAAATGAGAAGACAGCCTCACTGTCTCCCAGATTAGACAATCTACAAATTCTTACCAATAATAAGGAAGCAAATAACGAGGAGGAAAACGGGGTTCCCAATGAGCACAGGGTGAAGTTTACTTTTATTAGGTTCTTATACTTAAAGGGAAGAACTTGGGATCTTCCACAGATTTTATTTTATCTTTATACATTTGTCTTGTCCCTCAGGATGGGAGGACTGCTGGCACCCATACTTTTACTTCTTGACTTATCACGAGAATCACTCAAACTTTGGTGGCTCTTGACTGACTTTCAGATGTGTTCCAGGAGGTCCTTAAGAACCAACCCATTCCTGCCAGTGATGATACGTGCCTTTAATCCCAGGCACTTGGTCCACAGAGCGAGTTCCATGACAGCCAGGGCTGTTACATAGAGAAGCCCTGCCTAGAAAAAGAAAACAAAACAAAAACAAATAAACAAAAAGAGTCAACCCATTCCCTTCCCCATGTTGGTCCTCATCTGTATTTGATAACCTTTTAAGGTATATGGTGTGTGTGTACGTGTGTGTGTGTGTACGTGTGTGTGTGTTCGCATGTGTGTGCAGGTTCCCTCACCATGCATACTTGTGATGAGACCAGAGGCTTATGTTCCATATTTCATGTCTTCATCTGATAGCTCTCTTCCTTGCCCTTTGAGACAGGGTTTCCCACTGGACTTGGAATTCACCGCTTTTGGTAGATCAGCTCCTACGAAGATCCCAGGATCTGCCTGTCTTTGTGTCCACTGGAGGTGCAGATGAGTTACCTCTATGCCCACTTTTACGTGGGTTCTGGCTTTCTGAACTCAGGTTCTCATGCTTGCTGGCATGGTGTTTTCTTGTGTATGTTTGCTGTTTTCTTCATGTATGTATTTTTAATTTACAAAAATTTTACTTTGTTAGGATAACTTTATTGTACTGTCTTAACCAACAATGGTTCAACATGGAGAATATATGAAGGCGCTCTTAAATTAGAGGAAGTCAGAAAATTCAAGAAAAAAAAACAGGCAATGTTTTCTGTTTGTTTTTCTTTTAAAGACAAGTCACAAGTCACAAAAGAGAAAATCCAAATGGCTACCCCATGTAGAAAGACCCTGAAAAACAAAGAATCCAAAAGAACACACAACAAATATATACTTATGTATTCTCACCAAACTTATTCATCTCTCTCTTTCTCTTTCTGTCTCTCTCTCTGCTTCACTTATTTGTCTTAAACTAGTTCCATTTTCTCAACTTGTATTTGAGAAGTACAAGTTGAGAAATAGCTAATAGCCAGAGGGGCTTGCAGTACAATACATTCACGCCTTGGAGCATGTGTATTGCTGGTGGCTGTGTCAGGGGAGCAGCGGGTGACCACTGAGCTCCTGGAGGTTGGCCCATGAGGTAGCAAAGCACTGATGGGTAAGCCTCAGACAGACAAGGTCCTTAGCGTTTTAGCTCCAGAATGTCTCTTGCTACCTCTGTGTCTTTATATGTTCACCACAGCTATTTTTCTCTGATATCTGGCTTGGCGTAAAGGGGTGTGGGGCATCCTCACTACCTTTAAAGTAGTGTGATCATCTCGTGGAAATAACCCATTCTATTGGGCAATCTTACCTGTTTATTATTATGAAGGTGATTTCCTCTTAAGTTGTACTGTTCAACTGAAGCAATGGTTTTATACAAAAATACTGTTAGCTTAAAGAGAATTTTAATGATTGAGGGTTTTTAATAAATTTAGTAAGGGACTGTGATAGAGGTTTTAGTGGTGAAATTAATGTAAGTAAAGGCAGAATATGGTGTTGCCCCTACCCATGATAAAGTAGGGGCTGCAGAGGCTGGAAAAGAGGAGCGAGGAAGTGTTACACAGATAGGACTTATGAGTTTGAGGAGCCATACAAACTGTGACTTAGGTTAATAATAAACAAGAACAACTGAGTCCCAGAAGCTAAGAGAGCTCAAGTTCTCCTAATCTTAATGTTGGCAGACGTGGTCCCAGGTTTTGGTGCACACCATAGCCAAAACAAAGCTTTAAACAATGACTTTAGGTTAGGTTAAGACATTTTTGTTAATGACTTTGAGATAGAAAATCTTGGAGAACAATCTAAAGTTTGTAAAGATACACTTTTAATAGTTTAACAAGGGACTCATTGAGGTCAGGGAGCAGGAACAGTGGCAGCCTGGCTATTTCTGGCTGATGTGCCTTTCTTGCTAGGATGGGTTGATGATCAAAGGTGATGGTTAATTCCTTGTACCCATTTCTGCTCTCTTCTTAATATATAAAAAAAACTGTTGATGAGCAGGTATGCACCCTGAGGATTTAAAGTAGAGCTGACTGATAGATTTTTCATATATAAATGTTTAGATTTATGATTCTTTTACGATTTCTTATAAGATCACCTTTTGAGATAAATAATAAAGTGATTGATCCTTTCTTTGTAACCACAAGATGCAGCCAGCCAGCAAAGGAACTGGCTGGGAAAATACTTGGCTTGCTTACACTCTTTTAATCTACAACAAGTTGTGAGGGCATGACTGTATGTGGGTCCTTAGGAAAACTTGTTTTCCAGCTGTAATATGTAAAATGTGTAATCATGTAAGGGATATGGAAAAACATATTTTTTTTAACTTGTGATGGGAAAGGTTTTAACCAATCAAGTTAATGAAGCTAATAGCCAGCCCGCCATTAGCTAATTATTTGGGTTGGACCATCAGGACCCCCTGATGAATAAAAGGGACGGGCCACGTGTGCTTGCTCTCTCTCTTGGCCTGGTGCTCTCCCTTGGAAAGCGTGGGATCCTGGATCTGGTATCGTGAGTTTGTTTATATTCTTTCATCTATTAAAATATATATATTCTAGAGATAGCTGGATTGGGCAATTACTTCATTAATTACATTGACATCTGGCACCCAATGTGAGTGATTTTACAATCGGGGCAGCCCTTTTTCCCAGTTCGCTCCAGGGCTGGGAGTCCCCACAGCTCTCGGGTGGTATTTGCACCACCCTATGCCGTTTCTTGCTGGTGTGAGCACCAGCATCATGAATTCTACGACCACAGACCCTCAAGGGGTAAACGATTTGTACTTTTCATTAACGACCGAAGCTTGCTCCAACCCTAGACTCAGGGTCACGCTCAGGAATCACCGAAGGGGCTCTGCTGGCACACTGCCCTGCTCAAGCCCTGCCCTCTGCTGCAAGCGCTGCTTGCTCAGCCGCCCCCCCCCCCCCCGTTCTCCACGTCCGCTTGCTGTGTGCCCGAACAGGCACTACTCTTCCCCCCCGCCAAGCATTTTCAGCTGTTCCAAACACCTGACCTCCCGCCACCCTACCCAGCCTGAGAAGGGTCTGACTAACCGACAGGTTCTCTCCCTCTCCACTGTGACCTTCGGCGAAAAACTTATTGTACCGCTGCGACATCTACTGGTAATCTATGGTAATTATACCTGCTTCAAGTCAACAGGTATGCTTTTCAAATACCATGACTCGTTCAGATAATCTATACTCTTTTGATTTAAATGACTTTATGCGATATACCATGTCTGATTTTATCCACGACACATATGAATCTCTTCCACTTGGGCTCCTTATGGAATTCACTGCCTTGCTTGCATTTTGCGTTTTTCTCATAAAGATTTATAATGTAATCTAGTTCTTTAATACAGAGATTCAGGAGCTAAAGAAAAAAAAACACTGAGCTAAAGAAACAAAACACTGGCCTCACTGAGGATCTTCGGTCAACTAAGATTTCTTTAGAATCCATGAAATCTAATGGTAACTCCTTTAGGGAAAAGCTTTCCTTCATGGAAGACAAAACAACTGACCTGACCAATGCTAGGAAATCCTATCAGGACAAATTTGCCGCTTTGGAGGTAAGTGCAGCTGATGTAAGTTCTAAATTCACTTCCCTTGAGCATAGATTCACCGTTATGGAGGAAAAGGCTTTTGGGAGACTTTGTGCTGTTGAGTATATTGCTAAAGTTTTATCACAGGGAT
>JAQHUG010000152.1:2009826-2032353 GCA_028555095.1 Dicrostonyx torquatus
TCTCAGTCAGTCCCCACTGGCAGTCACATTCATAGGGTCCAGTTAGGTCATATGCATTCTTTTACATGAAAGAGAAGAGACCACAAATGCACTCCACAGCTAAGAATGTGCCCCCAAACTATATCTTCCAGCAAATATCAAAAAGAAAGTCACAAAATCCAAGAAACAAAAATGTTGCCATTCAACCAACGCCTAGTTCTTGAGTCTTCAACTGCCATCTCTAAGAAAAAGTGGTCCATTTGGAGTCCACCGCCACATGCTGTTGCTTCTGGCTGTGTCTTTGGTGCTGCCCCCTGATGCCATTACCCTAGCTTCTGCCATGGTTCTCTGGTGACCCCAGCCATTCTGTTGCCTAGCCTCACGAGCAGTCCTGGCTTTCCTTGGATAATACAATCTTACCGACGTCCTGGGCCCACTAGGGGGTAATTATTGGCCATCATGAAAACAACTTGGAGAGGGATCCAAGCCTCTAGAATGGTTTTTGTTGTTGTTGCTGTTTTCTTTTTTGGTTTTGTTTATAACCCACAGGTCAAACATCCCGATGGCAAAGCTGTGTCTCTTTCCTTGGCCTACCGCAGAAGAGAGCCCTTCCTGTCACTCTGGCCCCTGCTTCGCTCCTTTCAGGTTGTTTGGTTTGGTTTGATTTCTAGAAAAAAATCTTATTCAGTATCCCAGCCTGTCCTAGAACCCAGTTTTGGGATGGGGACTAATGTTGAATTCAGAGCAAGCCTCCTGTCTCATCCTTCCAAGATAACATCCTCGGGTCACCACAGCCAGCACGATGCGGCTCCTCCTGCTCCTATCCCCGCTGTCCTCTGATCTTTATTTCCTTCTTTTTCCTCACAAGCACCCTGGCCATAGGTGGTCCCTAGCTTAGCTCCCTGCCTCTTCCTCCTCTGCAAGGTGATGCTGCCCTGCCCACATCACCTCCACACCCTTTTCCTCCTCCTCTCTCCAGAGGAGCTTAATTCTCCTTTAGTTCTCTCCTCAGTTCTCATCTCATGGAAGAAGCCTCTTTGGTTCCTCATGTTCAGAGAAGGTTATTGTTTTGTTACACATATGGACAGAGCCATGTTGAATGTGTGTGTAACATGTTCCATATATATATATATACACATATATGTATATATGTATGTATTTATATATATTCTCTTATACCTTTTTTGCTCAAAAAACCAATTTTAAAAAAATCATATTTTCTTCAGTGATTTCTAAGTTCTTGGGTTAACTAGAACTTTGAATTAAAATCTGGGGCTGAGCTGGTAAGAGAGCATGCCTACAATGCATGGAACCCTAGGGAACCCCAGTTCTGCCTAAACTAGGTATGGTAGTACATGCCTGTAACCCCAGAACTCAGGAAATAGGGACAGGAAGAGCTGAAGTTCAAGGTTTTCCTTGGACTCATAGTGAATTTGAGGCTAGTCTGGGCTACATGGGATCCTCTTTTCAAAACAACAGGGATTCTTCTGAGATGGGGCAACTATTCAGTGTCTCAATTCCATAGTTGGAGATGTAGTTCTTTGGCTTAAACTTTTGTTTCTTGAAATATTTCAAGATATCCCAAAGAGCAGCAACACCATTACTAAAATTTTGTGGGTTTTTTTCTCTCCCATTCCCCGTTATTTAAAAGGAGACTCAGGGATTCGAAGGTTTGTGAAGGTAGAAATGGGGAGTGTATGAGCTGATGGCGCCAATGCTCTAAGGTATGAGCTGAAGGAATTTGCTGTAGATATGAAAGAGAGACCAGCCAGAGGCATCTCTCTGTCTGTATGAGTCAAGAGCAGAGAGAGAAAGAAATAGACCAAATGTGGCCAGCAGTCTGGATTTGACCATGGCGGGTAGAGCAAGAGAGGAAGACAAAGAGAGGACCAAGAGAGGAACAAAAGAGAAAGGGCAGGCAGAAAGGAGAATGGGTAGCTGAGGAGGGATGCTCTGGAGCTGGAGATTTGGGGGGGCAGGGTCAGGGGCAAGAAGAGCTGAGAGGAGCCAGGACCCAGCATGGACTCTGAAATGTGTTACCGGTGCTTGTGACACAGGGAGCCCTGGGAAAATGGCTCCTTTGGTAGAGAGGAACTGGCTTCCCAAGTTACTGAGGAATGCTGGCTTTGCTGAAGGGCCAGGATTTAGGAAAGTAGGTTCCTTTGGGCTTGGCAAGGAGAAGGTCCCAGAAAGGACCTTGGGGACACACGGGTGATTCACATTTTAACTCAAGCTCAGCTCTGAGCCAATGGGAAGAAAGCATGTGTTTTACACAACCATTCTGTCTTTAGTTTGCTTTTCTTCTCCCCTCCCCCACCCCCAAAAAAAGGCTTATGGAAAATAGGGACACCATCCCAGAGGATATGGGAATTTAGGGATCCAATTAGCCTCTCCAGTATGAAAATCAAATAGTAGTGGTCAGGAGAGACCCCATCCTGCTATTTATAGCTCTCTCAAATAAGCCCTCAGGGAAGCAATGCAGGGAGAGAAGCCCTCCGCATTCCAGCCCCTAAATTAGAAATGCTAATTGTGAAAAATGTAAGCACAAATTAGTCTAGGGAGAAGGATGTGGAGAGAGGGTTCCCTGTGGTCAGAAGAGCAGGGTAACCTCGCGAAACGGCCTAAGGCTTGGGTTTTAGAGCCTGCCTCTGTCTCCTCACACACTTTCATCCTGGCTCCCCCATTTCTGTCAGCAGCCTGAACTTCCTAGCTTCTCCTTTTGTTTCCCACGGAGGAGCTGCTCCTCTGGCTGCTTCCTGGGCCTCCTGGTCAACAAAGAGTTTCAGCCTAAAGGTCTCTTCCTGAACGCATCGTCGCAGCCAAGCTGAAATACAGAGCAGAAACAATTCGGCATATGAGGATGAGAATGGCGTCGAGAACTATCTCTGCAAAAGCAAAGTTTCACTTCTTATTTGGATAGCGGCTTTCCATCTTTGACAAGCAAAGACATTCTGACCTTGGGTTACCCTTTTCCTTTTGGAAGCAGCGCTAGAATTCTGTAGAATTCCCACCACGTCCAGTTAGCAGTGTAGACAGCAGAGCCCTGAGCCCCTGCTGACACCGCCTTGGGGAAGCTACTGAGAAGTATGGTGTTGCAAATGCGATTCTTGGAATGTGTATTCAGGAAATCTCACAGAAGTGACTCATAGGTCGCATAGGAGAAAGAGGTGACATCATCGGGAGCCAGTAGCTATGGTGAGGAGTGGGGACTTAAAAGGTGGGCAGAGTTCACTAAGATGGTTTCCAGCTGGGAGAATGTGGGAAGGTAGGGCTCAAGCTGAGACATACCACAGCTGACAAAGGAGGCAAAGAAGACACAGGACAGGGTGCGCACACCAGGCAGACAGCAAGGAGCTCCAGGTGGGCTATCCCAAGAAGACCCCAGCACAGTAGGGGACATGCCAGAGTCCACAAGAGAACCCAAGAACTAACGTTGAGGCAAAGTGGGAATAAGGTGGCATTCATAAATGCAGCCTAATTTAATTGCTTGTGAAAGTTATCTGACTTTTCTCAACTGCTCTGCCCATTTAAAACCAAAATGTCAAGATTTTTGGATGCAGAGGTAAAATTTTAAAATAAACATTAACGGAACCTGTCAATGACTCCACTGCTACATGAAGGCCGCTGTACTGCACAAGATAAACAATCCCACACTTCCTAGAGGGAGACGGGTGGGGAGGGAGGGATCCAGAAGGAATGAAGGAAAGCCCAGGTTAGACGTTCCTGCAGCCCGTCTTACTCAGCCTGCTCTCTGGTTCTCATTAGAGAAATCCTATCTTTCCAAGATCTGTGTTTTAAAGGAACATAAACAATACTTCTAGGCCCCCAAGGGCTTGCTCACTTCCCCCCCCCTTCTTTTTAAATCTGAAAACACACTAAAATTGGAGAAAAACACAAGGAGAAACATGATTTGACAAAAAAAAAAAAAACCAAACTATTCCAATCAAGTGCTAAGATATTTCTAAGTTCTCCTTAGTGGGAATGCAAGTGAAGTGTGTGTCTTGCCACAGAGCAAGCACTGTCTGTCCCAAATTGTGCTTGGGCTTTGGGCCCTTTACGCCTAGGGGCACAAGGCAAAAGGGAGAGACGGGCTCTTCAATAAACAAAGTCTCTGTTTAGTTAATGGCCCTTAGTTAATGGTCACCAAGAGAAACGCATCAGGCTGGGGTGGAACCTTGCCATCCATCCCAAGGGCTGGTCCAGGAGCTGTTTGTTTTCCCACAACTAGGAGTTTTTCGGGTTTCTTTTTATGTGGGGCTCCAAGTCAGTGGACTTTCTCCAGTGGTTTGGAAGTGCCTTAGAGGGTTTCTAGGAGCAAGGGTTGTGGGGGTAAGGAACTGAGAGGAAGGTCAGAACTTGCCTTTTTCCTGACAGACTCCTCCCGCAGGAGAGGCAGGGAATCTGAGGCAAAACTAAGGAGGCAGCTAGCTTGGAAGCTGTCTTACCTTTCTCCACCATCCTTCCTCACTTATAAAGTAAGTTCCTTCCAGCTCCACAGTGTTTTGATTTTGTGAGCACAAGGCCCATCCCCAAGCTCCTGACAATAACAGGTTGCGCTTGTCAGGTCCAAAGGAAACTCCACTTCCAAATTCTGGCAGTTAGACCAAAGCCATCATCTCCTTACCGAAGGTCCTTCACCACCGGCAGAAGGTGCTTATGGCTTTCTGCGGTATCTATTAGCACACCAAAGCCCATGCTGACCTCCAGGCTCCCTCAGTGTCATGCATACATGTTACACATTTCACAATCTATGCTGGCATCTTGAATTTTCTGCTCTCTACCCCAACTTCTCCAGTTCATGAGCTTCCTTCCTCCCGCTTCTCATTTTCCTTATAACCCTGCTATTTCAGCTTTGCTCTCTTTCTCTCTCTCTCTCTTCTGCCTGCTCTCCTCTGTCTTCATCTTTAGCTCTCCCCCCACTCTGCTTCTCTCATGGACAGGCCCAACCTGCTGGCCATGCTCAGTCTCTCAGTCTCTGGACTCTTCCAGATACCTCCGGCTGTTCCCTCCCTCACATCTACAATGAAAGCCTTGCCCTTGACTATACCATGGAACAGCCATGTGCTCAGTCAGTTTACACCATGTCTATGGTTGCTTAAGTAGAAACATTCTCAGACAGTGGATGAGGCTCTGAAGGATTCACAGAGCGGTACTAGAGGTTGAAAGCTCAGGAATACCCATCCCAAGATGCCCTTTGTACGCTGAGGGCCACCTGGTCTGTGCCCAATCAGCCATCCCATGAAGCGATCATCAAGGCACACAGTGTAACTCATGCTTCCTCGGCATCATGAAAGATGCCTCTGTTCCTCCCGTCCTTCATCTGACATGTTATTTTCCCCAAAAGCAGTGAACACCGTCTGCCTCCTCCCAAGGCCCTAACGTTGTTCTAACAAGGCTACCCTTTCCTAAATCACTCCCTGGGTATCTCTGAAAGCCAGGAAAGCACTTAAAACCCAGGGTCTGAAAGGGCAACTGTCACTCTGCTGTCATGCTAAGACCTCAACCCCATTTAATTCAGATTAAAGTAGGGCAATCATTTTCATCAATCATCCGGTTGACTGAAAAGGAGACTACCTTCTCTCCCTAATTGCTCAGGAGGCATTACAGGTAAATGGATTAAACCATAAACCCAGGCAAACTCCCCTGCCTCGCCTATCCTTTTATTATTTAACCCTGGCAAACTTACTGTCTGTTCAATGAAAGCCCCGGGACCAGACCCACATTGTTTGAGGGCAGGTAAGTAAGCTACTTGCCTTTTCCTGGGGCCACGTGTTCTTTGACTATGAATCCTAGAGGAAGATCTGAGCATGTCACACAGACACAGGTGCTCCTGCACCCGAAGGCTACATGTGTGTGATGTTGGGAGAGGCAGGGGACTAGCTTTCCTTTGATCATTTCTCAGAATCACTAGGGCCTGGCTGTGTTTTCTGTTTGGCTATAGCAGCTAGCCATGGAAACTCACCGCCCTAATGGCAGCTGGGAGGATAGTAGTGGCTGGATGCTGGGATGCCTCTGTAGACATTAATAAAGACCGCTGCTACTTAGACTGCTTCCTCGTTATCCCCAGCACAGCCTACTTCCCCATATCTTCCCTGGAAATTCCACTTCTTCTCACCACACAGTTACATTTGGGATGACCTTGAACTCGCATTTTGGGCAGGGGTCAATTCAAGAACAACTAAGCTTCTCCTGAGCCAATTATAAAAATGCCTTTGGAAACAATCAGAAAGTTCCATGGCTGCAACTCTATTTGCACACTTAAGGGTTTCATTTGCAGCTAAACCGCAGCATGATCAGTTCGGACTGCAGAATCTGATTACGACGTCATAACTTTGAATAACTTTGATTACTAAGTAAGCTATTCTTAGAAGCTGTTTATCTTGCCTTTCCTTAACTGACCCTCATAAAGCTATTTGTCTCCTCTCTTTATGTCCCTTGATTTTGCTGCATTTAGTTATTAGTGCAAACGACCACATTGCAACGTCTTCCCATCCAAAGAGCCCTTCTCTCAGCCACTCATTCTGAAGTAATAATTTGAGTTAGTCGCCTTTGTGTTCGGCAGTCACATCATGTGTTTTAAAAGTTGTTCAGCTAGCCGGGTGGTGGTGGCACACGCCTTTAATCCCAGCACTCGGGAGGCAGAGGCAGGCGGATCTTTGTGAGTTCGAGACCAGCCTGTTCTACAAGAGCTAGTTCCAGCGCAGGCTCCAAAGCCACAGGGAAACCCTGTCTCGAAAAAAAACAAAACAAAACAAAAAAATAAAAACAAACAAACAAACAAAAGTTGTTCAGCTAATAGCCCTCCCCATTCACATGAATGCAGTTATCTCTTCTCCGTGTCTTATATTCGTGAACTGGTTTTCTCAAGTCCAACCCAGCTAAAGGACTGCTTGTCTTTCTTTTGCCAAAGACAGGGATGGCAGAGTTCTGAAATTACTGATTGTCTTGACTCACAGGTAAAAGTTGAGTCATGGAATCTTGGGCCCATTTTCTCTTTGTAAGGGGAGGCCATGAAGGCAGGCGATGGGTGAGTTGTGCTGTGGCTCACACGACAGGTTCTGTCAAGCTTACTGCTGCCTCCTGCATTCAGCTAGACTGTGATGTTCTCCTAGCAAGGATGAAGCCATCTGCCATGAACAGGAACAGGATGAAGAAGGAGGGACAAGGGACATGGCCAGGATGAGCATGACCTTGGATGGTAATGCCAGATGGAATGGAAATACTTCGCTTTCTACAATCTGAAAATTTCCAATATGGCAAATTAAAAAAAAATCCCTCCTCCTTTTGTCTTTGCTAATAATTCATTGTTAAATCCACTAGTCTTTGGTTAAGCACCTAGTAAAGTGGCAGAGAGTTTATTCCCTGACTGAGCTCTGGGGACTCAGGAGAACATGACAGTTGAGGGGCTCAGAGATGCGAAGAACAGCAAGAGATCCATTCTTGGAAGCACATGAGAATAAATATCACTTGTGGTTCCATGAAAACTGACACAGTAAACAAAAGGCCATCATTCTACCACTGATGCACAGTCAGTATGAACAACACATGCTGAACGGCACAGGTCTTGGGGGTTTTTTAGGTCAGCTTCACCTATCCAGAAAGTGCTATAAAACCCAGTCATCCAGACCTTTCTACTTAGAAATTGGAAGACACACAAGCAGGGACATCCTGTTCTTCCCAACTTATCAGAGCCCATGTTGATACAAATGAAATGTTCCTATTCAGTCTTAATTAAAAAAAATACAAGATGACAGACAAGTAGGTAAAATGTCTCACAGTGTTTGGGATTCACCTCTGCCCACATTGTGGGAGCAGAGCTGGGAGGTAGAACTGAGAGCTAAGGGCCAGAATCAAGCATTGATGGTTGCCAGGCTCAACAGGAGCCCCTGTGTCATGGTGTTGGCTTTTTCAACTTTGGTCTTAGTCTGGATCTTCTCACTGATTCCCTCTTAAGAAGCTTCCTCTGTATACTAACTCAGTCTTCCGTGAGAGGCGGGTAGAAGGTGCACACTTGTGTCCTAGATGTTCCCACCACAGTGAAGCCGGGTAGCGCTACATATGCCCAGAAATGAATATTGTCAGTATTCTACCTCATTCCTGACCTTTATCCCAAAGCAGCCACACGGGCTTGACTCTGCCCCCTCCCCCGACATCTATCACGACATGAGAGAGATTAGTGTGTATTGACGTAGTTTCAGGAACTATAAGGTCCCAGATGCAGGACATGTGAATTTTACTTTATAATGCACATAAACACAAATGAAAGATGAACTAAATCAAGAAATGGTTCTGGAAAATTGTTTATATTGTCTGAATCTAGACTTCCTATCCCAACACTGAAAATTCCAAGAACTCCAGTATAAATTATAACAACAACGGTCCTTTGAAAGGTAGAGGACAGCTTTCAGGAAATACAGGGAAACTCCTAAGTGTCTGGAAGATGAAGGGAACGAAAAGAAAGCCAGACCAGAGGCCCTCAGAGCTTTTGTGGTTCATTGGTTGTGGAGTGGGGGAGTGGGATGAGGAGTTTCTGTTCCCGGTACTCTTGGAGCTTGAATGTTAATGCCTACGAGGAAGGGGCAGGGGAAAGGGCTTTATCATGATGCAGGAAAGGGGACTTTTCCGCCAGCTTGGTGGTCGAAAGGCACTGGACTTCGCTGGAGACAGTAAACCAGGAGAAAAAACCCAGTCCAGGACTCTTGTCTGTCTCTCAAAGTTCTTCATGGAGCCAAAATTTTCCTGTTTTATGTTTACATGGTTCCCGTCCACGAGTTTCAGGTTGACTACTTTTATGCACATGGGCTGGCTCTTAGAAACCCGAACTGAGAAATTCCACTCAAGGTTGTTCTTGGGACTATGATGTACACGGCAGAAGTGAAAACATCTCAACCAAGTCTGTGGAAGGCCCACAAATGAAGTCCTGTCACAGGCAAGTTCAGTCTAAAATTATAAGCATTCTGTAAACAAATAAAATAACACATCAAAGCAAGGTTGGAACCTAATAACTTAAATTTCTGGTTACTAATTTGACTACTATTAATGATCTAATGTACAAGAATAAAAAGGATAAATTCAAATCACAGAACAAGAAAATTTAAAGGGAACAGAATGGAAAGATGAAACCAGATTCACATCCTACTCCATATATTAAATAAATCCAGACACAGTAGGATCTAAATGTGAAAGAAAAAATTCAACTTTATAAAGAAAATATAGAAGAGTATGGTTATGGGATAGGTAGAAAATGTTCCCTGTACTGGGCACAAAAATCATAAAACATCAAAGAAAAGACTGTTTTCTGAAAATTATGTGGGGGAAAAAAGATACCACAAAGATAAAAGAAAAGAAAATGCATTTTAGGAGAAGATCCTGGCACACTGTACAAAAGTAAAACTTTTGTAAATTCACAAGAAAAAGACAGCAACTCAAATTGAAACTGATACTAATCCCTTACAGAAGAGCAAGGCCGTTGCTTAATATGAAGAACGTTTCAGTTCTAAGTCACGAGAGGGTTGTAGCCAGGAGCGAAGCCGGCAGGTCTGTGAGTAAGCAGAAGCACTGATGCACTGTGGGTTGGGGGCATATGTTGGGCCTACTGTGTAGGGAAACATTAGATAGCATCAACGAAGCTCATGCTGTGCAAGCCGCCGTCTTTTTCTCGTGTGCACAGGGAGACAGTTCGTGGGCATGTCTAACTACTGCCCCGTCTATGAGAGTCAAACCTGGATAGGTGCAAAGTCCAGCAAATAAAATAATTACATGTAACACAAGACAGCGAACTGTGGCTAGACATAAGACCATACATGGAACACTAAACATCTGCCTCAAAATTCGGGTTCTATTAGAAAAGCAAAAGGAATGCGGATATAACTTGGGCTGCCTTTGAGTTATTGCATCTCTTACACAATTTGGAACAAGTTGGGCAATATACCGAGGCAGCATTTTGTCCTTTTAATAGTGGGTGCAGAGATGTCTGTTAAGTTACTGCTTGCATGTTTGAACTATTTTATCACTGGAAACAACTTAGGAAAAGGTTGCATCTAAGCGCAATTGATCTAAGTACAGTCTTCACAAACACAGCTCTGAGCCGTCACTGTCATTAGGGCAGGTTCTCTACAGTGAGCACTGGGGCAGATTCCCCTGCTCTAGGGCACAAGTCTGCCTCTACCGTGCCTGACAAGGGCTGAGGAGGTCCTTGGAAGTTCAGGCTAGTGGTACTTTATGATGAATTCTGCTCTTGGCCATTTTGTAGGACCTTCTGAGGATGTCCTTCTGATGTAAGGTAGAACACATTGTAATGAGCAATACCGTGTAAATCAGCCTGCAGCACTCTAGATAGAGGGCTAAGGCTTTGATCTCAACTGCAGCCCTGCATGAGCTGGGGACTAGAATTACCCCACCTTATAGATCAAAGACACATGGTTTCATTGCTGTGCTGTGAATGCATTTCCCAATCACATATTGGAAATGTAACACACACACACACACACACACACACACACACGTTGAAAGCATTGCTGTGGAGGGGATGGGAGAAAGCTAGTTCATGAAGGTTCCACCTTCATGGATGGTTTAGTGGCCACTGCTGAAGAGCTTGAGTCTTTGAGAGTCCACCTCCCCCTCCCTCCCCCTCCCTCCCCCTCCCTCTCTCCCTCCTTCCCTCCCCCTCCCTCCCTCCCTCTCCCCCCATTCCTTCCTCCATCCTACCATTCCTTCCTCCTCCCTCTAGGGTATGCTTTCTTCCTTTCTGCCTTCTACCATTGTGTAGAGCAGGGGAAAGGCCCTCACCAGATGTTGACTTCTTGACCTTGGAATTGGATTTCCCAGATCTTAGGGCCACAGGAAATACATCTCTTTTCTTCACAAGTTGTTCAATCTCAGCTCTTTTTTCTGTCCCTTTTCCTTTTATGTCACAAGAAGATAAAGCTGACGACCTCATATATGCGAGGCACACAGTACCACTGAGCTGCATCCAAGTCTAGCCTCCACTGTTCTATTAGAGCAAAACAACAAACAAAACTCAGACATAGAATACAGTGTTAGGTTTAACAGGTCATCATAAACAAATGACTCTGGGATTCATCCATAAAACACAACCCTGAGAAGTTCTCTGATGGTCATTCGTCCTGTTGCAGTTACATCTGTGGATGCAAATGTCTCTGAGCATGCTCAGAACACCTGCCCCATGTATCTCAGAGAGGCAGGATGCTGGATCTGCCAGGTTCACTGGGACGGTACAGCTAAGCTCCACGAGGAAATGTTATTTCTGGGTCCTCTGGACCGCAAAAAGTTGCTTACTAGGAACACAGTGGACTTTTATTGAAAAAGAGAGTGTTGAACAATTTTCCTTTTCATTTTTGAAACCTTTCTTCAAAAAGTCTGGTATCACAGAGATCAAAGCAGAGACATTCTGGTTGAGGATTTGAAGTAGAGGTGGGGCTGGTGGAGGACTTGCCTGCAGCTAGACACTCACTCAAGGAATCCATGTTCCTGGAACCAGGACAGCAGACCCTGATATCCAGAGAGGCCCAGGTAACGAGCCCGGGCTTCTGATTTGCTGTCCTGGAGTTTCTTCCTTTGTCACAAGGTAAGACGGCGTGGCCTCGTCCTGAGACTGCTGACAAGGGAGAATACATTCTAGGAAAAAGACACCTGCTTGGTAATTAGACAGTGGTGTAATTAAAGTGACTCCAGGACATCTTAATTCAAGGGTGATGAGTTAAATGCTGACTGAAACTGAAATCTTAGCAGGGACCTGGTTAGCGGCCACATCCTGCTGAGTGTTGCTAAATACAGAGAGCACTCATCGTCGATTTAAAAAATCTTACTAAGATGGTTCTGTGGCTAACTTAAGGATTATTTACTTGATTGTGGAAGTAGATTTTCACATTTCTTTTGGCATCCTTTGACCTTTCTGTCCAAGTTCCAAGAACCTTCTACATCTCTTACATAACCATGATCAGAAAGGTATTTCAGTTAGCGTGTTTGTCAAGCATGCAGGAAACCTTGGGGTCCCTCCCTAGCACTAAATACATAACCTGCTTCTGGTGGCCTGTACCAGCACTCCAGAGAACACGCGACAATCATAATGTCAAGGACATTCGTGTCTAATGAGCTCAAGACCAGCCTGGGCTATTTGAACCTTGTTTTGCAAGAAGGAGGTCAGAGGACGTTAGAGACCCAGCTGCATGCTGGAGTGCTTGTCCAGGAACACAGGGTCCTACGTGTGGACTCCAGCATAAGGAAAGGAAGTTGGGTGTGGTACCAAATACCTGTAACTCCAGTATTTGAGAAACTTGTGAGGCTAGCCTGGGCTATAGAGAAAGACCCTGTCAGAAACAGATAAATACAAGTTGCAGCGAACACTCAGCCAGGGGTTGTTGGGGGAAAGAAACCTGTGGCAGAGTCTGGGTAGGAGGTGAACACGGCAGGGACGCCCATCCAATTATCTCTTCTGGAGGTGCCCTCCCTGTTCTTTCAGAAGCTTATTAATCATTTTTACGCTATCCTGACTCCTAATCACAGGCGTAGCCAGTGTTGTCAAAACAGTGCCTGCCTGCATCTGTTTTCAGAGCCTGGTCTGGCTTCCAGGGCGTGCTTGTGAGAGAATGGGGAACAAGTGATTGACAGCCTATGTTGACATTCTGCGGCTGCTTGGAAATGGGAACAATCTGCGCCTGATGTTGTAATTCCTCCTTTTATGGGCAAAAGTCAGTGCCTCAGCAAGAATGAGCTTTATCATAAGCTCTGCACTGCACCCAGACACCTGTATCCTCCAGCACACCCACTGTGCGGCAAGACACAGACAAGGACCTTTACCGGTTCCATATCTTGGTCCCCATCCCTAAAGGAATCGGGTAAAACAGCAGATTTGAAGAAAAAAAAGCAAAACAAAATATCCTGATATAATTTTACTTTTCTTTTGTTTCAACCACACTCCTCATCACAACTCATTGTAATATTTTTTAATTATGCAAGTAATAGATTCTCATTGATAATTAAAACAGTATAGGTAGGAAAATATTCTCCTTATCCCCCTAATCCTATACTGCTCCTTCTGAATAACTTTATTATCCATCAACCACTTATAATTCCAGAATGTATACAGTTTCCTCAAGTATATACATTCATAGGTGTGTATATGTGTGTGACTTATGTATGTGTGCATAAAATAGATAAATTTTTATGCATTTATATTTCCACATATAGAAACGCATGTGTTTATTGGTAAAGGGTGCTGTTGAGTGCACAAATTGTATGAATTGTGCCTGGTTCACTGTACACAGTACACTGTTTATTGTACACTGCTTACCTTGTTTAACAGTGTATGCTGAACACGTTTTCACATCAGTTAATATTGATCAGTCTCATTTGTTCTAGGGGAGGCACAGTTTTTCATAGAATGGATACGTTTATTCTCCAGACATAAAACTTTGGATTATTTTCAGTTTTTTCACTGTAACAAGTAATGTCGTTATAAATCCCATGGTCTGAGTCTTTGTAGACCCATAGGTTCTCTGCAGGTGCGCCCAACCTGCAACCCACAGGCCACATGTGTCTCAGGATAGACATGAATGCAGCCTGACACAAAGCTGTGAGCGTAGTTAAAACGTGAAGAAATTCTTCTGTGCTTTCTTCTGGTACCTCTCCTGCAGCCTGAGTTTTGCAGGCTGGGGCAATGTCGAAAGGTCACATCCCTACAAGGTTACACTTGCTCCTTTAAGGACAATAAAGATGGCTATTTAACTGACATTGCTTGTGCTGCCATCCCAGAATACTACTGACTGACAGACAACAGGCATTTATTTCTCATTGTTCTGGAGGTGAGGAAACCCAAGACCCAGCTATTGATAGATTCAGCTCCTGGTGAGGGACTCCTCCTTGATTGCAGATGCCTACCTTTTTACTGTGTCCTCGTGCTGTAGGAGAGAGAGAGAGAGAGAGAGAGAGAGAGAGAGAGAGAGAGAGAGAGAGAGAGAGAGAGAGCGCTCTGCTTTCTCTTTTTATAAGGGCACTAATAACGCCATGAAAGCCCCACCCTTGTGATCTCCTGTAAGCTAAATAACATGCTGCAAGATCCTTCAAAACAGACTGCATCACACATATGAACGGTTGGGAGACTCAAACTTTCAGTTCATAACATTCTGCCTCTGGCATCCGCCTATGCCATTCATATCCTTCCTGCACGGAAACACACCCATCCATCCCACTGATTCTAAAGTCTTAACTCACTGGAGCACTAGTTCTATAACTAACTACATCTAAATATTATCTTAATTAGGTGTGAATGCGATTTGTGGCATCATTAACCCAAAGGAGAAATCTCTAGCTGTGGTAGAATGAAACCAGATGTTATATGCTTTCAAAATTATTAAGAAGACATCAGATAAGGAATCTCATCTTAAAGTGGAAAAATTAGAAGGAAGAAATCTGTGATAAGTCCCAAATCCACATCCTAGCAGGAGAAATGCCCTCAGAATTAAGACTCAAGTATCGGGATTACCTTTGATTTAGAATCAAGCGTCCTTGCTGGTCTGATGCCTTCCGCACTGGGAAGCACACTCCACCTCCTTCTGCTGCCTTGTCAGGTGGGGGCCTGAGTGCAGGGTCTGGGCAGCCACTTTCTGACTTACCGAAAGTTCCCCAGGGCAGCGCTGAAGCTCCCTGACAGCCATCCTGTAGTAGCTGTGAAGCAAAGGAAGCTCTGCTCATGCTCGCTGACCCACCGTCATTCCCTCAGTAGGAACTGGCAATGCTTCTGCCAAGGTGGCTGTTTAGGTCACCTAATCAGGATCCCACAGACACATCTCCTTACCCAGACTGTGTCTGGCCACATCACAAGTGTTCTCGTCAGAGTAAATTCTCAATCTCTCCCTCTCTTCCTCTCTCCATCTTCCCCTCCCTCCCTCAATACCCATCTACCTCTCTTCTCCGGCTGAGAAACAAGTCCATATCTTCCATGACGATGCTTATCCCATCATGGCCTGACATACACCTAGTCACCTCCTAAAGATCCACCCTCCGAACACCAGCACATTAGATTTTTGACTTTAATACAAGAAAAGGGAGGGAAAGGGTACAGACTTTAGTATTTTATCATCTGTCTAATGAATCTAATCTATCTGTCAGTCCGCTTGCCTGTCCAACCATCCACCCATCTGTCTTTCTTCAAAATCCTAAGCCAGCTGAGTCCACCCCTGACTGGCTCAGGGGTGTTATTGGCTACCGCTAGGGAGAGAAGCTAAGGAAGAAAATGGGCATGCTGTTGTCCTGACAAAACCGGGTGGAGGGTGATGCGCATGAAGGTCAGTGATGAACACAGTCATCCTCTCCTCTAATGGCTCCTGTGTATCCCAGTCCATCGCCTCCCAGGCAACCCGCTCTGGCTTCTGGGGTCAGGTAGCTGCATCCTGAGGCTCCAGGAATGCAGCAGAGGCAGTAGCGTCTACCTCGTCAAAGCTTACAGGAAGGCCGGTGTCAATGGTGTTAGAGTCATCACACCGTTCTGGTTCACGGTCACAGTCAGCCTTGTTAGGCAAGTAGCTCCTCTGAGCTTGACCACCACGGGCCAGCCCTCCCCTGAGGGTCTTCAGATGGCTCGCTGATGGAGCGACTTCAGCAACTACTCCATTACCTGTGGATGGGCCCAGCCATGCCGACATGTTCCCACAGTGTCCCCTGACTCTATGTGTTCTGCCCTGATACCACACTGAGGAGCCAGAACTCTTCTCTGCCCTGCCTGCCATTTGTGCATGGCATTTTCCTGGAGTTGGCTGCAGCCCAGGTGAGCTTGGAGGAACCTCCATGGTGCTGTCTTCCAGCATGGCTCTTATGGCCACTGGAACAGAAAACATTCCAGGAAGAAAAAGCAAGGGGACCTTGAATGCTGAGCCTGAGGTCAGATGGCATGCTGAAATGCCCTTCAGTTATTCCAGCACAGACCTTGATTCTGTTGTGACACTTGTCAACATGCCTTCATATGGGTTCAGGGATTCACGAGAGCAGTGATCATGTCATCCATCTTCCTGTAGCTTTAGCACTTAGCACACTGCTTAGTACACAACATTTTCCAAATATATGCTCACCAAGTGATGAATGATTTCCTGACAGAAAAATTAAACATGGATATGGGAGTAAAGCCTGAGCGAAACTGAGTACCCCGAGTGTTGGGAAATGCTCTTCAAAGTCTCTTGTAGGAAAATGGAAGATTTGCACAACGTCAAACAGAAACTACCAAGGTGGATCCTCTTTCCAGGTTTCCTTGTCCTAAGCTCTTTAACTGTTTTTAACATTAGAGCCCATTGTTATTCCTGGAAGGAAGGACGAAAAAAATAGAAAGAAAGAAAGAAAGAAAGAAAGAAAGAAAGAAAGAAAGAAAGAACAAATGGAAGAAAGAGATACCATTTGTCCATACAATTCTTAAAAATTTTTCAAATAGTTGAACAGATAAGTCACTTACAGTTCAGTTGCTCTGTGATTTACAGAACCAGCTGTGGTAGTGCAGAGCTGTACTCTCAGCTGCATAGGAGGCTGAGGCAGGAGGATCAGGGGTTTAAAGCTAGAATGAGTGACAGAGTGAGACGGCTTCAAAAGAAAACCAAAGGTGCCATCTTTAATAGCAATGGTGGTTAATCTTCACTGTCAGTTGCCCTGGAGACGAACCTCTGGGCATGTCTATGAGGGAGTCTCTAGACGGTGTTAACTGAGGTGGGGAAGACCCCCTATATATGAATGGCACCATTACGTAGGGTAGAGCCCCAGGTGAATGAAAGGGAGAAAGGGAGTCAAACACCAGCATTCATTCATCTCTCTCTGCTACCTGACTGCAGATGCAATGTGAGCAGCTGACTTTGTCCCCCTGCCACCAGTCCTTTTCCGCCATGATGGACTGTCACCACCATAGACTGTCCCCTGTAGGCCATAAGCTTTCATCAAGTATTTTGGCACAAAAATGAGAGGGGTAACTAATAACTAATAACTAATAACTAATCTTCCATCATTTGATTGAAAATATCTACTGTCTTTTCAGACTTGATACCCAAAGGGAAGTCTGAGACCTTCCTAAAAGGATGCATTTCCCCCTCCTGCATCTTGGAGGATTCCAGGGCCAGCAACGGTGGAAAGGTAATCTTTTCCTGTCTGCTGTGTGGGTCAGTGGTGTTCTGTCTAGACAGTTCCCACACCTCCAAGTGAATTGCCCCCAGAGAGAATGCATCCTGAACCTGAACCCTAATACACCGTCTAGTTTACAACTCTGACTTTTCCCGGGTGGGAGGGGTAGAGTGAAGAAAGGGGGAGAGATGGGAGGAGGAACGTTATACTCTTCCTCCATCACTCAATCTTGGGACTTCAGTGTGCCGGAGGAAGAGAGCTGAGTCTCAGGGGCCACCATGCTAGATTCCCGCGTGACTGCAGTTTCTATGGTAAGAAAGGTGTATGTGGAGGGGCCTGCCGTACGGGACCATCCTGGTGACTGATGCTGTGGTTTGGCCATCTCTTACAGAAGTGCTTTTCATTACAAGATAGCCCGTTGTGCTGCCCGTTTGGGATGCAAGTTGGCACAAGCACAGACAGTCCATACAGCCACCCACAACTTGATCTGCTAGTTGGGAACGGAAACTTTTGAACACGTTCCACTAGCTGCACAATGGTCCTGCTTATGACTCTATTCTCAGGAGGAAAACATTTGCCGGCTGAATAAGACCAGGCACTTATGTAAGCCTCTTCACTTTCAGGCAGCTTTACGGGTGTCAGCAAATTCACACAACACCCTGGTAAGGTAGCGAAGGCATTGTTAGGTCTCCTTTGCAGAGAGAGAAACCAGATCACGCCATCAGATTTTCCCAAGGCCACATGGACAATAAGTGGCATGGGTTCATTTCCATAGAGACCCGCGCTGTTCTGCTGGTGAGCATTGTGTCTTCCTCACGGAAAGTCCCGGTAGGGCTCTCTCCTCAACCTCACAGCTGTAGGTTACTGCTCAATTTCCAAGCACATGTGCTACGGTTGCCTTACCTCTGGGTTGGTCCAGCTGGGACAAGGCAGGGCTGCCTGGATGTGCAGCTAATTTTATAGTCAATAATCACAGGACCATGGGGGACATAGTGGGAAAAAAGCCAAAGCCCCACTAAGTTCTACGAGGATAATGTCCGTCCTACAAAGGAATTGATTTGTGGATTTTATTTGTAGTTCAGAGATAGAGAACAGGCTTTGTCTATCAGCTCTCGTACCGTACTAATACTTTTGGTAGCAGGTTGAATTGCAGTCTTTAAAATGGTATGTTCAAGTCCTAGCTTCCTCTGACCTCATTTAGTTAACAGATCTTTGCAGGCATGGGTTTAGGGGAAGTTTCAGTCCAACAGTAGGTGTTCTTATACAACAATAGCACCGGTGGATTCAAGACACAAAGACAAGGAGGGAAGAATGTGTGAGAGAACAGGCAGGGACTGGGGTCACTCAGCCATAAGCCCAGGAGCTCCAAGGATTTCCAACAGCTGCCAAAATCCAGGGTAGAGGTGTATTCTCCCTTACAGCTTCCAGAAGGATCCAACTCTACCAACCCCTCAATTTCAGGTTGCTGGCCTCCAACTCTGTAAGATAGTCTCCCCCCTCCCGTCTCCCTCTCTCCCCCTATGAGACGTATATGTACATTTGTTGAGGCAGAGGTTAATATTTGGTGCCCTTCTCTCACTCTTTGCCTCATTTTTTTGAGACAGGGTCTCTCACGGAACCCAGTACTGAGCAGTTAGCTAGACCAGCTGTCCAGCGAGCTCCAGGGATCTGCTGATCTCTCCCCACTGCCACCCCCGTGCCTGGCTTTCACATGGGTCCTGGAGATCAGAGCTCAGGTTCTCATGCTCGAGTAACAGACACTTTACCAGCTGAGATATTTCCCTACACCTGTTAGTTCAAATATTTTTGTTATATTTACTTATTTTGTGTGTGGGTGTGGAGACCAGAGGCTAACCTTCTAATCTTGGTTCTCTCCTTCTACCACACCGTGTGGGTCCTAGGGATTCGGCTTGGGTCATCAGGTTTGGTGACTTTACCCACTTTTCTCCTCTGTTCTCTTGGCCCTCAAGTGCGTCTAAATGTTTTGTAAAAATTATTCGTCCTGCCGTCCTGACCTAAGCCAGCTATGGAGATTAAACTTAGCCCTAACTAGTGTGCTTTCTGAAGCACTAGTTCAGATGATCTCCAGCAGAAATGGTTTGCCATATCTTACTTTCTTTGAGAACAATGAACCCTTTTTGGTTTCCCAGATATGAAATTCTATTATAATACAAAATAAGTATTTAAAAGGAATTCATGCTGATACGAATCCTTAGGAACTTTTTTTCTTTAATTAGAAAAACCGGTCTAGTAAGACATCAGAATTGTCAAAGGGAAGGCATGGAAGCCATGTGAAGATTCAGGGGACCCAGAGAGAGTGGCAGAGTCCCACGGTGAACTTACAAGCTTTTCCAGTTCAACACTGGCTGTCAGAGAGATGCATGGGTCCTACCTCCACATAGGTCCTGCACTGTTATGTCTATGTCGGGGTATCCACTTACAAATGGAAAGCATCTCAGTTCACTTTGTAACTTATTTGTTTCTCATGCTATGGGTTTAGCATGACTGCACCATCAATGGGTCAATGTCATCATTTGCTGTTTGTAGGTCTTTGAGAAGTAATATGGAAACCTCCAGTCCAATAAACCCAGCCACAGTCTACACTGCTCAACCTCTACCAGGGCAGGAAAGGACTTGTGTGATTGTGCGTTTTTCCTTTTCTAATTTTGAGATGGGTTCTCATCAGGTAGCATAAGTTTATGGTTGGTCTTAAACTTGTCTGTCTCTTGCTTCAGCCACTTGAGTTCTTCCACTACAGGCATGCACTTACATGCCATTTTGGATTTGTATTTTGAGATAAGGATTGTGACTGCTAGAACTTTCTAGAAAAATAGAAGTCACTGCTTTGCAGGGCTATTCTCTGAACTGCATTCTTTCAAATCTTTGTCTCCCTGAGCAATAGCAAGTCTGGAGAGACTTGAACATGACAGCCTCCATGAACCACAGGAGACAAGACCACTCCCCAGACCTGGCACCTCAGTACAGCTCTGGCTGCCAGGATACTGTTTGCTTTGTTTACAGTGACATTGTCTGGTTCAACAGGACTGAACTGGCCTTTCAGAGACCACTGTTGTGGCCATGGCTGGGCTAAGGGACTGATCTGAAGAAAAGGCACGAAACAAAGATGGCATCAACAACTCCTTTCCAGTCCAACAGGATTCAGTGAAGAAATCTCAGACATATTTTAATGTCCCACCCCCAACCTTCAGTGCATGTGCAGGGCATTCAGTGTTAGATAATAATTAGTACTGGACTCACTTTTCAATCATTTTATCAGTTAGGTGACACAAAAGTTGAAGGATCTATCTGCATTAAAATCTAGAAAAATCAGGGAGCTGGAGAAATGGCTCAGAGGTTAAGGTTAAGATCCAGAGGACATGGGTTCAATTCCCAGCACCCACATGGCATCTTACCATTGTCTGTAACTCCAGTTCCAGGGGATCCAACACCCTCACACAGGTACAAATTCATGCAAAACAACAATGAACATTAAAAGGAATAAATTTTAAAACTCTATAAAGCCTTCCTCAACACCAAAATGGACAATAACTTTTAGTTTACTCCTGGCGAGAAAACTAAGTGTCAATGAACCTTAGAATTCTTAGAAGAATCAGAGATAAGAGGCTGCCACCAGCAACTTTGCTGTCTCTGGCCCCTTGGCAAAGCTCCCACAGACAGAGGAGAAGAATCTTTTGGAGATCAGAGCCCATTGGAAAGGCAAGCATTGCTTATAAATGAGCTCCAGACACCCTGATTCATATGGTTCCTGCTGCATTCAAATTGTACAGTGGCGTCGTTAGCCTTTGACCATCTAAGATGGGTGTGGTCTGTGCTGGGGGTGATTTGTGAGACTTCAGATGGCAAAAGTGCATCTTCAGGGGCAGCCCTGGAAGAATTGCTGGTCTTCCTGGAGGCTTGGTTAACTCTGTCTACTCCACTGCAAAGCTCAGAAAGCCTCTTTCTTAGAACCACAGACAGTCCTCTTCCTGTGTACCTGGGAGGAACTTCTGGAAAGCACCTAGCCAAAGTGAATATTTAATTGACTTTTTAGAGCACCACGCATTTATTATATATTATATGTATTTAAAGCACAGATTAGTGACTAGAGTCATACTCCTATCTCTCAAGCATTTCATCAGGAGGGGATGTGCTATCTACACTATATTTATCCATCTCCCTCTCTTCTCCTTTCTCTCTTTACTCTAGGCTTCTATGGGTTCTTCGTTTCTTTCTTTTATTTATCTGTGGTTAAGATTTATGGAGATCTCACTATACGGAAGGCATGAGACTGGTTGTTGATCTGAGATCAAAACACATTGCCTGAAGATGTCAGCTGCAAAAAGAAAACAAACCTAACTTCTCTGAAGAACATTCTAGAACCTCTGAAACTCTAGCCTTTGTTGGTGCACATATGCAAAGGGAGAGAAATCCTTGCCCTCTGAGTTAGCTACTTTTTGTGCATGTCTGCGAACACAGTGTCTGAGAGAAGAAGGGAATCAAGGTTTATTTAGACACTTGGCTTAGAGCTTTCAGTCTACAGTGACTTTGGCCCATGCATTGGGTAAAACATCATGGAGGCAGGAATATGTGCACAGAGGATGATTATAAAATGATGGCCAATCAGGAAACAGAACAAACCAGAAAACAGAGCGAGTTACCATCACGAAACTCTTCACTGTGACCTATCTCTTCCAGCTGAACCCCACCCTCTAAAGTTTTCACACACTCTCAAAGCAGTGGCACTGGCAAGAAAACAAGCATTTGAAATGTAAACCTGTGAGAGGCAGCTCACATCCGAACTATAATGTCATCTTCATTTCTGCCATAATGGCTACAAATCCATGTTGAAAGGTTACCTTCCCAAGGTTGGAAAATTATACATGCAGTGTGTGTGTGTGTGTGTGTGTGTGTGTGTGTGTGTGTGTGTGTGTGTGTGTGTAACTGGGGCTCTCTTTCCAAACAGACATCACTGAATTGCTGTAATCAACCAATCCTGGAACTTCCCAATGACAGAGCTTCTTTTTAACTTTTCATGTTAAATAGTTTTTTTTTAAAATAAGTTTTAGCTATCGTGAATTGAATTTTCCCTCATTGTTCTTACCAGGTAATTTGAAATTCCTTTTCATATTATCTCTTGGTTAGTTTTTTTTGTATTCCAATAAAATGTTTACAAAATGGGCAGCTATTCATAGGCTTACGATTTGCCAACATTTGAACATATGCATTTGATGTCGCATTTAGTTGGAAGTGATGCAAGCAAAAGATAGAAACCAGTCAGGCTATTCAGGGCAGGTATATTGATAGGGTTTTTTTTTTTTTCTCTCTCAAAGTTCTTAATTAGAGTTCTGGCCAGAACGTCATGAGAAGGTGCACCATTTCAGAAGCTGGTACCCCAAAAATGGTTTTATAGTAGTGCTATCAGCATCATGATGTCCT
>JAQHUG010000152.1:2045554-2074832 GCA_028555095.1 Dicrostonyx torquatus
AGTTTCAGATCAAATTTCCCTCTCATGATGCCTTCCATAGTCTTAAAAATACTTTTCATTGTGCAAAAGTATCTGTCACAGTAAATATGCTACTGTTTATACAATGTATATGTCTAAAACTTCTGTTTTCACAAACCCAAAAAATTCTTGTGAGTTCCAGGGAGCCGAATTGAAGGATCCACCTTAAAACAGGTCAGATACATCCCCCTCAATTCCCTGGTCCTAAAAATTTTCCCCCTGTAATTTAACTTTGTTCTTTGTTCTTCCAATACCTTAAACAGGTGTAAGAGACACCAGACATTTCCATACCACAAACACCGGACAGGAGTAAATAGACCAGCTATGCCAGGATGTGGCCAGCACCCAGCCTTCTCAGGTCCCCCCCCCAAAGTTGACCACCACAAATAAGCTGGAAGCAGTCTTGAGAATCTGCTGTCCCAATTCCTTCAACCTGTGGTGTCTAATTCCCCTGCTTTTTATTATGAAAAAGAGCTGGGAATGTAATGATTTTTGTCTCTTTAAGAGACAAGCCACGCCTACTCCCTTCCTGCCTGCAGCCACAGACCATGACTCTCGCTCTCTTCCTGTCCCCCTCTGGGAGAGGCAGCTGCTGACTCTCCCCTCTTCCCCCTCTCTTTCTCTCTCCTCTTTTTCTCTCTCTCCTCTTCTCCCCTTCTCCCTTATAACCCCTTCTCCCCTTCCCTCTACATAATCCGCCTAATAAATGTTCAACTTTACATGGTGTCTCTCTCTCTCTCTCTCTCTCTCTCTCTCTCTCTCTCTCTCTCTCTCTCCCCCGCCGCTGCCTGCTGCCGCCACATGGCTGGGAATCAGCCACATGGAGACATGCCTGTGTGGTCTCCTGCGCCTGGGACTGGCAGCTTTGGGACCCGCTGTGCCCTGTCTGCTGGGGAACTTGCAGCAAGAGCAGAACAACCTAAGCCCTCTGAAAGAGCAGCCAGTACTCTGAAGCACTGAGTCACCTCTCCAGACCCCTAGCAACATTCCTGGAAGTAACATTTGGTCATGGAGTGAGTAGGTATTACAGACCCTAAAGGAACACTTCAGACCATGAAACAGTGTGTCTAGCTTACAACTTTAACTGCAACATACAGGAATAAGAGAGCCCTCAAAAGACATAAGAAGAAGAGAAAGAAGGAGGAGGAAATTAACATGTTTTCCATTAACATTTGCTTTATTTACTTTTGATTAATTCAAATATATTCCCACAGAACATCGTGGGAAGATGTTAAAGTCATCTGAGTCCATGGCATGTATCATTCTTCCAGGGATATTCAACCCGGGGATTCCTGGGAGAGATGGCGAAGGGAATGACGTATTTGGAAGACCTAAAATTAATATTCAGTTAAATATTATATTAAAATATGACAATTTGATTCTGAATTCCATTAATGCCTCTAGAAAGGAGGAGATTCAAACAAAGCACTAAACTGTCCTAGGTGGTGATTATATACTAGGCTCTGTCCGAAGTGCTTAATAGGTAGCATGTGTGTGCGCATGTGCGTGGTGTACGTGTGTGTGTGCACACGTGTGTGTGCATGTGTGTGTGTGCATGTGTGTGCACATGTGTGTGGTTTTTTGAGACAAGGTTTCTACGTGTAACATCCCTGGCTGTCCTAGAACTCACTCTGTAGACCAGGCTATCCCCCTGCCTCTGCTTCCCGAGTGCTGGGATTAAAGGTGTGTGCCACCACCACTGGCCATAGGTAGCTTTTTAAAAGCATCATAATAATACTCTTACCAGCACCATTTCACAAATGAGAGCTAGCCAGCCAGTCTGGTGTGGAAACCTGCTTATGGGGACTAAGCGATCAAATGAGTCAGAACTTGGGTAGAAAGGCTGAATCCAAATAATTTCCTCTGAACCAGCATGCCTCATGGCTTCTCAAGGCCTAAGATCAGTGCAATTCTTAAGACGTGTTTTTAAATTTACCCATCTATTATTATATAATTTAGTAGTAACATGCCTATCAAAATGGCACCGTAGGAGGTAAAGATACAGTTAAAAATAGACGCGATCCCTGCCCCAGATATTTACATTCTAGTCTAGATGAAATACAAACATAATAGACTCACAGAAATAAATAGAATTAACACAAGCTTCAGCGAGTGCCAACATAGAACTGGAGATCTTGTGGCATTAAATAAGGGAGGGAGATGCTTAGGGCCTAAATTTTCATGGGAGCCTGGCAAAGGATTGCACTCAGGTAGTTTATTTTGTAAGCTGATCCAAAAGACAACAGCCAGGAAAAGGAAAACAAAGAACAGAGAAATGTCAACATTAGGAATCATTTAAGATTTAGTAGGTCACTCAAGGACAGTGCTGTGAGCCATGAGGGCATTTCTGCTTGCCCACCAAGAAACCATGAAGAATAACCTCAGAAATGTCCCACCCAATGGAAGAGAGATGGACACCAATCCATGAACTCCCGCTGGTCCCCGGGGTTAATTTCCTATTTCCAGGCCTTGTGGCTACAGATCCCCTGCAGCTTCAAGAGAAACTCTGAAGCAAGAACTGTAATGCGTGAGGCCAGGTGCTCTTTGGGGACACCCGGCCAAGGTTGCTGTAGCCGCAATGACCAGAGGAAGGGGTGGGCTCAGAGGATGAGAGGACATAAAAGGTGACCAATAGGAGGTCTGCTTTAGATGGGTGGGTCGGAGAAGGCGTCTTCAAGATGGTGGCTTCTAGACTGGTGCTTAAGGGAGGTAAGGTGCCCAGTGTGACAAAAAGAGACGAGGAGCACCTTGAAAGAACCGAGAAAGAACTAGACTCTCCAAAACTGCGAAGGCAGGGAAGTGGTAAGGAAGGTGAGGGTGAGGCTGTACACCGTGTTAACGCGAGAAGGCCAGTGGGCGGAACCATGGGTAACATGATGAGGTTACATTTTCATGTGAGCTTATAACTTTATGAACGAGTCATTAAAAAAATGTGCTTTGTAGACTTTGACCAGGAGTCACAAAGCTGCAGAGATGGAAGACTCATCAGTGTAAACCTGGGCGGTGAAAGATCTGCAGCTCTGCTGCCCAAAAGAATCCAACACGGGCCACTGGATGCAACAAGCAAGAGGCACTTTATTGGATTAGTACACAGGCCTGTGGATGGACAGACAGCAGCAGCCTCAGCAGAAGCTTTGGCTATCTGACCACCCTGGGTGTTGTTACAAACAGCTTTTATAGGCAAAAAACCACAAAATTAACATAAGGGGTACAAATACAATGCTGATTGGTCCAAATCATTAGACCAGGGTTACAGACAGGGCCAAATTAACATAGTCCAACCTACTCTAGGAAAAACAACAGGTGAGAGCAAACCAGGGTTTAAGAAACTGACAAACTTGTTTTTCACATTCAGTGTTTTTCTCTTCTCAGTATCTTTCCATGGTAGTCTCTTGGTTGGGGTCTCATATTAATATCAACTCTGTCACTAATTTGCTCCCATATCCCAGAATGTCCAGATCATTTATTAAACAGTTATCCCTTTTGCAGAAACCTAGGTCATTACTTGTCCCTGAGAGTTATGGCACTCAGTAAAAGAATCTTTCAATAAAAGATTCTCTTTTCAGCAACCTGCCAGCTTCACCTGGACCTGTTCTTAATTTTAACCTTGTGGCCAGCAGAAACAGTGTCCATAAGGGTCTAACATAAATTTTTGGGGCTGTGATCTTTCAGGAGGTCCTTCTACACGGGAAGGGATTAAGCACCGACAGCATCAGTGTTAAAGGTCTTTACCCAGATGGGTCTTAGACCTCCAGCCTGCAGAGTCACGGTCCTGGATCTCAAGCCTGGAAAGAGACTAGGAGCAGAACAGCATAGACACAATGTGGGGAGCTACTAAGAACCTGTCGAGTCAACATTAACCATTGCTAAATAATAAGTTTTAAATATCGAGACTTAAAAATAAGTGGAATAAGAACTCAAAAAGGGCCAGGTGGTGGTGGCGACTGCCTTTAATCCCAGCACTCAGGAGGCAAAGGCAGGCGGATCTCTGTGAGTTTGAGGCCAGCCTGGTCCACAGAGGACAGCCAAGGATACACAAAGAAACCTCAAAAATAACCACAGCAAGAACTCTAAAAGGAGCTTTCTTTCCCCTTGAGTTTTACTCCACCTTCCCCTGGGAAACCTTTCCCTTAGATTTGGGGTGCATCTGCTATGCTGGACCCGAAGAGGGCATTAACATTCTGGTCCAAGACCCAATAAAGCGCCCTTCCCTTAAGGTATTTGTTGACCAGGGATAGTCTGTGTTTATGAAACCATATTTGCTACCTGGTTTCTAAGCAACACGAAGCACTTGCACTTGGGAGTCATGAAACGTAATTTCCTCTTCCCTTGCCTACCTGACCCTCAGCTCCAGGTCTGTCACTACACATCCTGCCTCTGTAGCATCTTCTATGGTTGTTTTAGTCAGAGTAGCTAAGTGCTGAATAAGATTCCAAGGACTTATGACAACAGAAGTTTATTTCTCATCTTTGTCACGTCCCCATACAGCGCTCAGCGGGACTTGGTTTCTGACAGTCATTTGGGCATCAAGGCTGGTTCCTTCTTTCAGCTCTGTCTTCTTCTAAGTCTTCGGAATCCATCAAAAGCATGTGGGAAGGGTACCACAGCTTGTAGGAGGAGTACTGGCACTCCAGTGGGGACTGGTTCCATGGCCTTCCCTGGTGCACAGAAATCCAGGGGGAGTGCTTAATAGATATCCAAAAAGAGAACACCTGGGATGTTGGAGACTACCAGCCCCCGCTTCCACAGTGGAGAACAATGAAACACTACCACCTTTAGTGGGAATTAGAGAAATGCCAAAGGTGTTTTATCCTCTGAAGTTTAGGAGAAACTCAAAGGATGTAGTATGGGCAGTCAACTTTAAAAACAGAAAGTGTGTGTGTGTGTGTGTGTGTGTGTGTGTGTGTGTGTGTGTGTGTGTGTTATGGGAGCCACCTGAAATGTGCCTCAATGAAGAGTGCTTACCCAGTGTGTAGTAAATTAGAAAACCCTGGATCCTGTCCCCAGTACCCTGTAGAACCAGGCATGGTGGCTCACACGTGTGACTGCAGCATTCAGGAGGTGGAGCCAGGAGGATTAGAAGGTCAAGGTCATCCTCAGTTACACACCCACTTTCAAGCCTGCCTGGGGTACCTGAAACCCTATCTTAGAACAGAACAAACAAATAAGCAAACAAGCAAACATGCCCCCCCCACTGTGTGCTCTGCTGTGTACTCACACATGCATGTGCACCCACCACGTTTATTTCCACTAATTAAATATTCAAACATATTTAAATAAAGTACACTTAGGTTTCCCTTTTTTCTAGAGTTGTGATACTTATAGGCTCGTATAGATTCTTTTAAAAAAATTGTGCTGAACTAGATGTAAAATTTAGCATCTTCACTATTTTAAATGAACGATTTAGGAGCATATAGTGCCTTTCTGCCATTTCGTGCACAGCCTCTGGAGCTCTTTCCGCAAATTCAGAGCAGTAGCTTTTTCTTTTTTTTAACATAAAGAAAAATTTTAAGATACAGGTTTGTAATTCTCCCAAAAAAGTTGACTGTGTCCCGAGTGGCACTTGTTCAGCTTTTTAAACTGAGGCAAAATGTGAGTGACAAGCTATGTCATCTTAATCATTGGCGGGGGGCAATTGTCATCAACACCCAGAAAAGGCTTTGCGCATGGCAAGCACTCGCTGTACCTCTGACTACAGCCCCAGCCACAGGAAACCTTTACGTGCGCACTTCAGTAACATTAAGTATATCCACATTGTTGGGCGATACCCAGGACTCTGCCTCTAATAAAACTGAAACTCTAGCTTTTAAACAACGGTTCTTGAAAACAAACAAACAAGGAATAATTCCTCTATCACCCCTCCCCCAACTTCTGTGATCACAACTCTTCATCTCTACAGATGTGAGCACCATAACTACCTTCTCATACAGACGCATCTAGTGCTCATCCCTGAGTGACTGGATATCTCCCCTGCCCGTACTCCGGTGATCGCAACTCTTTTCATCTCTACAGATGTGAGCACCATAAGTACCTTCTCATGCAGATGCATCTAGTGTTCATCCCTGGGTGACTGGCTGATTCCGCTTAACACAATGTCCTCAGATTTCATCCACTTTATAGCCTGACTCCGAATTTGCTTTTTTTCCCCTAAGGCTGAACAATCATGATAATTACTCTCCTCCTCCTACACCAGACTCTGAATAAGACAGAATGCTAATAATTGAGCATGGGGTCCTTAATTCTACCATTCATTTTCTTTAGTCTCACTGGATAAGTCCTTATGTAATAGACCCATTTCTTAAACTGATATTCAACTTAAATGATAACTTGGTAACTAAAATGTTTGTCAATAAGTATGGTACATTGTTGAAGCAAAAGAGTTTAAACTTGAACGAGTGGGTTATTATCAAGGTTAGTTCTCATGCAGGTTCTGTTAATGATTTGTGATTGTGATATTGGTAATATATCCTATAGAGGCGAGAGTCTACAAAGACAGTACAGAGGCCTTGCCATCCTCATTCTTTAGGAAGGATGCATAGAACACGAGAGCTAGCACTTTCAGACTGTTCTGAACACATTTGTGTTCATGGGTGTCCAGGACGAAGTGTCCATGGTCAGCAAGTTTGAACACTGGAATAAAGCCTTCATTTTTATGAGATGCACTTGACCAAAGCCAAAGAGCAGGGACTAGAATGCGGTCAAGGAGCATGTCCCTTTTTCTTTAGATTGTTGGTGGGGGTTGGCAGTGATTGAAAGTTTAATCAATTCTCAGGCATGTTTGAAATATAAATTTATAGTTTAGTTGTTGCAAATTGGAATTTTCTCTGTCTATAGCTTTTAAGTCTTTTATTCATTGTCAGGAACACTGAATAAGCTGTACAGTGCCCATGTGCATCATTACAGGGTCTTACAGCTCCTAACAGTGTCAAAAATTGCCCAAATATCAGTATGCCTTTTTCCTATTATCAGCTATAAGCCTAGGTTCTCAATAGACACTACCTTTCTGGGGATCACTATTATAGACCTGTCAGGAACCTTTGCCCTAATAAATAAGGGTATTACAGGAGGTTAGCAGAGACCTTTGATTTAGAATGTTTAACAGAGCCAGTTAGGGCTATTGACTCTAGGAAGCTAACAAAGATTCGGAGACCATTGTTTCAAGGATGTTTGCAGAGATTCCCTCTTCCAAAGTTAGCTATCCACAAAACAATGTTTCCATTTACACAGGTGTGCTAGATAGCGATTTTATTACCCCCAGTTCCTGCTTGCTGCCCTAAGTCCCGACCCCCCACCCAAGCCTAGCTCCCCATTTCAGAGCTATATATACCGGCATTCATTCCCTAATAAAGCAAGACCTTGACAAGTGAATTTTGCTTGGTCTTCTTCCTTTCTCTTGCTCATGATTTTCAGGTAGAACCTCTTCAGACCCTGAATAACTGGACCTGCAGGTCGGGTCATAGACCTTTTCTGTTTTCTTTTTCCTGGAAACTCTCACCTCTATCTCTACTACTGTGGATGGTCTCAGGATGGATGCTGAGGCCATGCCACAAGGATCAGCATCCGGGGAATGACTGCTCAGGCTGCACATTGCAGTGATGTGGGAGAGAGCTCCCATATACCATCACTACCATGGCAATGCACAACAGAGCTCTGATCCTACTTGCTGTCAGCTGGGAAGCCATCTCTTTATAAGATACATGCCCAGCCTGTGGGAGGGCCTTGAGCACAGTCATGGTGTATGTAGAATGAAGCCTTCAACTCTATTCTCTCAGGAATTTAACTGAGTCCAAGATTTAAATTAACACACACAGACTAATGCAACAAAAGCATACCAGTTCAATATGTTTTGTATGATCCAAGAGCACACACAAAGAAATGATGTTAAGAAACCCAGAATCTATATACTTCTGTGTGAGGTTCAATAGAAAGAAACTAGCCTGGCAAAAACTCAATTATTTTTGGAAACTAGAGGAAGATAAGAACTGTTTTAACAAGATCTGTTTGTATGGAATTCTCTTGGCTCTAACTCCCCATCAAAGAATGCTTCTTTTTTTTTTTTCTCCTGGTACAGGGAGGGCATCTTTCACACAGGAGTTTCATCTCTTGTCTGCTAGAAGCAAAGGGGGAAGATTAGATGGGCCCTTCTTGCATCTGCTATTTTTCAAGTGTCTTTTGCTCAAGGTAATCTTTATATTGAAGTGGAAGATTTGGGGGTATGTATTCTGCCAGGTGTCAACAGTTTGGTCTCCTGACTACTCCTTTATACTAAGCTCACCAATCACATCTTCTCTCGCTTGTTCTGTACCAACCAAAGTGACTCAGCCAGTCGCTGATTGGTCCCCAATTAAACTCCCAGTATATCTGAATCTCAAGTTCATGTATGTTTTCTTCTTAATCTCCCAGGAGCATGATAAACTTCCAGAGAGCAGATGAGCCTGTGGCTTATTTGCTTATACCACACCGTACCATAGCTTGTCATTGTCTTACAATAAATTAATAAATAATAAACACACAACCTACTTAATTTCTTTGATGACTTGGTGATTCCAGGCCAGGCAACGGAAGGCTGCTGTCTTTTCCAAAACGTCACAGAGTTGTTCATAGTTCTCTTGTTTCTGCTCTTTTCACACCGGAACCCACCCCACAACTGAAGTTAGTGCTCTCCAATCCTGTGGGATGAAACACCCTTCCTGGACTCCAGTAGAATCAGTGTTCACGTATCTAATTCCAGTGACAACAAAACACGGCACGGCGATCGATGCACACCTGTTAACCCACCACTTAGGAAGCTAAGGCAGGAGGATTGCTATGAATTCCAGGCCCACCCTGGCTACATAGGAAGATACTTTCTCAATATCAATGATGACAGTTGCCTTTTAGAAGGCCAACTGAGGTTGTTTCTCTGTGTTCTGAAACTCCTGCACCTGAGAGCCCCAGAGTGTTGCCCTGAATGTCTTTTCATTCTCTTGGTTTGTTTCCCTCCAGTCTTGCTTTCCTTTCACAGCTTTGCCAAAAATTCAGGTCAAGGTCAGATCAAGGGATTATCTTGGCTGAGGGAACTAAATTTAACCACAAAGAGCCTCTCCCCTGTGAAAAGGCTAAGTGTGCAGCCTAGAAATCTGCCTTCAGACTCTTGCAGAGAAAGAAGAAAGCTCCTTTAGAAAACATGCAAACTAATTTGCTCTGCTTGTCCCCAAGTCAACCTTGCTGAAGGTACCAAACATAGGCACAAATGCTGGAGGAAGCATCAGAATACCTGGAATCTCTTTCTAGCATTCTGTGTTGTACTTGACCTCAGCCACAAGCATTTCTCCTTCAGCTTTGGCCCGCCCCTGTCATCATGCTGGCCCAGCATGGTCACCTTCCTCTTACTTCAGTGTTTGTAGGTTTCCAAGACATCAAACCAAGAAAGTGATATTTAGCTCTTGGGTCCATTAGCACCACCAACCTGGAGGGGCTTCTGGAAATAGACTAAAATGTTGGCTTCTTTGTAGCATGAAAAGATAAAATGTGTCAAGGGTGTAGGGTCTTTCATGAGGAGAATATGATACCATCTAGGTGTGTAGGATTGGTTAAGCAGGACCAAAGTTTATTCAAAGAGGACAATTTTATTAGAGTTTAAAAGAAGATTCTAGGATATGTAAGCTGTAAATCTCAGCAGAGGCCCAGAGAAGGAGAATGGAAGACAGGAAAAGGGTCCAGGACGTGTGTGTGTGTGGTGGTGGGGTTCTGCTAGAGTTAAGCTGGCATGGAAGACAGACACATAGCAGCCAAGTAGCCACATGGTGGGGATAGGAGCTTTGAATAAAGTATGAGGAAGTCCAACGTACCAGAGAAAAACAAACAAACAAACAAAAAATAGACTTAGGTTCTCAACAGCATGTGAAAGAGATAAGAAAAAAGAAAAAGTCGGAACTGAGAAAGTTGAGCAGACCCAACCAACATCACGATGGTCATGGAATTGGGCTAGGGGATAGAAATTCTGAAAATGAAAGTACAGTATCTTGCTAAATAGATAATTATTCCACCCATCTCTCTTAAACCCACATTCCTAGGGTGACCCTGAAGGGTATTCTCTTAGCCAGGTGGCTGACCAGCCCAATTGGATTAATTCATTTATGTTTTGGGTAGGTTGGAATGGTGAGTCTCTACCCAGGCTAGAGATTTCATCCTCTTAATCAGAAGGAACAAGTTCCCTTACTTTTCTGTTGTTGCGTCAAAAGGGCAACTCCAGGCAACTAAAGGCATTTGATACCCTTAGAGCCTTCCACTGGGAACCATGACAAACTACTCTGCTATATCCCATTGTGGAATATTAATTTAAGATGTGTTACATTTGTTTCCACTGTGGAACATTTGTTTAATGATGCAAAGATGTGCTGTATTCTTTTATGTTGCATTTGTTTAACTCTGTGCAGCTGTGTTACTTTGCCTGTCTAAAACACCTGATTGGTCTAATAAAGAGCTGAAGGCCAATAGCTAGGCAGGAGAAAGAATAGGAGGGGCTGGCAGGCTGAGAGAATAAATAGGAGGAGAAATCTGAAAAGAGGAGCCTGGGGACTAAAAGAAGGAGAGGAGGACTCCAGAGTCCAGCCACCCAGCTACACAGCAAGTCATAGAGTAAGAAGTAAAGAAAGATATACAGAAATAGAGAAAGATAAAATCCCAGAGGCAAAAGATAGATAGGATAATTTAAGAAAATCTAGCTAGAAAAAAGCCAAGCTAAGGCAGGCATTCATAAGTAATTATAAGCTTCTGTGTATTTATTTGAGAGCTGGGTGGTGGGCCCCCAAAGAGTAAAGAGTAAAAAAATTCAACACCAATACCCCATTGCCCGTCCCCTATCAATGTTAGTGGTTTATTATTATCATCTAGAAAATCATCTGGGGTGCCTGGGATCTCTAAGTCGTTGATGCAAACCAGTGAGAGAGAGCAAACCTCTTCCCCTTTCCCCAGTGTGTGCTGAAAGGAAGGCCAGCATGTGAAAGAGAGGCTGTTGGAGGCCTACGTGGTTTTGAGGAGATCAACTTTGAAGGAGGCTAGCTGGACCACACTCCCACTGTCCTCTAGGTTCCTCATGGCCTCGAACAAGTCACTCTCGGTTTCTACACAATGGACTTTTCAAGTAGACTCAATAAATCACATTGCAAGTCTCAACTGAGAAAATGTGTCCAAATGTTCTAGTTATCTTGCCTTATCTATTAAGGACAGAATAAAGTTCATTAAGAATGACATTGAGTTCCTAGGGAATTCATGATTGATGAGCAAACAGACACTGCTGAGCATTTTGTGGCCCTAAAACACACTCGCTGGGTGTCTTGTTCTATGTTTCCCTGTATTCTTTGTTGTTTGCTTATAGCCCAGTTTTCTGAACTGCCTCAGGGCAGAAAACTACCCCTTTATTGCTATATTCCAAGGTCACATCTATCTGCCTTATATACTCTTTGTTGAATAAATAAAAACTGAATAAGTGAAAATCATAAATTAATAAGTAAAGGAACAAGCAAGCAAAAGAAGACTCTTGAAGGTAGGCTTTGTATGCTTGTTTCTTTTAAGCAAAGACAAACGTTTCTTATGCAAACTACATCTAGAAAACCAGCACTTGTCCTGTTGATTTTGCACTACCCCACGTTTACAGATCTGTCTCTTGGGAACGCCCAGTCACACGTTCATTTTTCAAGGGTTCTTTAAGCATCTACTCAGCATGGGCTGCTATAGCTAAACACTATAAACTGAGCACAAACAATAGAGATTTATTTCTTATGTTCTGAAGGCTGGGAATCTAATATTGGCCAAAAGCCAGTGTAAGTCCTGGGGAAGGTCCTGTGCTTTGCTTGCTGATAACTTTCTTAGCTGTGTGCTCACATGGTAAAGAGAGAAGGCCATCGGTGCCTCTTCCCTTCTGTGTCTGAACACTGATCAATTGCATGATGGAAGCCCCCACCTTTGTGGTCTCATCTAAAGAGAATTCTCTCTTAAAGAGTTCCCTTCCAAATACTATCACACTGAGGGATAAGGCCTCAATTTATTAATTTTGGAGACATGCAACACTATAAAAAGGGTTGGATGAATTAAATACACAGCCAATGGGTGTGATTATTTTTCTTTCTAAATCTTCATTCTATCTGTTGTCTGGGGAAGTAGTTCCTGTGGGTCATGACCTCTATCTCCAAAAATTATTTATATTATGATTCATAACAGTAGCAAAATTGCAGTCATGAACTAGCTACAAAAATAATTTTATAGTTAGGGATCACCACAACACGAAGAACTGTATTAAAGGGTAGCAACATTAGGAAGGTTGAGAACCACTGGTCTATGGGTTGTCTAGGATGAGTCCATTTCAAAGCCCTTGTTTGGTCTGCACATCTGGAATCTGGACAGTTTAGAGTGGAAAAGGAAGGGAAGCAATAGCTGCAAGAATGATTGTCTTAGAAATCACTAGACCTTTGAACATACAGGGTCCAAGTTTCTTAACAGAAGCCCTGTGAGCAGGAGGATGAAGCAAGTCTGCATATGCTTCCTAGATCTGGCAGGGAGCCAGTTCCTGATGGTGTACTCCTTGTTAGAGACAATATTAGTTGGTAGCCTATTCTTAAACCATTTCAACAACCAACTTAAAGAGAAAGGAGAGGTCGGGAGAGGCAAGACACATGCTTTACATCAGCATATATAGTATAAGAGGCCATGTCCAATCGAGTGGGTAACTTAGAAGCTACTGGCTATAGGAATTCCTGCAGCACCTCCCCGTTTTGTTTAAATAAGAAAGTTCTATGCCTAATACAAAAATATAGACAATAAGAATGAAGATTAGGTATAAAAATTAGAATTACAACCAGTATAAACAATATTAAGCACGAAACATGTGATAAATGTTTCAATAATTATCCTATCCTAATGAGTTTAAGTCTTGTATAATAAATAACTTGGCCAAGTCATGAGAGGAAAGTAACTACGAGTATCTAGTCTTCAACCCCAATGAAGACCCAAGAAGGGAAATAATACTTGAGTAAGCAGGAAGTGCAATCAAGCAACTTCCAAAGTGTGCAACAAATGGCTACCTGGGCAATCACCCAAAGTCTCATTTGCAACATTGGAGCAACCATCTTTGGCTAAGGCCTAGAGTAACTGACAGACAATTTTCAGAGGCAGGAAATTTTTGAAAACCATCTTACCCTGTCTTGGCAAGATTTGACAGTCTTTTTTCTTGTATCCTGCTTGTCCTGTCCAAACATCATGCATTTTTGTCAGTAGTCAATGCATGGGCAGTTCCTTGCCCAAAGGCCAGTTTCGCCAAAGAGAAAACAAGCTCCAAGTGGAGTGTCTTCGGTGCTTAACATTTTTTTGGGAATAGATGGGTGCTGCCAGGAGCACTCGTTTCTCATGTCAACAGAACCCTGAGTTACTTAAATGCCATATTCTACAGTTCTTTGAAGCAGTTGAAGATTACCTATCTATGCAGAATATAAACTGTGTGTATCTAAAGAACTTGATTAGTCTAACTATAAGTATGACAAACATGGATGACTATTAAACAAGCAACCTCTTACAACAAATTGGCATGCTAACATGGCCAACTAAATCCACTTAAAGCCTGAGAGGGCTTGAAAAGGAATTCTAGACAATAAAAAACAAAGTTTAGCTACATTTATTTTCCTGAATGGGCTTTGCTTGCTAGTGGCAGGCTATGGCTCTTTTTAAAGGGGTTTTCATGATTCAGCAATAGCAGAAAAAAAGCCATGCCATTTTGAAATGCTGGCTTTCTGGGTTGTGCTGCCAACGCAACCTCTGGCTCTTTCTGGAGACCGAGCATTTGAATGGGGTTTGTGAGCAACATGTTATGGTTTGCTCGTTGGCAACATGGACCAGCTGTGTGCCTAGAGATGGGGCAATGTACATGGCCCTGGGAGGTGGCTAGCAGCTCTGTCATGCTAGACTGGGCAGGGCAAGCAGAAAATTCCGTATATACCCTAGTAATGCTGCAGCTTAAGTTTTTAAGAAGTGCTTAGCATTTTAAAAAGCAGACTTGGTCAGAAAATAATTATAAATACACAATAAAGACAAATTCAGATAGAAAAGACCTCTAAATGGGTCACAGTGTTGAATAAATGAATGTATGCTTGGAAGAGAGAAGATAAAGAATAAGGAGTAAAGAAAATAAGCCATGTAAAAATGGAAAATTCACAGAGAGCCTGGATTATGTATATTATTGTGTTTTTTCTGAATTTTTTGACTGTGAAGGAGTTAAGTACAGAGACATTTCATTGTATGGACTGCTAAGCTAAACTAGCATGTATATTATAATAGTATCTTGACTCCAAAATTTGAGTCTAAGGATATGTTGCTTTGGAAAAGAGGTTCTTCTTTTGTTTCCAGAGAAGATGAGAACCTGTGGAATATTTCCAGACTAATGTGGTTTGATGTACCAGGACCCTCTGAAAGGTTGCTGTGAACACCCTTAAAAAATTACTTCACCCAATAAACAGCAGGAAGCAGTTTGGAGAGAACTATGCCCATATTCCCAAATATTGTTTATAAATGTTTGTTTACATTTAAAGGAGAATATGCTATAGAGATTTGCATTGGTATAGATCTTGGTTTATTGATACAAATTTAAGGTCAATTTTGTTATACTGTGTATATGTATATTTCTGCTCTTGATCAAGGTATTGTGTTTGTGCAGCTCATTTAAAAATGTAATATATAATTAAGAAATATAGGTTAATTAATATAATTAAGAAATATAGGTTAACTATAATATAATTACAGTTATCTATAATAGTCAAGCTTGTAGTCATGTTACTTAGATTTTCTAGATGTATAGAGATGTATTTCAGATGGATAGGTATTCTTCAAATCTTTCAAAGACTGCAGAATATGGCATTTAAAGTGTTTTAAGAATTTGGGACTTTTCATGACAGTGAGCCACATCTGATCCTGGTAGCACCAATCTACTTTCAGAGGATTATGGGCTTTGAAGAGGCTCCTTATGGAATTGGTTAGCCATATGGGCAAGAAACTGCTCTTGCCTGGACTGCTTGATGAATTGGACATGCAGGACCTGCAGAAAAATGACTGCTGAACTTGCCTAAAGGTGAGATGATCCTTTGGGGTTCCTGCTTCATGAGAGAATAGCGAGAGTCTGCTAGACATTCTGCAGGACACAGAAGAAAGTAAATGACAAACTGCCAATATAGTCAGAACTATCTTTGAAATTTCCTGCTTCATGGAAAAGTCTGCTGGATACTAATGGGCCTGTGGCTGAAGATGGATGCCCCAATGGTACAGAAGAACTTTGGGTGACTGTCCAGGCAGCAAGAAGTCTCTGTCAATTCTAGAGTTTTGGAAGTTGCTTACAATGCACTTCCTGCTTACTTAAGTAATATATCCTTCTGGAGTCTTTGATGGAGTTGATGAATTGATAGTACTAATTGATAGTTTTTCTTAGTTATGATAAAATATAAAGTAAACATAAATATTGTAACTGTAATTATTGCTTGATACCTGTTTTGTTATATGTAATTTTACTATGTTAAAATTAAAACCTTCCTTTTTATTTAAAAGGAAGGTGATAGGGGATTCTCCTCTGTATGGGGTGAATACCATTGGTTAATAAAGAAACTGTCTTGGGCCTCTGCAGGGAACAGAGGTGGACGGAAAACTAAATGGAAGGCTGGGAGGAAGAAGGTGGAGTAGGGAGAAGCCATGTAGCCCCTCCAGACACAGACACTGGAGGCAGGCTTCAAACATTAAGCATTTTAAGATTGACTGGAGAACAGTCATTGTGGGTCTCCTTCCGAGGGCACCCACAGTGCCTAGCAGTGTCTGGCAAACAAGTGCAGCGCTAGGAACACCCCCATAATGCCCCCTACCCGACCCCCACCCCGTCCCTCCTGGGTCATGCAGCTGCTTCAGCTACAAATGCACACGCTATCAATACCACTGGGTTTCCCCCCAAAATTGCCACAACCTGTAATAGTCTCCATTGAATGAACAATTTCCACTATTGTTTTCTCCCTTCATGTTTTGTCCATAAACCAGTTAGTTCAAAGGTTTTTTTGTTTTTGTTTTTCTTTTCTTCTTCTTCTTCTTCTTTTTTTTAATGCCTACAAAAGCCCCCAAATTACTGATCTGTAGATTTGGTATAGTGCTGCTGTCCACTGATGTGTCTGCATTGGGAAGTGAGGTAGAAACATCATGCCCCAAAGCCACTTGAGCAAGTCACTCACTGGGCAGGCACGCCCCCTGAGGTCCCCGCCTCCTACAGGACACCTACTAGCAAACTACTTCCTAAACATTCCCTGGAAAACTGCAAAAACCGGACATGGCTGTAACCAGGAAGAGGCAGGAAGAAGCTGAGATGACTGACAGAGGGGGCGGAATTTCTCTTCTCTCTGGTGGATCATTTGATAAGAAACCTGGATTGCAGCGGCCTCACAATGGCCTATTTATTCCGCTCTCGCTCTCATGCACCCGGCAGCCCGGGCTGGGAATCCCGGGGGTGGCAGCTGTCCCCGGAAAACGGCGGCGCTGGGCCACAGGAAAGCCGGCTGATAAGCCATCTGCAGACAACGCTTCTTCCTTCCTTAGAAGCTGCCACTCAGACAACGGACAGATCCTGGGCGACTGCGCAGCTCCCAGAGCGTTGGGGTGGGGGTGGAGCGATCGCCTCCTGGGTAGATAGGACTGAGGTTGAGCCCATTCTGGCACAGCTCAGTCCCATGATCTCGCACGCCCGCGAGCTGGGGCGGCGTGGGGGTGGGAGTAGGGGAGGCTAAGAGGGGCAGTCTGGCACTCTGGCTCTTGCTTGGTGCTTTAGGCTGGGATGGGAACCGACTGGCACAGCCCTTCCCGACCGTCCCCCGGGGTGATTCCTCCCTAGTGGATTTCAGTCAAAAGCAAAAGAAACACAGACATTTGTCGCCCTACTAAACCCTTAGAGCTTTGAGTTGCTGTTCCAGACATAAAGACTTAACCTCTTTGGCAGGATGGTCCAGGAACAAGTATAGAGACAGTCCTGAAATGTGGCCCCTAACTTCCTGTGACTGGTATTATTTATGCAAAGACAATTAAAAGAACTGGCAGCAGCCATTCCTGGGTTTCAAGATGCCCAGACTCCCCAGGGAGTGATGGTTCCTGTAGAATTGGAGCAGCAGCTGGCCCCTGCTGCTGTTCTATGACAAGATACGTACTTTCTTTTGTGAGTCCCTGGTTTGGAGCCCAAGAGAGCCTTGGGAGAGCTGTCTATAAAGGGAAAGGTCTGGGAAGGCCAGGCCACAGGGGTAAGAGAGGGGGCTCTGAGAACTATGCCTGTGGCCAGTAGGGCAGGGCAAGAGGGAATGGGGTCTCCAGGTCACAGAAGGAGCTGGTCAGCTGGGAGCCAGGATGTCCTTCATCTGCGTTCCAAATTGTACACAAGTTCCACAAAGTCCAAAAGGGGTGGGGGAGTCAAGTCAGAGTCTGGCTGTGCTCTGAGGTACCAGGCACTGTGGCCAGCAGACTAGTGACTCCTCTGCACGGTATCCAGAGGAATCCCAAGCTCTTTCAGGCACTCACACTCCACCACCACCACCACCATCATCACTATCATCACCATCTCCAAACTTCTCTGCCTTTGGCAGCAGAGGCAGAGCTGGGAAGAAATTTCTTCTCTTGCCACTTGCAGGGCAGGGCTCTACCAGGCCGGGAAAGCCATTCTATCCTAAGGGCACAAGGTCCTCGGATTGATTATCCTATAAACGAGGGACAAAGTCAACTTTTGAACCAGAGGAACAAAGAAATTATGCTAAGAACCCCTGCTGCTCTGTGACAGCCTGAGACCTAAGTCGCTTAGCACTGTGAAGCAAGGTGCCTCCTACCCTCTTTGCTATGAAAGTACCCTGGCGTGATCTGGGATTTCTCCAAACTCCCCATGGCATCTCTCACATCTCGGGGGGAAGAGTGGCCTGAGTTCCCACCAAATACAGGTGATGAAAGCAGCTGTGTTCACATTTCTTCTGAAAGGCACAGCTTGGGATTTCCTTATCCACCTACTTACTATGCGGCATCCCTGTAGCCTCCTTCTGCACCACTTCAGAAAAGCGAGAAGTGGCTCTTTCTAAAGAATAGACTGGGTATTGTCTCTGAAACTCCGTTATTCTCATCAGACCACCGGACAACTTGAGGAGGAATGTGATCATCACCCCCCAGTCTTACATAGCTTAGGCTGGCCTCAAACTCTGTATGTAGCCAGAGATGACGCTGAACTTCTGATCCTCAAGTCTGTCATAGCCACATGTTGGGGTGACATCTGTCAGGGTCCAGCCTAAACGGGGTTTGCATATTCCAAGGTAGGAGCGTATGGATTAGAAAAATTAGGTAGGAGGGACAGAGATATGAAAGAAACACAGAGACATAGAACCAGGAGGGCAACCCGGTGAATACTGAGTCCTGAATACGCCTGCATTTATTTTCCATATTCTTTGGGGTATACCCCAATCCAAAATGGGGGGAAGAAGGCAAAAGACTGCTTTAACATGACACAAAGGACAAACAGAACAATTACTTGCTTCAATATTTGAGACATCAAGCCACTATTTTTGGAGTTAAGTATGCTGATGTTTTAGGACATACAGCGACAACACCTTAGACCAGGTATCCTGTAGGTAGCCACTCCCTGTGTCAAACCTCCTGTCTTAAAAATGGAGGAGCAGGAATGGGCTTGAATTCTCTGACCTTTGGTCATGGTGAAGCATACCCAGCTCTATGGGCCATCTTAATATCCAAAACACCAAGTAACCACACCCTAGGTAAAGATATCTTGTTTGTAGCCACTCCTTAAGTCAGACTTCTTGTCAATAACTTTGAAAGAGCAAGAGTAGGCTTAAGCTCTCTGACCTGCAGTCAAGGTGGAGCAGAACCGCTTCTGTGGGCCTTCACATGGATCTAGACCTATTGAGTTCTGGGATTGCAGGCATGTGGCAGCACACTTGATTTATGTAGTGCTAAGCACCGAACCCAGGGCTTCTTCTGGGCTGTATCCATGGAGATACAGGCTATGATGACTATGTTCAAAAGAGAGACTTCGTTTGTCAGGTAACAGGCTTTGCAGTGTATTCACGATACCAGTGTCTTTCCAGAGATATCTAGCTGGATAGATATCTATTAATTGAATCTATCAATTCATTTCATGTACATTCATTTAATGAGCTCTCAACAGGGTGTGATGGCTCATGCCTGTAATTCCAATATTCTAGAAACTGAAACCGGAGTATTGCCATGAACTTGAGGCCAGGCTCAAAGACAGTCAGGCCTTGTTTGAAATACAGCAGACACACACAGCTCCTGTAGAAGCCGCACCTCCAGCTGACACTACCGTTAGTGGGACAGTCAGGAAGCATGAGCTCTGTCCCTTTCTCAGTCTGTTTTCTGTTGCTGTCACTAAACACCACAGTTTATACAGAGAAACGTTTATTGCACTCGCAATTCGCAGGCAGGGAGGCCCAGGGTTGAAGGATGGCATCTGATAAGGGTAGGGCCTTCTTGCTGGTGGGAACTTTGCAGAGTCCCGAAGCAGGGAGTATACAGTACAGTGTGGTACAAGCAGAGCAAAGAGAGCTCACGTTTGTGACAAAGAAACTTTCTCAGTAGCCATTAACCTATCAGTTTGTGAATGAACTAGTGCATTTGTGAGGTTAGAGCCCTTAGGACCCAGTCATTATCACAGAGCTTTGGAGACTGTTTCTAGCCCATGAATTCTAGAGGACAAACACCGAAACCATAGCAATACCCCAGTCTCATTCAGGGTCAATCGCTTTATAGAACGGTAGAATTTCAGGCCTGGACCCAGGCTTCTGATTTACCCTGTCTCCTGTTGACACTCGAATCTCTTCCATCCACCTAGTGGCAGACACAGAACCTTGCTAGTCCTAAATCTCTGGGTTTTCCCACAAGATTCATGTCCTTCTGTCCACTGTCCTGTCCACCTGCCAGCATCTAGGCCAGATGGTCCTGGACGGCCTGATCTAAGGAATTTAGACACATCTTCCTTTCCAGTTGCTTAAAGCACAACAGACAGCAAATACCTGGGTGACCCCAAGACTGTGGGCAATATCCGGGTGACCCCAAGACTGTGGGCGATTGCCATTAGGAGTAAATGCACAGAACTCTCATGGTCCCCATTCAAGTGAGAGATTAGGATGGAAACCACAGCATGTAGTGATCTCTAAGTGTCATGCTCTTCTCTGACCCCTCCCATTCCCCCCTGGTTTAGCAGAGTGTGGTTTGTGAAGGCCAGAGCTGGCACGTTCCTACACTGTAGGTTAAAGAGGCAGCAGGGAGATCATGTCCCTTTCTCCTGCTGGGCAATCTCTCCGCCTCAATCTGCTTTAGAAAGGAGAAAGTTTAAACCATAAAGACTCTCTCTTTTTTTTTTTTTTCAGATCCAAAACACCCCTTCTAAATGTAAAACAGTGGTGGTGTGTGGATTCCTTGGCCTCTGGAAGACAGAAATGCTTTATGACTCCCACAATTCCAATCTAAAGAACTCAAAATAGATATTTTAGTACTTGTAAGGCAGTGCCATCATTGCGGCCTTCACAGTGGTGCAAAAGTGGAAGCAATCTAGATGCCTCCCAATAGACAAATACTCACACCAAATATACTGCCCACAGTCTTGGGGTCACCCAGGTATTTGCTGTCTGTTGTGCTCTAAGCGACTGGAAGGGAAGATGTGTCTAAATTCCTTAGATCAGGCCGTCCAGGACCATCTGGCCTAGATGCCAGCAGGTGGATAGGACAGTGGGCAGAAGGACATGAATCCTGAGGAACAACCAAGAGGTTTAGGACTAGCAAGACCATATTCCCCAGCAGCCTCACCCTGAAGGCACTTAGGTTTCAACCATTATGGACCTTGTCTAGAGTTGGGATTGGTGAGTACCGGAAGCTGTGTCCTCTGGCAGGTTTGTGCAGTCAAGGAGCCATCTTTGAGTTGCACCACAGGCTCCTTGACTTGCAGGGAGGCTAGACATTTGTAGTTCTGGATTCACGGAGCTTCTCTGTAGATCTATGAATAATGAGGATTGTGTGCACACGGAGAGGGGAGGACACAGAGTTCTTCGTCTAGATCTATGGATAATGAGGACATCCAGTTACACTGAGTCTTTGGTACATGTGGAGTTCGGTATAATTTACATGTGACTTACACATCTGAAGCCTAAGCGAGTTCTTACCATGGCTCTGTAAGTTAAACACTGTTAATTTTTCTGTCTTATGCATGAAGTGTCTGACGAAGAGAGAAATTGGAACTGAGTACTAGACATCCCAAGTGCCAGGCCATGGTGTCTGGACTGACAGCCAGCAAGGAGAGAACCTCGCGGTCTCCCTGCAAGGGCTTGCTGGGCATCACAGAGTGACTCCGCCCACACTTCCCCTTTCCTGTAGAATTCTAACATGCTTCCCTTTTGCTCTTCCAGGGAGGGCATCATCTCCTCCAGCATCTGGTTTCAATGCCTTTGGCACCCAAACTGTGTCCATCCCCTGGAGCAGAGAGCTACTGAGTTTCCTTGACAGCATTCTAGCGTTGTTTCCAACGCAGGGCTATAAATAGCACAGAACAATAGCCCGTCTTTCCTTCTGCTATTGTTGGTGTGATGAGCTCTGGGTCAAAAGACACCCAGGCAATGAACAAACAACCACCGCTCCCATGAAAGGCGTTAGCTTAGGCATTTGTTCCTTTTCATGGAGAGTGTGTGAGGGAGACTGACTCATTTTTTTTATTACCGACTTCTTGGAGACTCAACTTTGAAGGCTGTTTTTCTTTTCTTTTCCACCCTGGCCCTCCAGTCCCCAGAGTAACACAGCACCCCAAAGACAGGAGCCTCTACAGTTAGTAAATCCAGACTGCTGAGGATGTACATAGCAAAGGGCCACTAGTCTAAGATGAATGGGTGGGGACTAGGTGACATCTGCCCTGAATTACAGGTGAAGGAACTGAGTCCCAGACGGCAAGGCAATGGTGTCATACATTTCAACCAATGGCATGCAGAACTCAAACCCTTGCTAGTCTTCTGGTTCCATCTACATCAGAGCCGTCTTCTCCACCACCACTTTTGTGTGGCTTTTCTCTCTCTCCCATTCCGCCCCTGACAGCAGGGACACAGTGTGAGAAAATGTCAGACCCACAGCAAGAGTCACGCAATTCCCCCAGTAGCTAATTCTGAGTGGTTTTCTTTGTCTGAAGTGTATCAAGACCAACTGAAGACTCTTTTTACTGCTACTTTTCTCTTTGGTGTAACAAAATCAACTTAAGGAAGAGTTTCTTTAGGCTCGTGATTTAGAGGGCAAGGTCGGCCACAGAAGGGAAGGCATGGTGCTCGAGTCCTGCTAGCTGTGGAGGCGGGAGCGGGGAGCAGCTGTCCACACAGCATCCAATCAGGACTCAGCTCACCTTCTCCAAACAACCATTCAGTCCCAGAACCCAGCATGGGGTCATTCACCTCCAGGATGGATCTCCGCCCCCCCCGCCCCCCCCCGCCCCCTCCTCCTGTTAGATCTAGAGGTATATCTCCTCAGGGATTCTCAGTCCCACCGACTTGACGTGAAGGTCACAGAAAGCGCTGTGCAAAGCCACGTGGCCTCCCCAAGACACTGAGGTTTTTTGTTTTTGTTTTATCTTAGAACCTTGGTCTTCTCCTTTTTAAAAAGTTTTAAGATGGTTGTTGGTGAAGCTGCAGAGATGTGGCTCAGTAGTTAGGAGGATACACTGCTCTCACAAAGACCTGAATTCAGGTCCCAGTACCCACACTGGGTGGCTTACATTCACGCATAACCCCACACCCACTTCTGGGCAACTTGGGCTCTTTCACTCATGTGGACTGCTCACACACAGGCGCTCATATATATGCACATTTAAAAATGACATCTTTGAAAACGTTATGAGTGTAGGTGTTTTAAGATTTAGCCTTATCCCAGGAGGCCTGTTGGAACACAGTCAAAAGCATGATGCATGGTGAACAATGCCTTGGGGATCTGTGAGAGAGGCTACAAGAAAAAAGCCAGAGGACCTTTCACCTCAGGTGCATTTTGTTCCCTGGATTGTTCTTGCAGGTGATTTTTGTGCCTCCTGTGACAAACATTTACATTTAATTTATAAGACATGTTTGGATGTCAGAACACAGCTATAGACCCAATCTGGTCAATGTATCCTGAATCTGGATATAGCCTTCTGCCTTTTTTCCTGGAGGCTCTCATGGTTTCCTCAAGGCATTGTCTACCATGAATCACTCTTTTGATCGTATTCCGACAGAGGGCCAGTGGGAAATTCCTCTAGGAAGGCATGGGTCTTCCCCTGCCATATTTGAGACATGTTGGAGAAATTAACAAACCACCAAATTATTCCACAAACTTTCTAGAGGAGAAGTTCACAAGGCAGGCTTGTTTTTTCTCCCCTTACTGACTGGGCCATCCAAGGTTGTCTTAGAGTGACAGAGAAAGAGAGTTCTGGTATCATATTGCATAGAGATCTGTTGTCACCATTGCAGCATGTAAGATAAGGTCCGTGGCCTTGCAGAGTCTCGTTGCCCTCAGAACTAGAGTGAGGTAACACTATTATTATCTGCCTTACAGAATTGACACACTTAAGCCAATACCACATGTAAAGCCTGGCACACCTTAACATGAGCAGCTGTTCTCAGTATACTTTAGGGAGCCATATACCCATTATCAGGACTGACATCCAGAATCCTGGTACCAATTGACTCTCATCTCTATACTGTGAACAATTTATAGATGCCTTTTCTAGCTCTATCAGAAAAGCTATGTCCTCCATAGCTTGTCCTCCAAGGCTTTGGAAGGGGGGCATGGCTACTTCTCTGATGCCAGGTTGGTGGCTGCAACCTGATACCATCTTTAAGCCTGTCCTTCATTATTTCCCATGTATCTTTGTTTTGTTGGGGGTGGGTAGGCTTGGAATTACAAGGTAAACCACGTGACTTTAATAAGACATACCCAGCCACGGTCCTTTGGCAGAACTGCTGAGGCAGCAAGAGTGATGGGGCCAAGCTTCTTACACCCGTCTTGGGAGCTTGTCCTTGACTGACCTAACCTCAACCTAAACTTACAGGAACCGAGGGAGTGGGTTGAGGTCAATGGCCAAGTAGATGAGTTTTTGTTGATTCTGTGCCTATGACCCAGAAAAATAGGTTCAAATGACCTTGAGCCAAACCTCTTTGTTCTGCAATGTTCTGGCTCAAGGAACTAGTGATGATTGATTAGACAATATTGGTAATGACATTTACAAGAGAATATGAAGACTGGGCACTGACCTGATAATAGCTGTCTTTTGCAGCTCTCATTCCAGCTGAAGAAATCAAGATTCAGAAACTAGAGTCTCTACTTTAAAGGACCACTATTATTCAGATGGGACCCCCCTCTCCCCCCTGAACACACATACAAGGGGTCAAGGAAGTAGGGAACTCTCAAAGCCTGCTTCCAGGGACAAGCAAGTCTGGCACTTCCTACACCTTCTCAAACAGTGTCACTCTCAGGGGACCAGGTATTCAAATGCCCGAGTCTGTAGGGAATATTTTTTATTTAAACCACCATGAGTACCTTCTTGCCATAAGGCCTTCCCCAGAGCTGAAGTCTCCAGAACTGTGAGCTAACTAAATCTCTTGATAAACTAGCTTAGTATTTTATCACAGTGATGTCAAACAAATGGACCCAGGGTCACATAAAGAGCTCAAAGTCAGGGTTCAAATTCCCACCAATTCTTACCCTAAACATCTACAGTAGGCTACATAGCCTTTGAAACCTTCTGGAAGGGCTTCGCTACTGCTGGCCGGGTGAGCCAGAGGGTAGCGTGAGAGGAGTCAAGTGGAGCCAAGCAGATTCCAGTTCTCTCAACTAGCTCTCCACTCTCCAGTACCCTCAGAGTCTCCTATGAATCCTTTAGAACAGGTTCTGCTTGAATGATCCAAATCCTTGTGCGAATAGAAGCATTACATCATCACTTACTTACCACTGGCTCAGTCATGCTTACCTGCGCTGCAAACATCAATGTTTGCACCTAAGGATCGCCTCTTTGTCACGTGAGTCTGAGCTAGGCAATCTCATGTACTCCTTTCCTCTGAGCTGGCTGGAAATACTGCTACCAGGATTAAAAACAAGAATGCATTGATTTGTGGGAGCACTTTTCATTCTCAATACATGTAAATGTTGTCAGGGAAAGACAGAAAAATTATCTTTGCAATAATGTGCTGGGAAAGTACTACACACACACACACACACACACACACACACACACACACACACACACAATACCCCTCTTCAAGTTGCTTGTAAGTTTACATGTACTGGTTCTAGTTCAGATTCTGCCAGAGTCAAAGAAGCTCAAAAGAAACCCAACTTCTTTTGTTGTGGTTGTCATTTGTGTCGCTTTCTTGCATAGGAAAACCAGAAAGCAGCACCACAACTCTGGGCTTCTTTGAAGGTCTGAATCATAAACCAGAAGGACAGGTACGGTGGGCAGCTGTCGGAGTGGCAGTTGTCTCTGGAGAAGGAGAAAACAGCCCGACTGGAAGGAAAGGGCCCTTTTAGCCCCTGCTCTAGCCTTCTTCTCGTGCAGTCTAAGCTCTGTGTAGTCTGACAACTTCTCTATTTTGTTTTGATCCAGGCTCCCGCTGGGCCCAGTGGAGCCTTGTCAGGAGAGAGAAGCCTACCATTTTGCACACTTTTGTCTTTTCTGCTGTTTATTTTACTAAGACTTTTAAACCTGTCAGCGGATCTGTTTCCAGTCCAGTCTCCGTGGTAATAATCTCCCTTTTAAAGATAAGCACCCCGAGTGGGACAGACTGGAAGTCAGATGGGCCCTACGAAGTTGCTGAGTCCGCTGGACTCTTTGAAGATGTCCCACGACTCAGGCTTTACTAGCTTCAGGGTAAAAAAAATAAAAACTCCACTTTGAAGGTATCAGAAATGCTTTAGAAATCACTAGAACACTGGTACTGATCTGATACAACCCGTTCAGAAGCCATCACACTTGTCTTTTGTTTGCTGATAAAATCATGATTATATTCATGCAGACTGCAGACAATAAAAACACACAGAGAAACTCGGCCCTCTCCAAGGCTTAGACAGATAACAAGCCTAAGCTTTATGTAACAGTGTAGCAGACCTAAGCACGCCTCCTGCCTACAGAGCGGAATGCTCACACACATGGTGGATTGGACTGTCTTGAGGTGGGGTGTGGCGTGTGTGTGTGTGTGTGTGTGTGTGTGTGTGTGTGTGTGTATGTGTGTGTGTGTATGTGTGTATGTGCGTGTGTGTATATGTATGTGTGTGTGTGTGTGTGTGTATATATATGTGTGTGTGTGTGTGTGTGTGTGTATGATAACTTCTCCCCTTACCAAAATAAAATGAACGTGAAGCATAACTCCACTCCTTCCTGTGTTTGAATATCATTGTGGGAGCTGTCACACGGAACTGTGGAAACAGCCATGTTGTTTCCATGACCAAGAGGGGAAAGGCTCACCAAGAAGCCCCCTGACATTGTATTGTGCAGAATGATGGCCTTGTTCAAAACGATGTGAATTTGTTATCCTATTACCTATCAGCTGAAATCCCTCTGTATTTTCAAGGCTAGGAAGCTCTGAGCAGTGCAGATGGCCTTCTGGTCTACCTGCTACAGCGATCACCACTGACAGTGTTTGCGCTGTCATGGTGCTTTATACAAAAGTGTCTCACTGTTTTGTTATCAAGGTGGACACAATGGGGCCATGATCTCCACTGGAGAGAGGCTATTGCTTGATGACTTTGGGTACCATCCACCTTCCCTGTCACCATCCTGAACTGTCTCTAGGGCCTCTAGGGAGGTTCCTGAACTGCAATGTTTGGACCTGCGATCCAGGCTCTCTCCATGCTATTAGTCCTTCCTCAAGCCTTTCAGAAAGGGCACTCTGACGTGTAGCTGGATTCTTGGTTCCCAACTCATTGCTCAGAGGTAAAAAACTGAGTCCTGAGGCAGTGGGCAAGCTAAGTTTTCAAATGAAGTCTGAAAATAAGAAGCAATGGTTTTGTTGAATAATTGCCTAGGAAAGAACTCAGCTCCCTCTCCTACTTCCTCCACCCACCCCACTCTCTTCAAGCTCTGCGTAGCTGTAAGTCAGCACTGACGTGCTCTCAGTCCCATGTCCCTTTTACGAGACATCTGCCCTAGGAGAGCTATCCAAGTGGATAAGTGACTTTAAAAGAAAAAAGGAACATAGCTATAGGGATGGTTCAACTGTTAAGAGAGGACCTGGGTTCAATTCCCAGCACCCATATCATGGCTAGTAATCATCTGTAACTCCAGATCCAAGGGGATCTGATGCCCTCTTCTGTCCTTTGGGAGACTGTACCCATGTGGTGTACAAACATATATTCAGATCAAAAACCTATGTACATAAAGTAAAAATAATAAATCTTAAAAAAAAAACCCACACACAAGAAAAAAATGAATGAAGTATCCGTTCATCTTGAGAAACTAGCCATTGACTGGGTAGGTAATACATTGACTAACTATGGTGGAACAATGGCACAATACAGATTTTTCAATTCATGTCACAGCCTGACTTACCATTACCTTAGTAAAGACGTTATTAAATGATGATTTTAGAATCATAGTTGTCAGTTAGTAATCGTAGCATTTATCTTTAGGACCTCTCGCCCCTCCTTATTTGTAGAGTCTAACTTCTTAGCAATTCTAATTTCTCAGCCTGGGATAGGTCACAGGAATCTGCTCATCCTAATTCAGTCAGTCCCCAGCCTTCTGATGCTGGCAGTTCAGATGCACTGCTTGAGCCTGAGAGCCAGGAGGGCCACCTCCTGAGCAGTAACCTCTGACTTCTTCACGATGTAAGCAGCTTCAAGAAAAAAAGGAAGGGAGAGGGAGGGAGTGAAGAAGGGAGGGAAGAAGGATGGGAGGGGGGAGGGAGGGAGGGAAGGAGGGAAAGAAAGAAAAAGGAAAGAAGGAAAGAGAGGGGGAAGGAAGGAGGGAGGGAGTAAAAGAGAGGAAGGAAGGAAGGAAGGAAAGAAAGAAAGGAGGCTTTAAGTAGTTCAGACAGTTTTGGCCAAAGCACTTAGTAAAAAAAGACCTGAAATCCCTTCTGGGAGAATGGCTACAGCTCCTGAACACTGTGTGGGAGCTATGCGGGACTGGCTGCTCTGGACCATGGCTTCCTAACTAACCTCTGTGTTAGGTTTCACTGTCTCTCCTAGCATCTTCTCGGCCTGGACCCACAGAGTTCCTCTATGCAGATAAAGAGGCTGCCTTATCTGGTTCACACAAGTTCTCCTTTCCAGTGAAAACCGCTTAGAAATTGGTTGCAGACCAGGGAAGGGATTAGAGGCCAGAGCCAGGGCGAGCACCTCTAAGTAAACAGAAGGGGTCACATGATTTATCGGGTGATGAGTGTTTGCTGGAAGGCATGTGGTGTGAGGTTACCCTCCAGTCAGAGGGAGAGAGGGTGGGGAAAATAAAAGAAAACAAAAATCCTCCTGCTTGCTTTTGTTTTTGCTTGCCCCTCCTGTATGAACACTCCTCAGGGGGCTGGTTCAGCACAGTGTCTGTGGCCTCAGGTGGAGGAGGGAGGCTGAGCTGGACCAGCAGCCTGGCAATGTAGGGGTTCTGTCATCAGGAAGCTCTCTCCTGCTAGAGGCCACTTTCCAGATGTTTCCCCATGTCTTTTGGATAGTCCTATTTCCCAGGTTTTCCCCTCGACTGGGTTTTATGCTGACCACATTAGACCCCCAACATTTGTGTCACCTGATGACAAATCCTTCACTTGAAAACAAGGCTTTTGGAAATAGACGGGAGCAGAAATGGACTGAACCAAAGGGAGGGGAAACAGTTGTAGAGCCTACAGACAGATATGCAGAAGGTTGTGTCTGTCTCCACGCTGATTAACTCACCTGTGCATCCCTAGAATTCCACACACCGAATGCTCACTTTCGGGAGTCTAGCACAGCTGATGAATTCTGCCCCCAGATTCTTATCTTCTTACCGTAGACTAGAATTTCTTTGTCATTTAAATAACTTCTGTAAATCAAAGGCCAGACCACCAGCATCCTAATCTATGGCTGACCCAGAGAAATGAGGGATGCACAGTCTATTGAAAAAGACATGCAAGTGGTTCCGGAAGACATGTGCAGACGCTCACATGTGCAGATGCTCACATGTGCAGATGCTCACATGTGAAGATGCTCAACTTCTGTTCCTGAAGACATGTGCAGATGCTCACATGTG
>JAQHUG010000152.1:2075134-2145134 GCA_028555095.1 Dicrostonyx torquatus
CTCACATGTGAAGACGCTCAACTTCTGTTCCAGAAGACATGTGCAGATGCTCACATGTGAAGATGCTCACATGTGCAGATGCTCACATGTGAAGATGCTCACATGTGCAGATGCTCACATGTGAAGATGCTCACATGTGAAGACGCTCAACTTCTGTTCCTGAAGACATGTGCAGATGCTCACATGTGAAGATGCTCAACTTCTGCTAAGCCAATTTAAAATGATTTTTTTAAAGATAGTTGCTTCTCATCCAAGAGAAAGGCAAAATCGACTGGACTACTTATAAGGAAATAATACAAAGAGCTTTGGGGGTGTGGTCCTAGCCTGGCTTTTGAGTTGTGTGGTGGTCACACGGTGTGTTTCATTTGTGAAGAGTTATTGAACTATATGCAGATAAACAATAGGCTCTTCCTAAAATGTTTCTATTATATCATTTAACATGTATATTGAGATTGCACTTCTTTATCTTATAATAGTGCCAAAGATAAAAGTGAGAACATATTATGTATGTGACATAAGGTAGAGAATAAGCAGTGCCTTATGTGAACAAGGGTATAGATGGCACTGTTTCTAGGTAAATAGGCAGTCCTTGTCAACCCAGAGATGCACACACTGTCTGGCACAGTGATGACTCCTGTTCACATTGTACAAAGAAACAAATGCAGTGTCATCTTCTCCAGAAGTGTGTGTAACAGCAAGAGCTATTACTTGATAGAGCAAAGATGCTCATTCAAATATTATTGTGTGTGTGTGTGTATGTGTGTGTGTGTGCATGCGCGCGTCTATGTGTGTGTATGTAAACCACTTGCAGAGTTGGTTCTTTCCTTCCACTATGTGGGTCCCAGGAATCGAGCTCAGACCCCGAGGCTTGGCACCAGTTATTTATACCTACTGATCCGTCTTACTGGCCCCATGATATTCATTTAAAGAGAAGAATCCTGTAAATCACTGTACATATATAAACCAGAATGCTACCCAACTATGAAAGGAGATTAGAAACTCTATACAAACATCTCTATAGAAGCAGAAAATCAAGGTATAAAAAGGCCTGATCTATTACTGGAATAAATAAGAGGGAACAATACTGAAAGGAATAAACTGCCAGAACACCCAAGCTTCTGGTAAGACAGCTTTTAGAAGCAAATTTTCAGATGGAAATACAATCAAGATGAGGATTTTTGCTGTTTTATTTCCATAATTTTTGATTTTTGTGTTTGTTTTAGTTTTTTGAGATAGGATTTCTCTGTGTAGCCCTAGATGTACCAGAACTAACTATGTAGACCAGGCTGGCCTCGAACTCACAGAGATCTGTCTGTCTCTGCTTCCCTAGTGCTATGATTAAAGGTATGGGCCACCACTGCCTGGCAACTTTTGAATTCTTAATCACATGAAGGGATGTTCTAATAATCAATTGAGAGCATTTAAAATTGCAAGTCTGTGTTTTCTCTATATAGTAGTTATTACTTAGGCTCCACTTTCATTCTTTCTTTCCTTCTTCCTTTCCTCCCTCCCTCTCTCTCTCCCTTCTTCCCTTCCTCCTTTCTGTTGTGGAAATTTATTCAGCCAGTAGCCTTTTGGGTACCAGCCCATTAGGGCATGGTCTGAGGTACTACATATGGACTGATAAGCATAGAAAGAAAACGTGCTCACTTGGCTGGTGGTCTGGATTCTGTTCACAACTCTCAGTGCCCACAGAGCAGAGGACTTCAGTGGCTTTCTTATTATGAGTATTCCCCAAGTAAACATTTGTTATCCTTTATTCTGGGCTCTTGTGGACTTCCTTAACTACATCTGCATTTAGTCAGTAGAGAATGAGACTCTGAATCTCAGGCTTGTAGTTCCCACGTTGGGTGCCATTTATAATCAGATATTTTTCTCCCATCTGTCAGTTTCTGATTTGGTGCAGGACAATTCTGTATCCTGTCAATCATGTTTTAAATAAATGCTGATTGGTCAGGCAGGGAGTATAGGCGGGAAAACCAGACAGGAAGTAGAGGTGAAAACAGGAGATTTGGGAAGTAGGAAGCTTCCCTGGTATTCCTGTGCAGATCTCCAAGGAAGCAGCATGTGTCCCTGTCCCAGCTGAGAAAAGGTACCGGCCATGTGCCTGGCATGGATGGGAACAATGGGTTAATATAACTTATGGGAGCTAGTAAGAAGCCTGAGATAATGGGCCAATCAGTTAATAACCTAATGTAGACTCTCTGTGATTTTCTTTGGGGCTTGCTGGCTGCGGGGTACTGGGCAGGACAGAAACCCCAACAAGCCGGCCCTCATGTTACACTGATTAACCATTTTGAGACTTATTATTAATTACAAACTGCTTGGTCTACTAGCCTAGGCTTATTATTAACTAGCTCTTACAACTTAAATTAACCCATTTCTATATTTTACCATGAAGCTCATGGCTTGGTATCTCACATCTTGCTTACCTGGTGGCTGCTGACATCTCTCTAACTCTATCTTCTTTCTCCCTGTATCTTTTTGGATTTCCAACCTAGGTATATTTTGCCCTGCCATAGGCCAAAAGAGTTTCTTTATTAACCAATGGTATTAAAACATATTCACAGCATACAGGAGACATCCCACATTACCTTCCCTACCCCACCCTTCCTTCCTTCCTTCCTTCCTTCTCTTTCTTCTTTCCTTCCCTCTTTCCTCTCATACACATTTAACAGTAGTCTATGCCACTAAGTCAACTACTTCTGCAGAAAACAGGGACAATTCTACAGCAGATCTCTAAGTCAGGTGAATAACATCATAACTTCAGACACGTCCAGCTGGGAAAAACCCCACACCATCTAGAACGGAGAAGAGGGGTCCAACTGCTTTGCTGACTCCTCACTTATCATGGGCTACCATCACCCACCAATTACTGAAAAAAAATTTTTTTTTACCCCATCAAGTATCATTTACTAAATAGCAGTGCCATTCACTAGCTGTGGGTCTGTCATGACCACTGTGTCATTTTCTGCCCTTTCCACTCGCCTCCTGAATAGTCTCTTGTTTCTTCATTTCTGGGCTGTCTGTTTATACTCCCCTCCATTGTGCTATGGCCTGCATCTCTCTAATGAGCCTCATCCTGTGTTTGACAGACAGTTTCTGTTTTGACAAGGTAAAATTGATCGGCAAGTTATACACATGCAAAACATCTCTCCATAAAGTCTGCTACAGAGGAAGATTCGAACGTTGTCCACTTCCTTGCAGATAATAACTTGGGAAGTGGCTTTAATGGCCAGATGAATTCTAAATGGAGGGCTCTGTTTAAACTTCACAATCCATAAATAGAAGCCAAGTGCAGACATCCTGCCTTCTGACCCGACTTTTGCCATTGGAAGCATTTAGGAGTACACTAGTATTTATTTGCTTGATTTCTCTTCTGAAAATGAGACAGAGTGGGTGCACACACAGCAGGAGGGCTAGACAGATCCCTTCATGCTTGCCTGTCCCTGAGACCCGATGGAAAAGCCTAAACAAGTCTTCGGTAGCCCACTGACTTTTGAAGTGGGATTCTGGTTGAATTCTGAATTCAATGACTCCAAAATGAGTGTTTCTTGTAAGCCAGCCTAAGGAGGTAGGTGGCTTATGACTATGCAGTGGCATTTTCTTCTCACAGACTTAAAGACATTCTGGGGAAAAAAAGACTTAGAAATATTTAGATTTAGGATCAGTATCATGGGGCTCAGAGATAATGTCAGAGGTCATGAAGGGATAGCAGATGACACAGACAACACCAGGGCTTTGTCAATCTGTGTGCGCTAGTTATGCTGGGTGGCAATGAATTCCCTGAAACAGCTCCTTCAACAAAGCCTTGTTTCTCACCCATGCCACATGATAATCCAAGATTTCTGGGGACATTGCTCCTAAGTTACTGCTATCTTAACTTCTGGGACTGAGGGACAGCCACCAAGGGGAGTGTTGCTGACCCACCACACAAGGGAAAGACCCTTCACTTGAAAAGGATCACACTTCTGCTCACCTGCCATTGCTCAATGCCTGAATTGAAAATGTTAAAGAAGTCTAAGCCTCCTATGAGGTGAAAAATGACCCTAAAAATGGTGTGCTTTAGAAACCTGGAGCCCTGAGAACTAGCTGAAGAATTCTATGTGAGAGGGTTTATGAGTGTCCTTCTGGGGAATAGCTTCCTGACCTTCAGAATATTTCTGAAAAGGGTCTCAGACCACCTTCCCACAAAGTTAAGAACTAATGATTGCAGCCCAAATTTCTTATTTTACAGAAGAAAGAACTTGAAAGCCAAATCTTTAAACAACTTGCCAAAACCCAAAACAGTGTCCCTCACTTGCCAAAACAGCCCTTAATTGGGAGCAGAACCAGTCCCTGCCAGTACAAGGAAAAACCATACTTGCAGGCACGGCAAAAGGCTCCAGCCCCACTTCGCCAGCTCTCTGCATCCAAATTTAATTTAGAAAGGAAGAAAAGAGGTCATGGGAAGGGTCTTTGTTTCCTGTAGGTTTCAAATCCCAAATGGAGGCTGGAAACTGGTAAAGGATCCTCCTTGGAAACTGTTGAAAAATAACTCATTTGAAAATATCCCAATGCCAAGAAAAACGTGACCCCGTCCCCTGCTGTCTGCTTTCCCCTGGGCTCTTTCCTCCTGTCAGGTAACCTGGGCTTCCCTGGTATTCTTCCAGCTTCCTCACATCTCCAGCTGAGCTTCCCGTAGGGAGGGGGGATACAAAAGGCATTATCCTGGAAGAACTGGTTTTTCCATCTCGTTTCATAACTCCATTTCCTCTTCGGAAGACCATGTGTTTTCCTTAATTCATTTCCTCCACCCTGTCACCTCCCTTCTCTTTACCCCCACGTCCAGCCCAGGCTGCTCTATCATTAGGGCTTCTCAATCAGCTTTACCAGTGTTCCATTTCAGCCTTAAGACACAAAAAGGTGGAACTTCCTCTTTTGGCCCTTCCAAGTTTAAGGACCCTCTCCTTTGTCCAAGTGCCACAGACAGTAGGATAGATGAGAAGAAACTTTAAGGACTCTCTCAAGCCTCTGTTTTTGTCATTCAGACTTGATTCACTATCTCTCGGCGTCTCTCCCACTTGCTCTCTGGTTTCTATGCTGCTTTTGTGTTTACAGGCTCAGATAACCAGGTATGGAATGTACAGTACACGAAATGTGCAGAAGTTCTTGAGTGTCAGGATAGAAGGGAAAGAAAAAAATCGTTTAGAGAATGATGAGATTGTAGGAAGGCAGAAATGCACGAATTCCCACCTTTAGTTTTTGTGTTCCAAAGAATGAGAATTGAAAAGTGCAGCTACATTTCGAAGCATTAAAGAGTTGTTTTTACTAAATCAGTGCCAGGCCAATGTTCATGGTAACGTCTCCACCCTCGTCCCCACTTAAATCCTTACAGGACAACACCAAAAAAGAAGCAGCAGATGGGGAGATGAGTGTGGAGACAAAAGCCTCAGGCAGCTAAAGTAAAAGCATCTTCCCATTGCCAGTTGCAAAAGAACTGTGCAACCCTGTGAACACAGACTGGATCTCCCTGGGGAAGGGCCCTAAGGAGACATTTCACTGGGTGTGATGATAAGGCTGCTTTAGAGACCGATGTAGCCCAAACACCCAGTCAGAGTCAGTACCAGAAGCCTGCTGTGAAGTCCGAAGCATCTAAACCTGGAGAAAATGCACACAGCTTCAGGTTGGTCCCTCCTTCTCCCTCTGCATCCAACTTCTGTTTCTCTAAACAGCTGAATATCTTGGTTCTCTAAGGATTTATATTTTTGTCCCCGCCACCACCCCACCCCTGGCAAAGAAAAAAAAAAGATGCAGTTGTAGAGAAAAGGTGATTTTTATCCATCACCAACATTGAGCAGGCGCAGATATTTTGGAGGCTCTAACACTGAATCTCCCGAATTCCTCCAATTATGAGAGGAAGGGAGTGGGAGAGGTAATGGGACTTTGGAGTCCTACAATGTCTTTGACTAGCTTGGGGGTGGTAGGGAATGGACAGAGAAGAATCACATTAGTGCAGATTAGCTGAGGTTTCTCCTAGAATATACCTTGTTGGCCCTCGCTCCCCACCTGGTACTAAGATGTAGTTTACACGGAATCAACGCATGAGCCTTCTCATTCCTAGTAAGACAGCCACGTGCCCTGTGGTCTGCATGCAGAATAGTGGGAACAGAATGAATTTTGTTGGAGAAATTATTCCGTGAAAATGGTATAAAGAAAAATAATTAATTTCTCAGAGCCAAAGAGAGACAGGAAACTGGCATGATTGGGTCCCCTCTGACTCAGTCCATCAGACTTCCGCTCTTATTTAGTGTGGACTTTCTCTAACACCATCACCTCTTTCAAACTATGCTCATCAATAGCAAACCTGAGCCCAGGCCTACTGTACTCTTAGTGGGACAGGAGAGTCCCCAGCCCTGCCCTATCTTCAGCCTGGCCCAAGATCTCTGGAGAACATGTAGGTGGCCTTCAGCTTGAGAACTAGTCATCAACATCTTAGTCATCCCATCAGACAGCAAAGTCCACAGTCCAGAAACTTCGACATGCTTCCCTCCCCCATCAAGACCTCACTGGGGAATTCCAGCTAGGGCCCTCCATTAACTCACTTGAAAACATGCCCCTCCTCCAGTCAGGACACTGGAAAGAGACTATTCTCTTCCAACAGTGTCTGTTTGTGTCTAAATATACACACAAATGAGAACCGAAACCTTGAGGCTGATAACAATACTTTGGTTGATTCTTTTAAGGACATTATCAGCAGGAAAATCAAATGGTCAGCTCACTTGGGGTGAGGAGGGGGGCAGGGAGGGGGAGGGTGGAACCTGAGAGAGTCAGGGATTTGCAAAAGCAGCCAAGTCCCAGAGTCAGAGGCATCATTTGACTTCCAGCCTGTTCGGAAGACTCTGGTTAACTTCTAATAAGGTCTGTTTTTATTATGAAATGAAGTCACGCCTGATCCTTCAGGGGCGTATTGTAAATTAGGTCAAACCATCAGTCTTGGTGCTCCTAAAACTTGAAGTATTCCAGTGGCTTTTGAGAATACACAGACGGGTAGAGACCATACTAAAAACAGAAGGCCTAAATCTTGAGCTAAGGGTTATGCAGGACCAATCAGGGAAAGATGTTTTCCTTTCTTTTTTGGACACCTATCTATATTTGGTGTTGGCTTGAGCCATCCTTTGTGACTGAATGAGCCTTGCTAATTGCAGAGACCACCACAAAAGGAAGCTGTTCTCATATTCCGAGAGTAGGATTAAAATTAATAATTGGGGAAGAGGTTGGGCAGTGGCGGTACATACATGCCTTTAATCCCAGCAATCAGTAGACGGAGGCAGGTAGATCTCTGTGAGTTTGAGGCTGGCCTGGTCTACAGAGTGAGTTCCAGGACAGCCAGGGCTACACAGAGAAACCCTGTCTAAAAAACTCAAAAAACAAAAACAAAGAAAAGAAAGACAGACAGAAAAAAGAAAGAAAGAAATGGGGAAGTAAAACAGTAACTAGTTCCCTCTGTTAGAAGCATAGCCGGCTATCATTATCTGCTCCTCTCTCTCTGATCCCAGTGAGAGTCATGGGAGGCTCTGAGCAAACCGGTTGTTTCATGCTGTTCAAAGACAGTAGAAAACAATAACCAGAGAGATCACACAAGAGTGATGGACTTTACTGACTCTCCAAGGGAGGCCTTACCTCCTCTGAGGAGTAAATGAGGGTAGGGTGGGAATGGAAGAACATGGGTGGGGGCCAGGAGGTGGGGAGGGAGGGGGAGCTGGGCCAGTATGTAAACTCAAAAATAAAATAAAATAAAATAAAAAGAATGTTGGATGTTTGAATGTGCCCTGTGGACACTCTAGGGTTGGTTGACTGTTAATGGCAGGCATCTATGAACAGTTCCCCCACACATTCAAGTTTTAGATGCTTGGTCCCTACCCAGGAGTGTCATTTTGGGAGATGCCATAAACCTTGGGAGATGCAGTCTAGTCGGAAGAGGTAGGTCACTAAGGGCAAGTCCTTGGTTGCTTCCTATCTTACTTTGGCTCCTGGCCAGCCATGGTATGAACAGCTATCCCTGTTACATGTCCCTTCTGCCCCAATGTGGCATATGGGAACAACTTCCCATGAACTGAACCATCTGAAGCATTGATTCAGACAAATCTTCCCTCCCTAATTTCTGCCAAGTATTTTGGTCACAGCGATGTAAGGGTTGACCTTACAAAGTGGAGGCCCATATAGGGCCCTAGGTTGGGGTCAGGAGGGTGGGAGTCTGGATAGAAATTCTGCCACTTTCTAGCAGTTGAGAAAACTAGCACACTGCTCTAGATTCCACTCCTCTCTAAGTACAACTGAAGAGCTAGATGATTTGGGAGGGTACATTCTAATGCTGGGTTCTGGCTTTAGTCAGAGAAATCCGAAGATGGCAAGACATTTAATGCTGGAGGTGATTTTATTTAAACAGGAAGACTACTGGGCTGTAATATTTCAGAAAAGAATTAAATATTGGTTTGGCAGTTGGAGTTATTAATGCAATTAGTCACCACCAGACCTTACTGAACTCCCAATGGGTATAAATACACGATAATTGCAACTGTTAAAGATGTTAAGAGTTTTTGAAGTGCTTGACTGGGCAGACACTACTTCCAAAACTTACTAGTGTATCCCATCACCCCAGGATTCTTTGGGGGAAACTTTAAACAGGGTAAGATCCGGGAACTTTAGGACAAACATACCTGTCTTTATATGTCTTTTACACCTACTCTCCTAGCCTCTATTTAAAAAACAAGGGCTGAAGAAGAGCAGGAGCCTGGAGAGCTTTTGTGATGAAGACAAGAGACTCCGATTTTCTTTTCTTTTTTTCGGGGAAGGGTGCATGGTTTTTTGAGACAGGGTTTGTCTGTGTAGCTTTGGTGCCTGTCCTGGAACTAGCTCTTGTAGACCAGGCTGGTCTCGAACTCACAGAGATCCACCTGCCTCTGCCTCCCAAGTGCTGGGATTAAAGGTGTGTGCCACCCCTGCCAGCCCGATTTTCTTTTAGTAGAAGAAAACAAAATGGCCTTGGACTCTTGTGGGAAAAGTGGAAGCTGCTCTTAAAAATTTGATAACTGTTTATGGGGCCAGTAAATCCCCAAGAAAGAGGCATAGTTGAGGCCTATAAGGTCATCTTCCACAAAACTTAAGAATACTACATACTCCTAGACAGGATGCCAGATGAAAGTACTTGATGATAATTCATGAGGGACAAAATGCTTTTCAACTCTGAGATGTACAGTGGTGAAGGGCTCCAAGGTGATAGCTGTAGTTAACAGCAAACTGATCTGCCGAGACTTCCATACAAAACACTCCAGGTGTGGAGGCTTAAATAATGGGGATTTGTATCTTATAGTACCACAGTCTGGGAGACTAGGGTACCAGTAAGATTAGGGAGATTTCTTTTCTCCCTATTTATAATGCTCAGCTCATCACCATGATCTTGTTGGTCTTTCCTCTATATGTGTCCATTCATGATCTCTTTCATTTTATAAGGGATCAGTTATGCTTCTTTAGGGTCTTACCTACAAGATTTCACTTAAATAGTTAGGGCCCAAAGGCTCTGTTTCCACATACAACACACCCATGTAGTGTGAGGATCACATGAGTTTGTAGGGAACATGATCCAGTCTGTTACATTTCTCGGCTTCCCATCTAAGGCTCTCTCTCATTGTAATATGTAACAGCATACTACAATGCTGACTGACAGCAAAAGCAAGACAGAAGTCTTTAGAGACATTTAATAAAAGGCAAGGAAAAGATAAAATGTTTTCCCATTTTCTTATTTTAATCTTATTTCTAGGACTCATTGAGGACCCAACTTTTGGCTTCTTCTGTAATTTACAGTCTTCAATATCTATATTGGATATTTTATCCTGTGGTGTAGGAGGGTCCTTCTGTATTTCTGTAGCTTTCATTGGTTGAATAAAGAAACTGCCTCAGGCTTTTGATAGTACAGCCCTTAGGTGGGTGGAGTAGACAGAATGGAAGGCTGGGAGAGAGAAGGCACTGGAGCAGACATCATGTTTCTCCAGCCCAAGATGGACTTTGGTTAGAATCTTCCTGGTAAACCACGACCACATGGTGATACACAGATTACTAGATATGGGTTAAACTAATATGTATAAGAGGTTAAAACCCAAGTGGGCCCAAGTGGGCACACAAACATCCGAGCCCACAAATGCTCCATAGCCGAAGTCTGTACTGGTGGCAGGGCTTAGGAAGCCGTGTTTCAAAATGTGCAGCTTTTTTGATGCTATTGTCGAGCCAGAAAATCTATCTGAGGTAGATTTAACAAACAGCAAAAAGCTGTGTTAAAGTCTTTCTCTCCTTTTTAAGCCCTCTCAGGTTTTTAAGTGGATCAGCCCCACACATTGGAGCGCCATGAGCATGCATGAGACCTCAAAGCCCACCTCCGCAGTGACACACTTCCTCCAGCAAGGCCACACCTACTCCAACAGGACACACCTCCTAATAGTGCCACTCTCTTTGGGGGCCATTTTCTTTCAGACTACCACAAAGTCTGACCTGAGACATAGAATTGGATGGAAGATAACAAATACTTGGCACATGTGATTTGATTCTTTTTTATCCCACCTTGGGAAGGCATTAGTTATCTGAACATAACTCCAGAATGCACTCACTACAGTGCTCTTTGTATTACTTTTCTTAAACAATGGATGAAATAAAATAGTAAAAATAACATTGCCAATATCTAACACGGTGTGCCTATCAAGGGACAAATACTGTTCCAAACGCTCCTCTGAGACACAATGAAACCATGGAGGAACTGGGATCTGAACTCAAAACACTTGGCTCCAAAGCAACAATCATCTTCACTTCGGCCTGCAGCTTGTCCTCCTTGGATAGTTAGCTCACATGACTCCTGAGACAGAACCAGAGAAATGAAGGAATGTTGCAAACAGCTACATTGGGTCAATATAAGAAAACAACTTAAAAAAAAATGAAGTCACTCCAATAGCAGTATTGATAGCTGCTTGCAGTATTCTGCTTCCTTCATTTGAGGCATCTAAGCAAAGTTGTAGAACTGTCTGTCGGGGTGTTGTGCGTCTGCTTTCTGAGCTGAGTAAAGAAGGGAGAGAGCTGGTACAAATTCTATCTGGCCCCGAGTCAAAGATCCTTTGATTCAAACAATGACAACAAAACGAGATGGACCCATAAGTAACTTCCTTCCTAATTCTTTTCTGCCATCTCCCTTCCTTCTAGAACTGGGAAGCAGAAAGGCCATTCAGGATTTGAACAAAACACACATCATTATAAACAAATAGAGGTCCCATAAAACCCACACAGTCTCAGAATACAAAGAGTAACCATGCAGAAACTTGATTAAATTCTATAAAACCTTTGTTCCTTTCCTAGAATAGGCTTACTCCTTTTCTCATCAGCCCTTCTCTGAGGAAGGAGTCAAACTCACAGCAGCAGAGATACATGTGTTTGTTAATTGATGAAGTTGGCAATGTCTTCAAATATTAACTCTCTCTTTATCTCTCCTCAAGACTGGTATGCTTTGAAGAGCAACCATCCTTCTCTGGAATGTGACCTTGGCCGTTCCTCACTATGGCAAAGAAAAATGCCATCCCTGTAAGGTTACCATTTATTGAAGGGAAAGAGAATAGTGAGCATGTGCAAAATCATGCGAACTGAGAACTCATGCACACTAGGAACTTCGGATCTGTGTCCCATTGGGTCTGTGATTATTGCTTGCAGCAGTTGCACTGACAAGGCTCTTCTTTTCTGAGCAACTGTGATGTAATACTCAGAACCAAGAGTGCACGGCTGTAATACTTTTGCTCAGCTCCTATGACCCTCTGCTTTAAGACAGTCTGGTTTATTAGTTTGCTCTCAGCCCAGCTCTGAGTGTAGGTCAATGCCCTAGAGCTTAGGGGGACACAAATAGCCGACAGAATAATCCTCCTGGATGGTGTACTTCAGAGACAAACCTGTGTGAATAAAACCATGCCCAAGCTCACCATTGAACCAATACACATAGCTTTAATCAAGGCACCTAGGATATCACTGTTTCTGATTATTTTCTGATACCTGAGATGGGGATCATGATTGACTCTTGGACTCGATTAAATCACAGGTAAGTATAGATAAAGGAAAACTCCTTTGTGAATGAAGACTGGTGAAAAACACCCCAGTTAGAAACCTGGGGGGAGGACAAGGTTTCCCTGCAATTCACTAACAGGGAGAGTTCTGGTGTGCTAGTAACCTGCACCTACAACCTTGTTTACACAGGAATGGCCAAGACCTATTCTATATATCCAAACTAAGGTTTGGGTTTTTAAAAATACACGTGTGGCTCTGTTGGGAGATTGGGAACTTAAGCTTGCCTTGTGTGGCAAATCTGTAAACCCAAACAACTATCTAGAGTAGCGGTTCTTAGCCTGTGGCCTGTGACCCCTTTGGGGGTTGCACATCAAATATTTACATTAAGATTCATAACAATAGCAAAATTACTGTTATAAAGTAGCAATAGAATAATATTTTGGTTGGGGGTCACCACATGAGGAGCTATATTATATAGGGTCACAGCATTAGGAAGGTTGAGAACCACTGATCTAGAGAGATAATGTCTGAAATGTTGAGTTCACTGGAAAAATGCAAGAAAAAAGATTGTCAGAGAAACTTATTTCTTCATTAAGAAAAAAAATTATGAATTAGTAATACATAGTGTAATAAGATAAATGACAGGTAACATGTCTGAGTACTCAGACATACATACCTGTTCTGAGCCTTTAGTCTGTGTCTTGGTCACTGTTCTACTACTGTGAAGAGACCCCCATGACCAAGTCAATTCTTATAAGAGAAATCACTTAATTTGGGGCTTGCTTACAGTTTCAGAAGTTTGGTCCATTGTCATCATAGCAAGAGGATGGCAGTACACACGGCACTGGAGCAGTAGGCGAGAGATCCACCCTGATCCACAGGCTGAGAAAGGGAACAAAATGGACCTGGCATGGGCTTTTGACCCCAAAACCTATCCCAAGTGACACAAGGCCACACCTGTTGGATATTTGATTAAGCTGTGAAACTCTGAGGCTGTGGTAATAAAATTAACCTTGTATCAGGGGATGGAACCAGCAGCTAGTTGACAAGAGTAGCCATAAGGGCTGTGGAGGACTCAGCAGTACAGTTAGATAGACACAGGTCAAAATAGGGAAAGACTTAGAAATTCATGGTCATGGTTTGTGATGGTGTGGAGATTCTCTCTTGCTGCATCTCCAGCCGAAAAGGAAGGTCAGCTGGTTGCTTCTTGTCTTCTCTTATCTAGAAGGTTTTCACCCCAACATCTGACTCTCAAGGATGAGAATACTATTATTGACATTTCACAAATAAGTAAACTGAGGCTAGAATTACCCCTCATCACACTTGCTAGTGATTATATCCACCTGAGTCCTGTCCATGGGCTGTACATCCCAGATGCAGCTGGTTGAAGGAACTCAACCACAGTTGGAAAAAGCAGAGTGGAACCCCAATCTCCTACTCTGGAGACTGTCCCTCCTGCTTCAGGACACCCTTTGAGCCTGCATCACGTGTAGTCTAGACTCTTACTGAAGTCAGATACCCTCAGATGCACCACGGGGTGTTCTGTCCTGCTTTTCTCTTAGGGAGTTAATGTCATCTCCTGAACTGAGCCTTCAAGGCAAGGGCAGGCCAAGGACCAAGGCTCATTTCCCTATTGAGACTCTGTCACTCAGTCCCATTCTTTCTGGTATTCTAGCACCATTGGATCCTAAAGGGTCAATGGTACTGTCCAGCTCTTCTGAAGGATAAGTAGCCATACAAAATAAAACTCAAAGAAGTGACCAGATCAGAAGCAGTATGCTGACCAGTCACTACCATGGATAATGTGTAATTTTCATTTTTCTGTCTGAACCATGGCTGAGAGTCTTCATCGGATTCCTTAGTCCAGTCTATCCATATTCCCATATTTTACCCATTTGATAATTTGATATTCAGAGTCTGAGAAACATCTTTCTTTGTGGAAATTGATACTGCCCATCCCTGAGGGCCCACTACATGGGAACAGTTACTTGAAAGCTGGGAGAGGGACCCCAACAAGCAGCAAGGACTGCAACATCTTCATCTGGACTCATTTAGTAAATGTATGCATATGCAAATATATACATACGCAAATAAACTGGTAAAGAAACCTGGATTGCTTCCCCTGGGTGGGGCCTTTTCCTAGCAACAGTTTTAGACAAGTAAAATTTTCTACTATGTCTTAAATGATCCTTGATTTCTTTTCTCTTTAATAATTCTGCATCCCTCCTGGAAAGTCACCTAGTCATTGGAAGAGCAGGGAAAGCTTTGAAATCCAGTTGGCCCACGAGTACCAAAATGTTTGACCTGAATTACTAATTCCTTGTTAATTGTCTATGTATGCGCTTGTATGTAAGTTCTATGCGGTATATCCAATATTGTTCTAAAGATATTCCTGAGAGATTGATTATAGCCACAACCTAGCCTCCTTGATTTTGTACACATATGCCCAACCCTGAAAGCAAATGCCAGGTTCCTTTACTTGGTTTCTTAAACATTACCCTACTCCCCACTGCTTCCCCAACTTAATTTTGCAATCCCATTTCTCATTGCTCTTTTACACAAATTTTTTGCTCAAGCAAAAAAATATTTGTTCTTTAAATAGTCTGGGTCCATTTTTTTGCCCCTTTGTTTGCTCATATTCTGAAGGGTCAAGTCTTGAATTTCCTAAGGACAGGCGAGCATGTCAGAAATTCTTAATTAGTCACTCAACAAATGTTCATAGCCTGCTTGCTTCCACATTGCATCTCTCGGGATGCTTTGTCACAGGCAACAGAAATAGGCTCCAGCTAATTTAGGAAGAACAGGAATTTATTGAAAGAACATTGAGTAGCTCAAAGAATTTCTAGGGGACTCAGAGGATGGGGTTTAAAGTAGACTGTACAGCTAGGGCGATGGTGTCACTCCACAGCAAAGTCACTTAGTACAGGCATCCCAGCTAAGCCATGCCACACCCAAACACCGTAGCCTTCTCCATCTGTCCTGTAGACTTTGGTACTCAGATGCCAATGTTAGGGCTACTGACTCTGCTGTGTCTAGGGCCCGGCTGCGGCTGCCCTGTGCCAGAGAGAATTCTGGGTGTTCTCTTTCTCAAATCACCCGCTGATTGAAAGCATCTGGCTGGTCTTTTAAAGACACACACACACACACACACACACACACACACACACACACGGATGCGCAAGCTTGACTCATGTCTAACTGGGAGGGAGACTGGGAGTTTGGTGGTGGGAAGTTTCAACCTATACAGAAGGAGCTGTACTTTCATGTTGAAGGGGAGAGAGGGCCTGCTTTTTGTCCCGGCCACCTGGCTAGCTTTTATCCAAAATAATCACACAGAAATTGTATAATTAAATCACTGCTGGCCCATTAGCTCTAGCATTTTATTGGCTAACTCTCACATCTTGATTAACCCATATTCTATTAATTAATAATTTCTATTAATTAAATCTGTATGTCATCATGTGATTGTGGCTTACCGGCAAGATTCTAACCTATGTCCGTCTCAGGCAGGACTCATGGCATCTGCCACACTTCCCTTCTTCCCAGCATTCAGTTCTGTCTACTCCATCTACCTAAGTGCTGCCCTATCAAAAGGCCAAGGCAGTTTCTTTATTTAACCAATGAAAGCAAAACATAGGCAGAAGAACCTCCTACATCACTCTTAGATACAGAATTCCCTTAAAAGAGGAAGGGATGCAGGCAGGGGGTGGTCAAAAAGAAAGACAACTGTCTACCATTGGGCGATGGTGTGATTAAGAAAGGTGGTCCGGTGTTCACAGGGGAGTTTCAGGTCACCTACACAAGACAAAGGGAAGAGGTTAATTTACACAAGACAAAGGGAAGAGGTTAATTTAAAAGAGAGAGAGAGAGAGAAAGAGAGAAAGGGAAGGAAGGAAGGAAACTCTGGAATAGAACGTAGCCCAGAGGCAGACTGCTCATATAGCAAGTTCTAGATTCCATCTCCAGAACTGAAGGGGAGGAGGAGAAAAGACAGAAGAGGAGGAGGAACTGTCATACTGAATTGGACGTAAGTAAAGGATGCTCAAATGATACTGAGCATAACCAGCAGAGTTCAAGTAAAACATAATTTATGCTTTATGTTGTTTTTCTCAACAGATTTTTTTTCTCTTAGAGCAAAATTTACACAAACAAGTCCTGTTTTCACCTGAAGTACATACATCCACACATTCTCCCAGCTCCACTTTCCAAACTTATCTGCACAAAGACAAGCTCCTTGGTTAGTCCACAGAACGAATGTGCACAGGACTGAGTCTCTTCACACACACACACACACATACACACACACACACACACACTTTTTCCAAGTTCTCCATTTTTCTCGGAAGACGGACTGAAGAACAGAAAGAATGGTATGGGCTTGGGAATGGTCAGGCCAGAAGGATAGACCGTGTGCTTTTGCTGAGAACTGCTCCTACCATGTCTCAGGGTCATCACTGCTAGGTCATTTGGGGCTGTGTTGCTGCAGTCAGCCAATGGCCACTCACAATCGACAGTAGAAACTGTGTGGGCAGGACTAAGAAAAATGGATCACTCAAGGCCTCTACCCACAACAGCGGCCCAGCGGCCCAGCCCCGGGGCTCTGTGGGCTTTCTCTTTGACGTCACACAGCTCTCTGCTTCACTCTCTCAGCCTTTCCAGGAGTTAGGGAGGCCTCCGCACAAGAGGGTGAAAGTGGAAACAGAAGTACGCACCAGCTTCACTCGGGGAGGAAGAGAGGACTACCCAGGTAGCTTTCTCCTGTTATTAGCTGGGTGACCTCTGCTGAGTCATTCTTTCTCCATAGCACCACCGGTTAGATGAGACCTAGCCTACCTAGATGCTTCTCTTCAGGAGTGTGCTCACACCCACACACGCACATGCATGCGTGGGCGCACTTGATCTTGAGAACTATATCAAGCATGTAAAGTAATGACTACTAATTTAACAGATGCAGTAGAATGTTGCATCAAGAATGGAGACTCCAGATCTAGAACCCCAGGTTTGGAAAGCCCGATTCTGAAGCTGGCCTTAGACAAACATTGGTTAGCTTCTCAGGTCTTCATTTTCTACATCCATGTTTATTGTTGTTCTTTTCACAGGAGCAAGGAAATGGGTCTGTATCTGTGTCCATCCACAGATACATAGAAAATGAAAATATGCTATATATTTACAATGGAATCTTATACTGATGTGAAGAAAAATGAAATGTGTAGGAAAGTGGACATAACTAGAAAATGTTATGTTAGATGGGTAACCTGGTAGAGAGAGGCAAATAACACATGTTCTTGCTCATATAATAATCCTGTGGTTTTTAATTGCTAAATATGTAAATTTAGGTGTGATCAAGTGTTGGGTAGAGGCCAGAAAACTAAGAGAAGCTAGAAGATGAAAAAAAATATATCAAAGATATATATATGGGTTAGAAGGCACACGCGACATGAAAGTGGAAGGGAGAATACTGAGGCTAGAAGGAAGGGTCCACCAAGGATGGGATATCAGGGAGGTGGGGGAGGGGTGGGACAGGGTCTAAGGAGAAGAAACAAAAGCTAAGTACATGGAAAAGCCACAAAGAAACTTGCTAATTTGTGAGCTAATTCAAATAAGTGAACAAGTAAATCATGAAGTCTGTTGTGTGAGGCTACTGTGAGCACTAAGTAGACACATACAAGGCATGCAGAGAAAGACACAACGCGCAGTTGTTAGGAAGTAGAATTAACTGTGGCGATGTCACTATTGCACTCAAACATCTGAACGAGTGGAGTTGTTCTCAGAGCATCTACAAAGAGAGAAAGCTTGGCTGTGGATATGATTTATATCTTGAATACTGTTTAAATGTGAGTTTATGGATGCTTACTTTACTATCAAACTCAGCACTAGGGCACTAATGTCAAAAGAAGCTGAGTAGTATAACCCAGAGAGAGAGCTGAAGTTCAAATCCAGGTCTTCCTTCCCCCATCCCAAAGCTGCCACCAATTCTCAAACATCCAAGGAATTTCCTTCAGAGCCCCATAACCCTACTCATAACCTCTCTGGCATTGGCAACATTTCTTTGGAAAAAAAAAAAACAAAACAGATTATGAGAAAAATTCGGAAGCCATTTCTCATCAAGGTAAATAGCTCACCTAGAAAGTCGAGCTTTGATCTAAAAATAAGGTGTGATTAATACCCTTGGGTGGCTGACACTCCAGGAACGATTCCAGAAAAAAAGTTTGCAGCGTATCTGACAAATTCCCTATCCTGGGAAAACTGCATTGCCCACTCCATTAATTACTATGTCTTCACTGCGGCAGGATAGCTGGCAGAAGCGATTTAACGGGGAGGAGGTTTAGTTTGGTTCAGGGATGTATCCATTCTGGCAGAGGGCTTGGTCTATGGCAGGGGAGGTGTGCATAGGGGCTTGTTACATGGTGCCAAGGAACAGTGTTAAGGCTACAAACAGCCCTCCCAGACTGTTCCCAGATACTCAGCCATGAAACATGACAGCCATGTCTCCTGCCTCAAAGATGCTGCAAACTCAAAAACAGCCCCAAGAGCTAGGGATTGAGCACCCAAACCCATGAGCCTGTGGGGGAACCTTCATATTCAGACCATAACACCTACCCCAGATTGTAGCATCTTCATGCTGAGCCCGTTCCATGGCCTAGGTTCTGAGGCAGAGTACTATAGGCAGGGGTATCATTAAATAATTGCTGCAGCTCTTCTGGGCAGGGCCAGACTTTCTGACCCACTTGCTCCTGGCTCCAGTAGCATCTAATGTACCCAGAAGTCATCTCCTGCCTGGAAGTGTTTTGGAAATGTTGGTCCTCCAATTAAAATGATCACCTCTAACATCCAGGGCTGGTGATTTGGAGGCCCTGTCCCCTCATATCACTCCCACGATGCAGGTAGCCTTTGAGAAGCAGCTAGATGCGCCAAACCCTTGCTATAGTCATGCGTACAACTTCAGGCAGAGCCGGATTAGCAGATCAGGCTGGAAAAGGGCTGTCTAGAGCACCGTGTTACGATGTCTCTTACCTATCACTGGTGCAGAGATGGGGAAGGAGAGAGGTAGGAAACAAAGACAGAGAAACAAAGTTGTTGCTCTTATATTTTTTTTAATTAGAAATGAAATCATAATTACTCTCAGTAAAACAGATTTGCAGACAAGATCACAGGTGTGGAAAACGAGGCGCCCCAAACCAGGCTCGCTATTGTGTCTTCTGTCTGTCCACATGACCTCCAAATTCTTAGCTTGTTCCATCCTGCTGGTTCTTTTCATATCAGTCCTGGTCTAATTTGGCTGTTAGGGAGGAACTTTGAAGTCCTGTTAATAAGTGACTACAGGAAAATCCAAGGTAAGGAGAAAATTTAACTCCTCTAGCGCTCCGGGGAAGTTGACTTCCAAGGAGATGTTGTTTTAAGACCAAAAACAGACCCCTGAGAATAGGCTTCATGCTTTGCCCCCCAAATCCTGACCCCTAATCCTTGAGAACTAAGTTTGCATGATCCTGCTTCTGTGGACTTTGGGTTTGGGGTACGTTTCTCTTAGAAGGAGGAAGTCAAGAGATGAGTGGTGGGGAGGGAGGAGAGGGCTCATGTGATGAAACTGACAACATGAGCTCGTGCTGGCAATGGCACATATGACCCAGACTTGCTGCTACATGCAGAGCAGTCACTCAGATGGGAAGTTACTTGTGCAGATGATGGCATTTGAGCTCGACCTCTCCGCAGCCATACCTTTGGCCTTGGAAAACTGCCCAAACTACAAGGTCATTCCAAATGATTTCCTTGGCATTTTAATTCTGGCAAAGGTTAGGGGACACTTACTCCCATGAAACTCCAGAGGCCTACTTTCTGTCCAAAATTAGTAAAAAGGGTGGACTTCAGAGTGACCCTCTTTATGCCCCAAATCCCAGGCTGCTGAAGAAAACATGTGACAATCTTTAAACTTGTCCAACCAAAGTCTGAAACAGAAATTCAGCAGGCCCAGAATTATGCTCACCTCAGAGGTAACATCGGATATCACACCGTTCCTCATGAGGCTCCGCTCCAAGCCGAGCTCATACTGCGGCATGCCAACTGCCATCTCTGTGAAAGCTGTCCTGCAGGCAGTCTTCTGTGTCCTGCCGTGGCGTGTGAGGGAAGCGGAAAGGGGACCGAGTGCAGAGACAACAGTGCTAGTGGAGTGACTAGTCTTCTGAGCAGTTGAGGTAGGTGATGGGGAGAGAGAGGCTGGGAGAGAGGGCAGGGACAGAAACCTAGGAGGCAAGGGCTAGAAGAAGGCAGAAGATAAGGTCAATTGGATGTGTTCTCTGCTGCTGGGGAGAAAGTATAGAGAGGAAACCGTGGGCCCCGCTCCCTGAAGGCAGCTGACAAGGTTGATTGTTCCGGATCTGGAGGACCTGGGCCAACCAACTTAAAAGGCCTCGTAGACAGAAGCGAGGCTTCATTGATGATGATGGAGTTCTCATCGTGGACAGCCGCTGTGGCTGTACCCAGGAGCATGTGTCTTTACTGACAGCCCACCCGGTCTGTAGATTTCAGGCTTATTTTGCTGCCCCACCCCAACTATGCAAAGCCATTTAGTGTAATAATTCTCATATTTATGTCTTACCGACTCGGCCTCACATGTTGGAACTGACCTGATCTGATGGAAAGCCCAGATTCCTTGTCAGGATAGAAGGATCTGTTTTGTCAGCTATTGCGAGTGCTTCTGTGGCTTTCAGCAGCTGCCCACCTTCAGGAAGTACCTTGACTGGACAGGGTCACCTTGCCCTAGGCCCCATGCCCTTCCCAAAATGGCTTACTCTGATTGGTAGGTGTGGGAGTGTGAAGGCCTGGCCCTACTCCAACCTGGAATAAACCTGAAGGGCTCTCCCATCTTCAGGATTCCCTAGAGAACTCGGCCAAAGCTTCACCCTGGCTGCACTGTGGTCACCTCCCTGCACCCCCGCCACTGCTCCCATGCTCCTCAGACTTCTTTCTTCCTTCCTTTCTTTCATAGGGGCTGATTCCAAGAGCAACACTATCCCAAAGGCCTCCTACCCCTGATTCTCTCTCTGTCTTGTAGGAATCCCCTCTGTACCAGAAAATCTGTTCCATTGAGTTTCTACTTCCTATCTCTTTGATTTTTCTTTTGCATTTATCTCTATCCATCATCATGCATAACTGCTTTAGGTTTGCCTTCATTTTAAAGAAAGAACCCAAAGCCATGATAACCATTCCCAAGTTCTGTGTCAACTTCATGACAAGCCTGCTTGACTTTTCCTGCCTGCCTAAACTTCTTGAGGATCTAAGCTAACACCATCTCTCCTTCACCTCCTCCCCAGCTTCCTCCTTTCTATTTTGTCTTCCCCCCCACTTCCTCAGCCATGCCCACTCCCTATCCCATTGCTGAGGTAAGCTGATCATCAGCTTCCAGCCTGAGTCCTTTCTCTTTTCCATCTTTCCTCCAAGAGACAGCTTCTGCCTCACTCCATTCTCCCCACTTCTCCCCTTTTCCCCCTCTGTCTGTCTGTCTCTCTCTGTTTCTCTCTGCTCTTCCCCCTACTTCCCTTACCCCTTCTCTCCTTCCCTTCCATAACTCACTAAATAAATATCCAGCTTTGCTCTGCATGGCGTGCCTATCCATGTCTCTGTGTCTCACCCATCATGTGGCTCCCTGCCTGGGACCAGCTGCCTTCGGAGACCTGCGACATGGTCTCGTGGTGCATCCATCTGTCTGTCTCTCCTTGTGGGACTCGCTGTTCCTCGTGGCCCACTGCAGCCACTTGGGAACTGTGCCATCCCTGCCTGGGACTGGCTGCTCTCAGGGACCCGCTGCCTGCTGCTACACCTGGGGACCTGTGGCATTTATGCTGCTGTATTTTACTTAACCCACTACAACTACCCTGATGAAATTGTTTTCCTTAAGACATTACACCCTCTGCAGCCTGTCCCAAACTTGACTTGGCGATTGGCAGAGAGTCTTTCTCTCTGTGTTTTGGAAATTGCTTTCCTGACCCAGCAGCCTCTAGATTTCATGTATCCTTTCAGATACTCGCGTCCCCGGGCTTCTCCATGGCTTCTGTGTCAGCTGTTGGGGTTGCCTCCCCTCTGCACTTTCCTGTTGTACAACTGGCCACACCCATAGCATGAAATATCATTTACAAGCTAAGGACTGCCAAATTCCTGCCCCCAGTAATAACCCCTGACCTAGGCTCTAAGTGCTGTATTTCCTGCCAGTGAGTACTGTTCCCCTAATATCCTGTCTGAACTGACACTGGATTCATACCTAAGCTAACAATACAAAGATACTCTTCCCAGCAACGAGCCTCCTGCCTCTCACCTGCCCTATCTCTCTTTCTCCCTCCCTCCCTCTCCCTGTATCTTCTCCCTGGCCACTCAGCCAGCTGAACTTAGGAGTTTTGACATCTTCTTCTTACCCAGTACATTTTCAAGCAGCTCCTTCCTCCCATCTTCATGTTTGACCCCTAGCATCGCTGTGTTGCACCTATTTCATAGAATGGCGAACTGTGCTGCCACAGAAACCCAGCATTGCGAACTTTGGAGTGCTTGACTCTGTCCTTTCTCGAACCACACCCCAATCGTAGGGCCAAAGGGACATTTTTACCGTGAGCTTCAATTCTAGGCCATGTTTGCATTTCCAAGATGGCAGAATCCCCATCCATGCAGCGCAAGCCTGTGCTCTGGATTCTCCAGATCCACACCCGATGCGTATCCTGTATCACTGGCGTGCACAAGTGCAGGCTTAGAGCTCACCGTGCAGCGCCTGTCTACAGTGAGGGAAAGTAGATGGATGTTGGACACGGAGGCTGCATGGCCCATTTTCACGCATGCGCAAACCATGGTGTTCTAGATGGAAGTGGGGTATCAAGTTGAGTAGAAACAGGGAAACTGACTAGTTGTGCTTTCTCACAGTCTCAAGAAATGTTAGGAAAGATGGTTCTGGTTAAGGGGCACCCTTCACTTGTCAGATATCAAAGACATGATCTTCAGGATTCAACGATGAACTTGGTGAATCAGTGTCCCTGATAGTCACAGGAGGAGACAAGAAAGGAGCTGTAGTTTCATAAAGGTATCTTTGAACAATTGTTTAAAAAGCCAGGGTTAAGCCCTGCCATGTGACAAGGGGAAGCTGTCCTACCTGGGGAAACCCTGGATCTTGACCTGGAAGCTTGTGAATCAGTTTGCCAGGTTTGAGAAAGAAGTTTGGCAAAGGAAAGCAGAGGCTGCTGAGGAGTTACCAGTGACCGAGCCATCTGGAGGCTCAGGAGTGGGTGGCAGAGAAGACAGCAAGAACTGCCCTGCAGTGCATTGTGGGACCTGATGGGGAAGTTTATAAAGCAGGTAGTCCAGTACCACTTTGCTGTTATCTGTCTTTAAAAGATCTGTTCCTCGCCGTTCAGTGGGGGCGCACACCTTTAATTCCAGCATTTGGGAGGAAGAGGCAGGCGAGTCTCTGTGAGTTCAAGGTCAGCCTGATCTACAGAGAGAGTTCCAGGACAGTCAGGGCTGTACTGAGAAACCCTGTCTCAAAAACAGACAAACAACAAAAACAAAGATCTCTTCCCTGTACTTGCTATGAAGGGGTTTCATATCCTTCCAATTCCACTCCTCCCTCAGAGTCCAGCGACCACCTCCTTTCTCCAAAACATTTGGCTTAAATCCAACTGGAGGTTGGCTTTCTTCTGCTTCCTCCCCTTGCCTGAGGAGTTCAGTCCAGGCTGAGCACAGCTTCCCAGCCCCCAAAGTTCTGCCTTCTGCCCGTCTTCTCAATCTCCCCCATAAGCTTCATCTACAATAGTTCCCCACCAAGCTGTGGGTCTGAGTGGTGTCTTCCCTTTCGAGTCACGTGATGATGAGGAGATAAGAGTGGAGTCTCGGGGTCTTGTGCCTTCTGGCTCTATATGCTTGGGGAAGTCACTGAAAGTTTCAGTTTTGGATGTCTCAGCTCTTTTGTGAGGCTCCTGAGAGAGCCTCGGCATAGGTATGTCCCCAGCAGGGGCACCCTGGTTCCCTTTCAAGCTGCCGGGATGCAGCTTTTCTCCACAGTTAACCCCATTCCGCTTGCTCATTTTAGAGGCCCAGGGTCGGCAGCCTGAATCCCTGCCCTATAACTGCAGCCTGCCTCCTGCATGTGTTCTTCCCTCCCGGGGAAGACCTATTCCAGCAACCGAGGTGTTGCTGTGCTTCCCATGTCCACCCAGGGGAACCCTTGGATCATCATGGTTCTATTTGCTCACTCCCCAGCTGGTCCTGCTGGACTTCCTGACCCCACCCCCTCGCCCCAGGCTGGTGTTCATCTCTATGGGACTGCACCTGGGGCAAACCTTTAGACATTTTTTAACAGATTTTTTATTCTCTCTCTCTCTTTCTCTCTTTGTGCACGTATGTGTACATTTGGGTAACTTCAGAGGCCAGACAAGCACATGGGATGCCCTGGGTCTGGACATCCAGACAGTTGTGAGCTACCCATATGGTCTTAGGGTACCGAACACCCATCTTTGGGGAGAGCAGCACGCACTGTTACCCATTCAAGCATAATTTTGATTTAGTTACTATTAACCTAAGAAATTGTCTTATCCCATATCACCAATTTCTATTTCTACCTTCCTGTCTCTCCACTTATCAACAAAGGGATATAAACCCATGGCTTTAACCCAAGATAGAATGAGCCTGTAACTTAACACCTCAACCAATAAATTTCTGATATGGGTGTGATGCAATCAGAGTTCATGGGATTGTAGTTGTCTTCCAGCCAGTAACCTATACATCACTGACCTTTGGGGAGATGTGGTAGCAAAACCAATAAAGAAATTTCCATTTTCTCCCATCTGTCTCTGCACATGCTTTGGACACCTTGCGTCAGCCGTGGAAGTGTTTCCAGATTTCAGTTTATTGAGCTCAACGAGTAATATCCAATTACACACTCAGGGCAGGGGTCAGTGGACGGAAGGAGAGAGGGAGGGAGAAAGGGAGGGAGAGAGGAGAATGATTCCCTGCCTGGGTTGCCCTAGGCAAAGGGTGGCCATGGCTCTCCTTCCAGAGAATCCTGTAGCAACATGGCAGCCGAGCCACGTGTGGGTGGTAAATGAGACAGCTGCAGTTTGTGGTTCTGTCATTCATATTGGACAGCTGTTTGGGGTTTTGGAAACTCATGACAATGAGTTACAACACCTTGCCCACTGCTTTTGGTAACCACCGTTTGCCCTCTCCGTGGGAAATCCTGCCAACTCTGGGATGAGGCAAGGTCATGCTCCACATCCCTGGCTGCCCTTGCCTTGTTTGTGTAGTAGGATCAGCTTCCTGCCCAGAGTCTTGTGTGACGGTTCAGATGTTGGGGTACTGATCCCCGAGGAGAGCATCAGGGTAGTGATTGCTTCCTGCCTTTAGACATCATCTCCAGCGTTAACACGGTCATTTGCTGTGGGCCTCTTTGTGTTCATTAAGGAGTGTGAGCACATTTTGTTTTCTGGCATCCGGTCGTGGATTGCCACCGGAAGGAAATTCCCTTCAGCCTTTTATTTCACCACCATACATGGCCTTGAGCCAGCCCACCATATAGCTCTTAAGGAAAGGTGAGAGAGAAAAAAAGAAGTGGGCTGCGTGTCTCTAGATCCATGACAAAGATTATGAATGAAGGATGCAGTTGTGATTTCTGAGGGTTTCAACTGGATCCTTTACCCAGATTCACTGTGCTCTGCCTCCACTTAAACTCTAAGAATTGCTGCATTGGTCTCTTTCTTAAGAATAGCTACTAGTAAATGGCTGCAGTGTGCCTGCAGTGTATTTGCAGTGTGCCTGCACTGTGTTTGCAGTGTGCCTGCAGCGTGCCTGCACTGTGTCTGCAGCGTGCCTGCAGTGTGTCTGCACTGTGTTTGCAGTGTGCCTGCAGCGTGCCTGCAGCCTGCCTGCAGTGTCAAGCCCAAGGCAGCATAGACTTTACAGATGGAGTCACACAAACACAGAGACCTGAAAATGGTTCTCCAAAGTGACACAAGCAGCAAGCTGTGGTTCCAAGCTGAACCCTGCTTGGCAACTTTACCTAAAACACCACATCACACACTATTTCCTCAATCTTATGCTCCTGAGCTCAGGCAGAGTCACCCTGTCCCTCTATTAGTGACCCCATTCATGGCAGAGGACAGGCATGGACAACGTCTCTACTGGCTCCTTTTAATATAAACGATAAGTGAGTTGCTCTGGGCAGAAGGACAGGGAAGGTGTTTGAATTATAAGGGTGTGACTGTTCCATTATAAGACACCCTGGATATTCTCAATTTATTTAGATTATTACTGACTCTCCTACAGCCCCCAAACACACTTAGAGTCATGCCTCAAACTTTGCACCTAGAACAATGTCTTTGAATTCAATTGATGCAATGGCAAATTTCAGTTCGCCATTTGAAATTTTCTCTTAATTCAAAGACACACTAAGTAGAAGTAAATGTGATCTGGAGTTGGCTCCACATAAAAGAATCCGTAAGTCTGAGTTTGGGAATTTTCTATACAGTCAACTTGCGTGAAATGATGGTTCCTAGGTTCGAGCCTGACGTGGCAGCCTTTGCTCTGGTGTCTTGCTTTAAAGGAAGCCAATGGACTTACAGAAAGCAGTGGGGAGACTTGCCAAAGTTGGAAATCCTGATGAATGGAATGATGGATATGGATGAGGGGAAAACAGGAAGAAGACCCTCAAAGTCAGGTCCTGTGGCAAGCTCTTGTTAGAAATTCGCAACCTAACGATTAGAGAGCTGGACCTTTTAATCCCAGCCTGCGGGAACACAGCTGTGTATTTATGGCTGAAGCTACAGGCCAGGGGAATTTGCCTTTTTGAGAAACTTTGCTTCCTAGGCACCATTGTTGAACAAGTATTCCTGCTGGCTCACTGGCAGAGCTTCTAAAGCTTCGATTATTTTTTAACATTTGAAACCTGATAAATAACATATCCAATTTCCAACCCCTCCCCCTATAAACTAAGGGAAAATATATAAGGGTGTAGCGGGGATGCCTTCATCTTCCCCATTTGGGACCCATAGCCTTGACCAAAGACTGCATTTTGTTCACGGACAGAAAATATAAAAGCAAACAGCAAAGGCCATGTAAGTCAAGTTTGCCTTAAGACGCTTGGCTCAGAGCAGGAAGTGTAGGTCAGCCCAAAAGCCTACGTTAGGAAGGCAGGTAGGTCTGGTTCCAATCCTAACCACAGGAGCAATCTACTCGAAGTATCTAAACTTTCAGTTACTTAACAAGTAAAGTGGGCATGTCCGTTTTATTCATAGGGAGGATTAAATTAAAAAGTACATGGAAAGTACCTGGCCTGTGGGAAAGACTAAGATCACATGGTGTAGATAAAGAACAGGGTGACGAGGGAAGACCATTGCAGCAGACAGACTGGCTGCGGATCGCCTCCTTCTACTTTTCCTCAGCTGCTAATGACCTGGATGATGTGAAGAAAGCTGGCAGACAACGCCCTCTAGCCCTCTAGCCACGCAGGCCAGAGCTCAACTTAGATGTGGGTCCTTTCTGCTAAATTCAAGTCCTGAGGGAAGTCTGACGGTGACCTTGAAATCAACTAGCGGGGAGAAGATGATGGGCCCAATCCTGCCACCTCTGCCTAAGAACACACGGCTGTCTTCTAAGTGACCAATCAATTATATTTTAACTCGGCTGTCTTCCTCTTAAGAGATACAGAAACTGCTATTTCAAAAACATCCAAGAACTGTAAACACAATTATTTATAGCCTCAGAAGAATGGTGCCAGAAGAATGGAGAAGACAGTTGGCTTAGTTGGCCTTTTTTTTTTTTTAATTTTCTCACAGCCTGTGCCATTTAAAATTGTGAGAACTAGATAATTCCTAGTTATCTGGTTACAAGAATTGATATGTTTGCTTCACACACATGTGCTGTGGAATACTATTTTAAGATGTGTTACATTTGTTTATGCTATGGAACATTTGTTTAGTGACGCAAAGTTGTGTTGCATTCTTTTACGATGCATTTGTTTAACTCAGTGAAGCTGTGTTACTTTGCCTGCCCAAAACACCCAATTGGTCTAATAAAGAGATGGACAACCAATAGCAAGACAGGAGAAAAGAGAGGTGGGGCTGCCAGGGAGTGAGAATAAACAGAAGGAGAAAAAGTGGGATCAGGAAGCAAGAGAGATCAAGGAGCAAGAAAAGAAGGGGCCAGCCACCCAGCTTCACAGCCACCCACACAGCCAGCCACTGAGTAAGAGTGAAAGTAGGATTACAGTTGTAAGAAAAGGAAAAAGCCCAGAGGTAAAAGATAGATGGGATCATTTAAGTTAAGAAAAGCTGTCTAGAAACAAGCCAAGTTATTTATAAGATTATTTATAAACTACTTATAAGCCAGGCATTTATAAGAAAGAGTAAGCTTCCGTGTGATTTATTTGGGAGCTGAATGGCAGGCCCCCAAAGAGTAAAGTGTTAAAAAGAACCAACTACACACCACATATGCTCGCACACGTGCGCGTGCGTGCACACACACACACACACACACACACACACACATGCAAACACACATATTTACAATGCTGTACATATAGAGATAATCTGAATGTCCTTTGCATGGGTAAACAATAGGAAGACATGCCACAATCAGAATAAGTTTCTATTACAGTTAAGTGAGTGTTGTATAATCTTAGGCAAAAATCTCTGGGTCTTGGATTTCTGAAATATAAATACATACACTTGCCATCTGCCCTCAGGTTGTAAAATGTGAGCACGAATGACTTTCTTAACAGTATCTTTCCAGTTCCTGTGTGCTGACAGCTCCGTTGACCCCTTCTCCAGTCTGCTTGGCAGCTGCAAGTGTCTGGGTTTGCAGACCCTGAATCAGATGAGCTTCCTCTACCACTCTCTCTCATTTTTATTATGTTGCTGAATTGTTTAATCTCTTTGTCGGGGAAGTGAGTGAAGCCTTCGTTCTTTATAGCGGGACTTGGGTATTTATTGGGAAGACCGAAGCACAGCACAGGTGGAAAAGAAATCATTATTGTCTAGTAATGAGGTAAAAATCACATTGCAGACACTTTGAAGACCCTCACTCCATAATACAGGGCTCATATCTGAATGGGGGCAGGTGTTGCAGGCCTATTCATGATGTCATGTCTGAGATGCTCCCAGAAGTCTCTGCTTGTCTTTCTTTCTCTTCCTTTGGCTCTCATTGGGGACACCAGGCAAACATCCCTGACAATTTAAGCCCCAGATGTGACAAATAGAGATTTAAGTCTTATGATTAAGGCATCACGATTTCACTCAGGGATCACCTTGGTTTATGCTGGTCTGGGCTCAGAGCCAACAGAAATTGAGTCAGACTCTCCTTGTGGGCAGCCGCTGGAGCCCAGATGGGCAGAGAGCTGGATGAAGAGAAAACGGCCACTCCCCTTGCAAAATCAAATCAATGACCCTGTGCCCCGTTATGAGTTTGAGTGCAAAATGACCTCACGTGCTCACGTGACAGAACTAGTGGTCTCCGGCTGGTGGTGAGGTTTGTGGATTCTTACGAGACTGATCCTAGGTACTGGAAGTGGGTCATGAGGAGGCAGGTCTTAGGGACCTTGGAGTTGGGTTGTGTCTTTGGCTAGCTTTCCTCTACTTCCTGACCGCCTCCACCATAAAGCAGCCTCCTCATACTCCCTCTGCCACAGTGGTGCTCTACCCCAGTGCATACTTTGCCATGATGATCTCTGCCCTCTCTAACTATGAGCCAAAGGAAATCCTCTCTGAATTTGCTCCCTGTGGGTAGTTTATTAAAGTTATGAAAAAGTAATGAACACATCCCTCCAAACTCAAAGGTTTCATTCACCCCACAGGAACTCCCACCCTCTGCCCCAGAAGCACAGCCCAGCTCTCTCTGGTCTGGAAACCATACTCGCGAGGCTTCCACCTCAGGTTTGGACACACAGCCGAACTGTAAAACTGGGGACAATCACTCTCACCTTCTTTGCCTGAATCTCATGTGTCACAAAGAACGGAGCCACCAACACATGCAAAGCACTGTGCAGAGACCAGGGCTCAGGGCCACCCATTTAGTGGGTCTGGAACGAACTGAGACTCTGCATTCTCACCACACAGCTGATCCAAGTGTTTATGGCCCATGGCCATATCTAGATTAGCAAAAACCTACACAGGCTCACTCATTTTGGTTAGCCTTTTATTCATCCCCGAGCATCAGATTTTATTCTATGTGCTAGGGATGCTAAGATGCATAAGAAATTGTCGTTTTCGCTGGGCGGTGGTGGCACACGCCTTTAATCCCAGCTCTCGGGAAGCAGAGGCAGGCAGATCTCAGTGAGTTCGAGGCCAGCCTGGTCTACAAGAGCTAGTTCCAGGACAGGCTCCAAAGCTACAGAGAAACCCTGTCTCGAAAAACCAACAAAACAAAACAAAAAACCCAAAAAACAAAAAACCAGAAATTGTCGCTTTCTTAATGACAAAGAGCTCACCATTTCACAGGAGGTAAACACAGAAACATTGTCTTAAATGTGCAAGAACTGTATTGTTACAATATGAAGAAACTCCTTTAGGATGAGTGGAAGTGGAGATAAAATCATAATATATAATAAGAGTACAAAAGGACCTATTTGTGTGTATCCCCCTCGTCCTTTTCGTCTTGTGCAAGCTTCAAAGGAAAATACACCTATCACAAGGACCCCAGATCAGACCACCCTGGGAATGATACTCCCAAAGGCTCAAACTCCTTTTTCTTTAAATGGTGGTAACTTGCTTCTCATGATTGAAAGTGCGTGTATAAATACTTTATCCACTTAGTACCACAAGCAGTGTTAGGATAAGATTGCTGGGTCAGATAGAAAGCTGATTGAAGGTCAAGAGGGCCTGCCCACACCCAAGATAACTTTTTGGATTGAAAAGCTGTGCGTTGGAGTCTGCCTTCTCTAGTGCTGCGCGCAAGGCTTGTCTGCGCCCTATGCGCCACCAAACAGTTTGCGAGCAACACACAAACTCACAGAGACAGACAGAGAGACAGAGTCACAGAGATATGGACCTCTAGACACTGGTAAGAAGCAGTCTTTATTCAATAGCACCATGGAGGCTTATATACCCAACAGTCAGGTGGGCCAACAGGTGAAAACCTTATCCTCTGATCCTCAAGGCAACACGTGCTCGTGAAGCACAGCTTTCAGTAACTCAAATCAGAAGGAAAGATCTCTAGCAGGGAAGAGCAGCTGGAGGCCAGGACTCCAAACGGTCCCAACACTCTAGTATCATAAAAGAGCTCAAACAACATGAAGTTAGCCTGCTATTGACAGTCCCTGGAGACTGAACCTTATACTCAGTCTCTAGAGTACCATTGTGAAATGGGAGGATACGTCCCTCCTTCAGGTCAACCATATCTGAAGATACTGCAAGGGTCAGAATCTTCATTTGAGCCACCTAATTGGCTCATTACCATATTAGATGATCACCGTGGCATGAATCTACAGGACTCAATGGCCCATGTGTTGCCAGCCTATGGTGCTATTGGGAATTGATGGAACCTTTAAGAGATGAGGTCTACTGACAGGAAGTCTGGGGGTGCACCTGAAGGAGGTATTAGAACCTTCATCTCCTTCCCCCTCACTCTTCGAATCTCGTGGTCCTGAGATGAGCAACTTCCTCATCATATACTCCGACATGAAGAGTGTTTCAGTAGGTCCTAGGCAATGGGACCAAGCAATCGTTAACGGAAACCTCTGAACTCATGCGGCAAAATTTCAAAGCATTAAGCCGGTTTATCCCAGGTATCTATCATAGCAATAGGAAGCTAGCAACAGTGATTCCTATAACTAACACTGTCGTTTATTGAGGCACATGATCTGACAGTCTTCACATCAGATTTTGGAATTAGCACAACAACTCTGGCTTAGTAAGTGGAGAAGGAGCCTCAGAAAGGTCAGTTCCGCTGCTAAGCCTGGCAATTAGTGGCAGAACCAGGGTTCAACCCAATATCATTAACAAAAAGACTAACATCTAGTGAACAAGTCATGCTGGTGGAGTGCTGGATAGGGGTAGTTTTGGTTTGGGGGCAAGTATCATCTGAAAGATTTTTTCCCCCATTACACGTGAAGCTTCCAGTGTTTGAGGGCCCTTGGGATGGATTCACTGTTTTCAGGACTTGTGAAAAAAATAAAATAATACCAGATAGAAATGGAGCAGGGAGGCTTATAGCTAAATAAATTTGTTGTTGCTATTATTCTTTTTGCTTCAGTATCTGTGGTAGTTTGAATAAGAATGGACCCTATAGGCTCATAAATTTGCATGATCGACCCCCAGTTGGTGTTCTATTTGGGAAGAATTAGGAGATAAGTCCTTGTCAGAGAAAGTGTGTTGCTTGGAGTGGGCTTTGAAGTTTTCAAAGCCCATGCCAGGTCCAGTGTTTCTCTCTTTGCCTGCTGCCTGTGGATCAGAATATAAAAATCTCAGCTAATGCCATGCCTGTCTCCTTCCTGCCGTGATAACGGACTAACTCTCTGCAACTGAAAACAATCCCCTAGTGAAAGGCTTTCTTTCACAAGAGTCGCCTTCATCATGGTGTTTCTTCATCGTAACAGGACAGAACCCAAGCCAGGACTATGTAACCCGGGCTGGCCTCACACTTGAAGCAATCCTCCTGCTCAACCTTCCTAAGTGAGGTCTCATGAGTGAGCCACTATACTTGGGTAGGTATAGAATTTCAAGTGGTTAAGAAAGAAGAGATGAATGTTGTCTTCCCAAGAGCACTTTCTTAATGCTCTCCAGCCAATTCTTTTATTTTATTTGGACCTGCGTGTTGCTTTTCTGCTTACGGAAGGTAAAGAGGACACGTGGAAAGGTGAGCAAGTGTTGGGTGGGGCCAACTGCAGAGGGAGCAATTGGTCTGTCGCAGCAGGGCATGGGAGCAGGCTCACCAGCAGCTGCCAATCTGAATGGTTACCTCTGCTCCTAGAGTCCCTTAGACCCTTGCTAGCAATCCATCTTCCGGAGCCCCGGGCCTACTGTACATTCTGTTATGGAAAGCAACAGTCCTGCGCTGAACAGGCTCTCTTGGTAATCCAGTCTGAAAGCTTTTATCCTAAGCCACAGGGTTTTTACCCTCGGCTTCACGTGAAATCACATGGGAAGCTTCTAACACCAATTGCCTTGGCCTGGGAATCTGAATTGTTTCAAATTTCCCCGAGAAAACTATATTGTTTATTCAAATATCACCTGAGAAACCTGTTTAAAATTCAGATGTTGGTCCAGGGAAATGGCTTAGGGTAAAGGCCCTTAACCATGCCAGCCTGAGAACCTGAGTTTGAATCCCAAGAATCCACATTAAGCTGGGCATGGTAGCTACACTGGCTAGTTTTGTGTCAACTTGATACAAGCTAGAGTCATCAGAGAGGAAGGACCTCAGCTGAGAGAATGCCTCCATAACACTGACCTGTAGACAGCTTGTAGGGTTTTTCTTGATTAGTGTTTGATGTGGGAGAGTACATACAGTCCATTGTAGGTGCCAGCCCTGGGCTGGTGGCCCTGAATGCCAGAAAACTGGCTGATCAAGCCATGGGGAGCAAATCAGTAAGCAGCACTCCTCCAGGGCCTCTGCGTTGGCTCCTGCCTCAGGTGTCCTTACTTGCTCTGGCAATGAACAGTGATGTGGAAGTATAAGCCAAATAAACCCTTTCCTCCCCGGCTGTCTTTGGGTCCCAGTGTTTTATCACAGCAGGAGTAACCCAAGCCACGACAGTAGGAGCTAGGGGCTATCATCCTCGTGTTCGTGTGGTAAACATGGAAGTGGAGACAAGAGAATCCTAGGCTCTCCAGAGGCAGCAAGGCTGATGCACACAGTGGCAGACATGAGATTCCCAACTTGAACAAGATAGAAGTGGGGGGGGCTGACACCCAAGGATGTTCTCTAACCTCTATGCCTGTGCCATGGCATGACTGTGTAAGTCCCCACGACATGCACAATTCTAAAAAACTTAAATAAAAATGTTGATTCATCTCACCTGGGATGAAGCCAGAGCCACCGGCTTTTAACAACGTCACGGGCTAGGGTGGCTGCTGCTGGTCCTACTTATAGCACTTTGGGTGGCAAGGCTCTTGACCATTGCGTCTTCCTTTGACGGTCACTTAGAAGCACCTAAAGTGTGTGAGCTCCCCACTTCTTCTGTACCTGGTCCTCCTCAGTCTGCATTCTCAGTGGGCAGTGAGGGCACTGCATTCCTCTGCACTACTGCCATTCGCCCCTATTGAAGTCTAGAAATTACAAGTTTCAGTAACAGCCAAACCTTTGTTCAAAATGTTAATTAAGGTTTCGGTACATGGCTTTAAAAGAAGCAGAGGGAGCATCTCTCCAAGGTATACTGGCTTCTCTCCTCTGACTCCCCCTCTTATTAGGAGCCTTATTAGGCAAACCCAGGGCAACTTTACATCAACTGCCTTAACATAACTACACCTGCAAAGCCCTTTAGCTGAGAACCCACAGGCTCCAGTGATCAGGACACAGACAACTTTGGGGATGAAGAGGGAAGGAAAGAAGAGATGTGGTATTTAGCCTACTACAGATTTTTCCCCCTCTCTCTTCTGGAGTCCAGGCCATTTAGTGATGATCCTGGAGTGTCTGGGCCAGGCACAGGCATCATGTAAAGCCCTGGGCGAGGATACAGACGGCCAGGGAGCCTGGAGAAATAAACTCTAGCCCAATGGCGGTGCACACATGCTGGTCCTCCTGACCTCTCCAGAGGTTTCTTCTTATGTTTCCACTCAGAGAACACACTACTGAAGCCCCAGCCTCCTGGATAGGCACAGTAGGTGAATTTTGATCATCCCTTGTCTGAAGGCCATGGAAACCAAACTCCAACCCTTCTGGGAGCTTAGAGACAAAGGGCAGCAAGCAGAGGGTTCAGTCAACGCTTCTGCAGTAGGCTCAGCATAAAAGTGCTTTTCTCTTTTATTTGGCATTTATAGAATTCTTCAGCACTTCTCAACCCCTGTAATTATAACCCAGATCTCATTTGGCCTCCTTCAGCTTGGATTTAAAAGCTGAGCACTCTCTTGAAGCAGGCAGCTATTAAAACTTCACGGCCTTTTACAAAATATCATTTGACAGGAGGAGTTATGAAACACTGTCTAGTACGATTAAAGTCACACTGAGATTGTCAACACCCATGCATCAAGCACACTGTGAGAAGTGACCATCAGGATGAGGACACGGTGTGCTCTCCTCCCTAGCTGGTCATGCTGGCTCTGGGCTCTTGCAGTTCATCTCTGCCACTGGCTTTGAACCACGAAGTCCAGCCGTGCCACCAGAAATGGGCCAACCCTGTCAGTGACTCCTGCCATAGTCTTTTCTCCAAACAGGAATTCTGGCTTCCTACTTGTCGGGAGACTCAGGCAGAGGTCTGGGTAGGATATAGAAATGTCATTTTTCCTGTCTTCAGCTATAGCCATGCAGTAGTTTTTTCTTTTTGCCCCCTAACACTGCATGCTAATTTCAGCCACTACAATCCCCCCCTCTGCTTCTGTGAAGACTACCTCCTGGGCCCCATGTGTGGATCCAGCGGCTGACTCTCCACACTGTCCCCCACCCCAGTAAATCCTGCTTCCCTGTCTCAGTTTCATACATAGGCCTTTGTTTTTACTGCAAAGTCTAAAGCTCATCACCACAGCCTACGGTTCTGACCCCTTCTACGTACCTCTCACGCCCACTTCTTCTCCAGCCTCTGTGCCATCCTTACCCTCACTATCTGCCAGCATCTCCAATGTGCCAGGCTTTGTCATGCCAGCATCTTTGCCTGTGTTTCCCTCTACTGGGAGACTCATCTGCTCCTCTAACCTGGCCAGGCCCTTCTTACCTGAAATGATACACAGAGAAGAGGGGCTTCTCAGGCCACATCTCTAAAGAATGTGTTCGGTGCTTTTGATTTCCTCTCTCAGCAGCCAGTTTGCTTATTTCCTTTGTATATATACTGTGATTTGTGTGTGTGTGTGTGTGTGTGTGTGTGTGTGTGTTTGTTTCCAAGTCTAGGGTCTGCATTTACTATAAACAAGTCTACTGCTGAGCTAAATCATCAGTCTCATATTTTATCTGTAATTATTAGTTAGGTTTTTTTGACTCCTTGCTACAGCTGTCTTTTCCATTGGGCATGAAGCTTCATAAGGGTAAAGAATGCATCCTTTTCATCTGGGAATCTCCAGCCACAGGTGCTGGAGTCACGGGCTTGATTGACTGTTTAGCCCGTCTAATGCCTCCCTGCATGGGCTTTACGCTCTGCTCTTCCCCTGAGCCCCTTTCCCTCCATCCATGTCCTCTACCATCTCTCAAGATTCTCCTCGCTCCTGCTTCTTCTCATTTGCTCTTCTCCTGAACCCCCGAGTACTCACCAGCCTCACCTTCAACTCTGGGAGTTACAGCTCCATCCTGCCTACTCCCAAGAGTGAAGCACCTACCCACCCCTTGCCAGTCTTCCACCCCGCGTGCTTGTTGGAAGGTTGGATCAGGATGGACAGATTTCCCCTAAGCCAGCGTTTTCTCCTGACACTCTTAGTTCTCTTGCTGAGGCCTCCATTCTTTTTGTAATCAGACTTAGTGATGATTTTGCTGCTAGTCCCTCTCCTCATACAATCAGGCAGACTGCACAGGTGGCCACACAGCCCTTCTCTCTGGAATTCAGTAATAGCCACTGAACTGATTTCCTGGCTTCTCACCATCATCCATCCTTCTGCCACTAGATGGGTCCATCTTAGTTCAGCTTAATCACATTAGTCCACCACTTGCAGTGATCCCCAATTTCTGGTGAAGTTAAGTCCTAATTTCCTAGGCTGGCAGTCAGGCCCAGGTGACCTTACTGGTCGCAACTCCATCTGGAGTCTCTGTGGTCCAGCTCAATCCCAGAGTCTTTGTTGTTCTTTCTCTTTCTGGCACTCTGCACTCTGGATCCGCTGCTTCTGCTCTTGTCTTCATGTGAAATGCCCTCTTTCATCTTTGTCTGTTAGAGTGTCCCAAGGGTCCCTCCGAGGGTTCTTTTACAATAAAACCTTTGTCCCAGTTCTCAGTGAGAGAGATGGCTTCCTTATCTCAAATGCCATGCCCAGCTTTAACCGCACTTTTCTTTGGATGAATTTTTACTGTTTTCATATTTGTATCTCTTCCACACTCTCAGTTTTGTGAGGATTTAAAACAACCTATGTTTTAACCCTCACTGCTTCCTCAATACACAAGTACACACACACACACACACACACACACACAGAGAGAGAGAGAGAGAGAGAGAGAGAGAGAGAGAGAGAGAAGTAGGGACAGTCTTCAACACAGATTATAAATGCTGCCTGTCCCCAGGGTAGTCTGCAGAGAACTCACGGAATCCTGAAGGACAGTTTAAGTTCACATTACACATGACAGATTGATGTTGTAGACTGTTCTCTGTCCCCACCCCCCGCAGCACCCCCCTCTGCTTGCTGACCTGTATTTAATTACCATATCTTATGCCATCCCCCTTCTCTTTAGACCTCTTCCCCCACTCTCATAGTCCCCTTTCTGTTCTCACCCCCCCCACCACACACTTGAAAACCAGGTCCTGCATGTGAGATGAAACATGATATTTGTTTGCTAGAGCCTGGTTTATTTTCCTGAATGCAGTGATCTCCAGTTCTGTCCATTTTCCTGTGAGTGGCACAATGTAATCCTTCTTTATAACTGAGTAAGTTCCTGTTACACGCGTGTCACATGGTTTGATTTCTCTTCTGATGTCAGACATCTAGGCTGGCTCCATGTTGGGGTTACTGTGAGGGGTGCAGTAATAAACACGGAAACACATGGACTCTGTGTGCTGACTTAGAATTCTACAGTTACATACCCTGGACTCATACAGTTGGATCGTGCGGCCTTTCTGTTTGTTGAGGAACCTCCACGCTGATCTCCATCATGGCTACACCAGCTTACATTCCCACCAGCGGTAGATAAGATAAGAATGCATCTTTAACATGCATTCTGGGAATATGTTTGCTGCTGGGGATTGAACCTAGGGCCTTGTACATGCTGAGCAAGAATTGCCCTGACCAGTAGCCATAGCTGTATGCTGAACAGTTGTACTGAAAGTTCTCCTGGGAATGTGCTGTTGCAGACAGCTCGCTTAGCCTCTCTGAAGCTCTGATGTCCTCCTTGGTGAAAACTGGTCAGCTGGATCATGTGATCCCCAAGCTGCTTCTCTGCTCTGAGATTCTGGGAAGTCTAGAATTTCTACCCGTTCTTTTTGAATCCCTAAGATATAGCCAGTTTATGACTCTTAGGAACAGCCTGAAACTAAAAGAGGGCAGAAGGCTAGCCACTTCAAAAGGTCACGGCGAGAACTGGAGGAAAGGAAGAGCTTTGATAGAGTGCCTGGCAGTCTCTGGCTGTGCTAAAGGCAGTTTACCCATCATCCACTCTGCTCCTTCCCAAGCCCTTTCTATAACACACACACACACACACACACACACATTAGTATATATGTACATACGTATATCCATACATATATAATACTCTTCCAGCCACGATGATTACCATTGACAAAATGCATTGGTGTTTAAAAGGTCCAAAGTCATGATGTAGCATGCTGCAGAGCAAAGGCATAGCCAAGACTTAGCCTTTGACCTGTTACTACCTAGCTAGTAAATTTTGGCTGTCATCTGAAGAGGAATAATTTCTTCATGTCTCCAGATGCCAATCCAAGATTCTAAGCTGTAGCATTAAGTTTTTCCAGACCAACAGCAGTTGTAGGGGGGAAACTGCCATTTTGGAGTGGAAGTTCGTGTTAACCTTGGGGAAATTAATTCCTAGGATTGGGCCTGGAGCATTTGGGGAGGTCACGTGGGGCTGGCCTATCCTCTTCCGGAAGCTGGGGTTAGGTGGAACCTAGAACGCTGTCCTTGCAGACTGAGCTCTCTTCTGGAGGTGAGTCAGTCACAGGACAAAAAAGGTGTGTTGGTACCTGCCTGTCTGCCTGCCTACCCTCCCTCCCAGAACAATTCCTTATATGGCACCTGTTTCTCTGACAGGTAAAATGTTCCTGGACATGAGATTTATTTTCAAACAGCTCTTCAAACAGTGTTTTGTTTTGTTTTGTTTTTCCACGGAGTATTGTCTCAGGGTGACAACCTTTTTACCAGCAATTTCCCTCTGGACATGTGTAGCTCAAGGCTAGGAGCATAGAGTGCTCCTCCTCCTCCCACAGATGTTTCCAGGAGCCCTGGGAAGAGGAAACCTATGGCAGGCAGTGCAAGCAGCTGGAATCTTGCTTAGCCCAGGCTCCATGCTCACCCACACCGGGGCTGTGTGGTGATAGGCCTTGCACGTCTTCCCTCCTGCTATCATGGCACTCGAACTACTGAAGTCTGGGAAAGTCTAACATGTCTGCAACAGCATGGCTAGGACCTAGGTGGGTCAGTCAGTCGCAGTCCCATGAAGACCGAGGTCAACATGATCCTGTATCACACCCTGCCCACAGGCCATACATCTGGACTTCTGCCTGTTGCCTATGCCTTCACCCCTTACCAAAGCAACACCAATCAAATTCAAGACACCTCTACTTACCTAGTCCCAGCTTTTTCTCCACACTCCTGTAAAAGTTTATGTATGTCAGTGTTCTCTGGCTTGCTCCAATGCCTCTAAGTGTCATCACTCTGAAGGTTGTAGGTAAACTCTGACCAGACAGCCTGCTCCCAAGTAACTCTCAGTTTGGCTCTCCCACATAACTTCTGCCTGCCTGGCTATTGGCCAATGAGCTCTTTATTACCAATGAGAGCAACACATATTCACAGTGTACAGAAGGATTGTTCCACAGCAAAAGGTAGTTATTGTCTCATCCACATTGAAGAGTGGGTGAAGGGCTGCTAGTTACCCACCCTCACCTAAACAGACAGGGGACTGGGCCAGATTAGACTCTAAACTCTCTGGAAGAGTACCCATGTTCTGTGTTTCCTGTCCCAAAGCCTTCTGACAACCAATAAAGCAAAGGTCCTGCCACTGTGAAGGTCAAGGACGAGATCAAATTTGTCTGTTTCCCGTGTCTTCTGCAATACCTAGAAACCTAAAAATGACACATGTCTGTTCCCTTAGGGGTTTGGAAACTAGAAACTGGTGATCAAGTTCACTGGGCTAAAGGAGCATCGTTCTAGCTGGAAGCTCTGGGCGAGAAGCCATCTTCTTGCCATTTCTAGTTTCTAATGGCCACCAGCATTCTTTGTTTGCATTTCCAAAGTCTTTTGTGCCATGTAAGGAAACAGTCTCACAGGTTCTGGGGACTAGGTGCAGACATCCTTGGAAGGATGCCGACCACAGGGGGCAGCTCATTTCTCTTGAGAACTAGGGATAGTTGCAAACATACATATGAGTATTCTCCTCTGCTTGTATTTTCCATTTTCTCTGGCAGGAAAGCAAATCTTCAGAGACACAGGGGTCACAAGGAACGAGTTCTAGTAGAGAGGTTCTGGAACGCATAGCAGGACCCTCCAGGTCCCACCATCTTTCCTGTGAAGGTGATGGAAGAGAGAAAATTCAGGGTTCTCAAGCAGCTGGTGGCCTGAGTTCATACATTAGCTTCTTTGTGGGATTCCTCTTTGTGTGCTGTGAATACAATTGGTTAATTAATAAAGAAAACTGGCTTGGCTTGATAGGGCAAAAGAATAGAGGTAGGCAGGGAAAAATAAACTGAATGCTGGGAGAAAGAAGGGCAGAGTCAGAAAGAAGCCATGTAGCCCTGCCAGACACAGACGAAACTTTAGCTGGTAAGCCACAGCCATGTGGGATACACAGATTAATAGAAATTGGTTAAATTAATATGTAAGAGTTAGCCAATAAGAAGCTAGAGCTAATGGGCCAAGCAGTGATTTAATTAGTACAGTTTCTGTGTGATTATTTCGGGGCTGAGCAGCTGGGAACCAACAAGCGGCCCCCTCCTTACAACATAGGAACCTGTTTGTTGCCTCCAAACTATCCCCTTACACACCAGCTAGAAGAAACCAATTGTTTGCTTTAATTATTGTGTCCCATTGCACTTGATAACTGTCCAGTTTTCTTCCCCTGATCTACACAGGGCCCTGCAAATGGGCCTCCTGTCCACATTCCCAATCTTAACCCATGCTACAGGTGCTCAGTCACTGAGGCCCAGTCAGGTCTGTGTGGGACAGAATGGGAATCTTGGTCATTTCAGGAGAAGCAGCCATCATGTTTCTAGTGCTATCTGCTGACGAGCTATGTACAGTGGCTTCATTAGCCCACTTCCGCTAAAACCTGGGCTTCCAGAACACACAGGCTTCCTCTAAGAATGGAAAGGTTATCTAAACAACCCAACCCCTTAATGGAATTTTAGAAAAGAAAAACAAAACGGGAAACTAGACCGACACTTTTAAAGCTCTCCAATAGCAGCTGGTGCAGCTTCTTCCTTGAAACAATGATCCATTTAGTATAACCGCTTCTGGACCATTTTCTCAAAACACTGTGTGCTGCAGAAGGGGAACTATTGTCGCTGTCACTTTAAAATGGGAGGCAGACTTAGAAAGGAAAGCTGGTTCCACGGTTGACTAGAACCTGGAAGTAAAGCAATTTTCTATTTGTTAGGTCAGTGGGTGAGTGTGTGTGTGTGTGTGTGTGTGTGTGTGTGTGTGTGTGTGTGTAGGCAACCTGATAAAGGTACTTTGTATAATGCAGGACAAACAGAGAAGTCTGTAGAATAATAAGTGGCACAAATTGACTGTGGATAACAGAATGCTAGTTGAGGTGTCTGCATAATCACTGTGGATTCAGTTTGACTAGACCAAAGAGTAGGAACAAATCCTGGTAGACCCAGTGTTATTTAGCCTATCTGTCCCTTTGTAACCTTCACCCTCTTCCCTACCATTTACCTGTGTTTCTCTCCAACTCCTCACGGCAGGAGACTGACCACTCTCCAGTCAAGTCAGTAGGAACTCCTGTCAGTACTCCAGCGCATACGTGTTTGCAACAGACAGAACCTGTAGAAGTAGTAATAGTGCACACCCCCCTGCACTCATCTTGAAAGGGACGAATTAAGACACAGTGAGACTCAGAGCAGTTGGGTGATGAGATGGGAAGGCAGCCTCCCCTGAGTGGTGCCACAGAAGGGCAATAAGGCAGGAGGCAAAGGCCCGCACTGCAACACCAAGTCTGCCACTGCCAACCGGGTCTCCTTGACCTCTCTGAACTTCATCCTTCTCTTCAGATGTGAAACGAAAGACACAGTGTAGGTCATGGGATACAGTAAGATAAAGGGACAGCCAATGATGTTTTACACCAAATAACTGTTCATTGAAATATTTACAAAATGCAAAATAGAAAAATCAGTCAAAATGAGACAATTAAGATGGAAACGAGTGGGGAAAAGAGAACCTCCCTTTTACTCTAAGGTGGTCTTCAAGAGTCCTGACCCCAGTAAACATGCTATCGTACTTATTTAATCAAATATATGTCTGCTATGAAGGAATTTTTGAGATGTATTTACAACTTTAAAGCCATTGAACTTAAGGCAGGAAGCTATTACAGTTGGGCTTGACCTAATTATATGGACCTTTTTACATGTAGAGAGTTTATTCTAATTGGTAGTCAAACAGAAAGCCATGACATAAAACACAGAAGGATCCAGAACATGGTTGAAGACTTGAAGATGGGGAGGACCCCTTGCCAAAGATGTTGGCATCTCTGGGAGCAGAGAGTAGTAGAAAAACATGGACCACAGTCCTATGGGAACAATAAGAATAAACTGGGCAGTGACAGACTTTCAGTATCTCTATGTGAGAACCCAGTCTCGCTATCCCAATAACCCAACCCATGTGAGACCCTGAGGAGGATGTGCCTGACTTCTGATCTACAGAACCTGTCAGCTGACCAGAGCCAGGTTAGTTTGATAGTAGTGAAATGCACGGGTAGTCATTAGAACCAAGCCGCACAGGACCCCTGGGTAGGATGGGGCAGATAATGTCGACCTATCACTCTTAATTAACAGTGTCAGAGTCATCTTTAGTCTTCAAGTCACTTCAAGATGAAACCATAGCAAAGATATTGTGTTTGGAGAGAGCAGTCAACTCACAGGGCCACGTGCAATGAATAAAAACTGAGATGAACTTAGCCAAGGAAGCTGGCGGAGTCCGTTTGTATCCGTTGGGTTGTTCCCTTTGAGTGTTCTCTGACGTAAAGGAGGAAATTCATGGGTTACTTCAAATCTCGCCAGTATTCCAATGAAAACAGGAATATTGCCTGTGGAAACACTTCCTGACTTGGAAAAATAGTCATGACCTCCAAGACCCTAGCTCCTCCAGGCCCATTCCAGGGCTCTCCTGATGGAACTGCATTCATGATGTGGGGACACAGCAGAGAAGTTACATTCCGAAACTTGGCTTGGACTCTTAGCTCTGATGCTGAGGAGCTCTGTGCCTTAGACAAAGGCCACCACTTCTTTGAACCTCCGTTTCCTGACCTACAAGGACAAATAAGAACGCATCTTAAATGCGAGACGTGGAGAAGGGCAGGGACCTAGACTGATAGAGTCATAGCGCCAGTGAGCAGAAGGGGATGTGTGCCTCAGAGGATGACCCAGTACAAGCTACTGGTTGACGAGGTAGAGATGCAGGCTAATGTGTGGGTGAGACACCATACACTCAGTGAAAGACAAGACATAAGAACACCTATTGTTACTGTTCTGCTGATAGTGGTCCCTCAGTATCCATGGGTGACTGGTTCTAAGAACTTTGTTCTTACCTATCTCCACTGACACAAGAATCTACTTCTATTCAAGTCCTTTACATGAGACAGTACATGGGTTGAATCTTTGGGTAAAAGAGCCTGTATATAAAGAAAGCTTGTTGTACAGAACAGAGAAAAGATGACAGGTGAATGTCTAGGGCAGGGAATGGAAAGAGCATGAGAGTACAGAGAGTGCTAAAATGTCCTAAAGTTAGACTTTGATTATTGTACTTTGAATAGTTCATATGAGATAAGTGTGGTTTATGATATATAAATAAAGTTTGTAGTGGCATTTCATTTATATTTTAATAAACAAAGCTTGCCTGAAGCTCAGAAGAGTAAAACAGCCACACTGGCCAGCCTTACAGACCGGGCAGCAATGATACACACCTTTAATCCCAGTAGCCACACTAGCTTGCCATAGAAACCAGGCAATAGTGGTGCACGCCCTTAATCCCAGAACTAGAGAGGATTATAAAATGGGAGGAGACAGCTCTCAGTTTCAGTCTCATTCTGACGTTTCCTGGAGGCAGGATCGCCATATCAGACTGAGGTCAAGGTAAGAGTCAATGACTGGCTGGCTGCTTTGCTTTTCTGGTCTTCAGGTTGAAACCTAATATCTGTCTCTGAGTTTTATTAATCATGCTTCAGAAGTTGCTAATTAAAAAATGTTCAACACAAGCTTGTAAGGAAATAATACAGAAACAATTCAAGCCCTCTGGGCTTGCTGCTCCCAGGAAGATGAAGAACAAGTACCAACCTACCTAGGATATGGGCTTATTATATTAGTATATGAGTTGTGTATATATACATACGTACATATGTATGCATGCATGCATAGTCTTTCTAGTGACCCCAAATCACAGCCTGGGTATAGTGTTTCACTGTAAGGTGAGTCTGATTAATAACTACAAATACATTAGGGAGAAATGATAGAACCATCATAAACTACAGCGTAATAATATAAATGAATGAATGGAGCACTAATTTCTTAATAATTATCCTCTATTCAGACCTCAGTCATAGATCTCAGACTGAAAAACTGTCTCCAAGTTTCTAAGCCCAAAACTGAACTCAGATTCTGCATTGCTTGACTATAGTGTTTACAGCACCAGAACCAGGGAATTCTGGGTGAGTATGGCCCAGGGCAGCAGAATCAACATCCCCTAAGGCCCTGATAAAAATACTAATCCTTAGGATGCACCCTACATGTACAGAAATAGAAATGGTGGGGGGCAATGGCGTGCTTAAACGTGGTGCTTAGTGTTATGGCCAACTTACTAAAGCCTGAGAAGCCTTGCTCGAGGTAATGATATGTAAATGTGCACATGAACACACATGTGTATGCACATACATAGCAGCCTCCCTCTGGGAAGTCATATCAACCGGAAAATGGTCTACTGTCCAGAGAACACAGAAGTGATGATGGCAAATACAAGACACGGTTTCCACCACTCACTCCTCCCTTCAGGCCACTTCCCACAAGTCACTGGGCTTTGTCACCATGAGCCAGGTAACAGGGCCCTTGGTCAGTCTGCACAATCCAGCTTTGACTAGGTGTCTGCACTAGTGTTGAGTGAGGAAACGTAACGTGGAATAATTTGGCAGGGTGCAAGGGCCGGCTAAAATGTCACCGATTTCCCAAGGTCTTGGGTGGTGTGTAGAAAAGTCAGAATTTCCTATTACCCACACCGGGAAACATGTCCTGAAAGGCTGGTGCACTAAAACAAAGCTTGCAGTCCAAAGTCACAGAGTGCCTCAAACCCAGAATTACGGCAAAGTGTTAGGTACCATTGTACATTTTCAAGAGTACAGGCAGGACTAGCCAAGACTGATGGCAATCCATGCAGTTTGCCTAGTCTCAAAGAAGAGAGCAAGCCAATCTCAGTAGAAGTCAGGGAAGGTATAGCTGAGCCCTGACCAAGGACCCTCTCCCAGCTGCTGGTTCAAGAAAATCAAGCTTCCCCATATCAGAACCATTCATGGGAAGAGAAGGGAGAAGGCTGCTTCCTTGGCAACAGAGATGAGATCTTGACATTGAAAGAAGCAGCTCAAAATTAACCCCAAAGAGACACACAAACTGGGAGAGATTAGGTGATCTGTGGGGCAGCAAGCTAGGTAACAATTACAGATAAGTTACAGGAAATAAAGTTGAGCTTTTTTTTTTTTACAGCAATCTGACCAATAATTATTCATAAAACTATCAATATGTTGCTGATTTCATAGTTTTGTCTCATGGTTTAGCGGAGGCAAAGGTTGGCTCTGGCGTCAGAGGGTTGATCCACCCCAGGTTTCAACACCAGGTGCCCTTGTCTCGTTTTGGAATGCTTCCCTTTCAACCTAAAACCCCCAACAGCTGATGCTTCTTGGCCCAGGCACAGCTGGAAGCTGAAGAAAGTGGACACGTGCTTCCAAAGTTCATTTTTTGTAGAATTGAAGATCATCTAGCCAGACCCTCGAGTTTCACAGATGAGAGAAACCAAGGTCAAAAAAGCTAAGCTAAATTGCCTGCCGACTGTAAGCAAGGCTGGGACTAGAATCCCAACCACTCCAAATCCAGATCCCCATGGAACCACAGCAAAGAGCTCACAAAGCAGAAATAACAGACTCCACTGAGTGTAGCTAATGAGAAAACCCAAGATGTAGCATCTTTGTCAAAGTGTCTTTCTTTCAGGCATCCATTGATGTTCACTTTACTTCTTTGTCGCCCACATTTGCTGAGTCTCCCCATGAAAAGTTATTCTGAGATGAGCTGAAAGAAAGCCAGGCTCTTTCTGGGAGCAGAGGCAAGGGGTGGCTAAGCAGTCTTCCATGCCGAGTGCCTGTGTTTCTGCAATCCCAAAGGGCTTTCTGGCCCTTTGCAGCTGTCTCTGCAGAGTCTTTCAACGGCTGCTGCTGTTGGAGCCAAGGAGGACTTGGTGTGTGTCACAGAGCATGGCTTTCAAAATGCCATGATCCTGAGTTTGGACAGATTGGACAATTTAATGAAGATGTGGTACATAGCTTATCTCTTCTATTACCTAAAGAATTTTTGTCTTTAGCTTAAAATGCAAATCTGAGCAATTACTTCAATGAGCTCGTCTAAAAGCATGCTGTCTTTTATTTCCTGGAAGAACAGTTCATGAATCGATACAGGTGAAAATGCTGCTTCTTAATGTGAAGTAATCTCAGGGGAGCTGGGGAGCTGGGGAGCTGGGGAGCTGGGGAGCTGGGAGCTCCTCCACAGCTCTTACCCGATGCCACCAGAATCGTCCAAGCAACCCAGCCTTTTTGTGCCAGAGAGAGTCAACTCCTTGCACTGCATTTTCAGTACAAATTTTATCATGCGCTGCTGATGTTTCTATTATATGCTCTTAAAAATGTTCTCGTGGACAGTTTTTGTCTCTATTATGACAACAATAGCTGTCAGAGTGAACCAACATGGACAATTTTCTTCTGTCCCTCTTAGAATACATGCCTGATTTCTCTCACACTGGCATAAAAGAACAAATAAATGCAATACGTTTTCTATATGTCGCCCCATTATCTGCTATTAGGTATTTAATTCTATAATTGCTTTTCATACCTGAGTTAAATCACAGTTCTGATAAATTAACACCTTTAACTTTCCTAAGATTCATAGTAAGATGCTAGAGAACATTTATTTGTCTAATCATAATGTTTGCAAATATTTTAACATGGAAGTTCTTCAGTAAATGTCAACATTGCCTTAGAGACATCTAATTCTTTGATTTCAAATTCTCACTCTGAACAAAATCTTTCTCTCTGCTCATCTAAATCTCTCCTGGGTATTCTAGAAATAAAAATAAAATAACACACACATGCACATATACATATACACACATGCACGAACACATACACATATGTACACACTCCCCACACAATGCACACACATATACACATACACACACATGCACACACATATACACACATGCACACACACTCCACACACATATCCCAAATACACATACTCTACACACACTCTATACACATACACACACTCTACACACATACACACACATGCACACACACATACACACATGCACACACATACTCTGCACACATGCACACCCACACACACCTAGTTCACCCACTATCCCTTTGTCTCCTTCCACTTATAGAGGTTCACAGTAGTGTGAGTTGGGTGGGGCTGTCTTCAGACGCAGTTTGAGAAGCTGATCTCTACTGGAAACTGTAGACAAGCAATGGGTATGCATGTACCGTGGAGGGCAGATTTCCTAGACAGACGCTCCTTCCTCTCACCTGTGTCCTCACCTGCAAGCATGAATGACAACAGTGTAACAGGTGGCCATCCAACTGCTATCTTTCCTCGCTTGCTTAGAACTCTGACGTCCTTAAGGAAGCCCAGAGCAACTTTGAGGCCTATTACTACAAATTCCTTAAATGTACTTTAAACTGATAACCTTTACTGGAGGGATTGGGAGAAAGTTTTCTCTCTGACTCAGGATTGTTCTCAGGACCCTGACCAAGGTTCTGCAGCTCTCAGCTTGCTTCCTCTAAGTGCTTCCCAAGAACCTTGATCAGCCTGAAAACCAACCCTGGAGGCCCCTTCCTCTTGTGATGGCTGTGCTGGGTGTAGCTTGGGAAACAGCTGTGTAGACTGTGATGGGGTGGGGTGGGGGTGCTAGAAGGTTCCTAAGAGACACAACGGGGAGAAGACTGGATGCTGCCACCGATGCGTGTGACACAGCAACCTCATGAGCCCTGAGGAGAGCTAGCTGAAAGACAACCCATAGTATTGATGAGGGTAGAGCAAGAATACGGAAATCTCAGCCCTTGGTGTCCCTTTATTTTATCTCCCCTGTAGTCTTTCTGCCAATGGAATGGGTTATCACACTAGCTAATAAACTATGTAAGCCAAGGGTTGCATCTGAGTGACAAATCGGCGTGGTAGTGCTTACGTAAGGTTATAGTGAATGGGACATGGTAAATGCAGTAAGGGAAATGATACAGTCAAGCTCAAATAAATATCAGTTGTCCCTTTGTTAGTTATATAGAAAGATACATAATGAAAATATCTTTCACATGTCCCCCTTCTACTCTCCAGTGACAAATCGTAATAACGTCTTATACATCCTCATATCAATTTTAAAGTAAAATAGTATATAATTTTTTTTCAGATCTAAGATATTTTCCATGTTTTTCAATGGATACATGGATGTCCCTTTAACTAGACAAATCATTGGAAACTACCTCTAACCCCCAAGACTGTGTTTTATTCAATAATATTTTGAAGATGTGAGAATATTGCCTTCCAGCTGAAAGCCTTCAGTTTTCCCAAATTCTTCTTTTAACTGCAGGAAAGAAGTGTGCTTAGAAATATCAAAAAGTAGCCGGTGGCAGTAGAGCAGGACGGGCGGCGGTAGTGCCTGCTTTTAATCCCAGCACTCGGGACACAGAGGCAGGCAGATCAGCCTGTGTAGTCAAGGCCAGCCTGGACTACAAGAGTTAGTTCTAGTACAGGCTCCAACACTACAGAAAAACCCTGTCTCAAAAAAACAAACAAAAAACTCGGAAGACAGAAGATATGCAGACATGCATGAGCCGCAAGGGTCACCCTGCCACACAGTTGCAGGCGGTACCAAAGAGGGATTATTAGAGGAACTCAGCTTTATAGTATCTGTGAAGACAGCAGGGTTGTCCCCATGTGAGACTGTGGCAGGGACTTGGGCAGTTTCCTAGAGGCACATAGGTCACTGTGTCAAGTGACTACCAAGGACATGGGCCGCAGCTCTGGTCTCTAAGGGCCACATAACTGTTTCATCTCATCATCAAGAGAGCTACAGATATTCAACCAATGTTTGGGTGATCCACAAGAAAACCCCTAAGCCTGACTGGGAGGAGAGGAGGCCAGTAATCAGGTAGAGTCTCCTCAACAATGAACACATTTCAGAGGAGCAGGATTCAGGAAAATATCTACAGACCCTTCTCTCCCTGAGCAACACTGACCACAGGAATGTGGGAATGCTCAGACTTGTGAGGGAATAAAGGAAACGATTAGAAATTTCCTGAGGGCACAAATCTGCCCTGAAGCTTCCTGTTTCCAACACGTGGCTTAGGAAGCACTTCCCCACACCACGGGTGGAATTCGGCTATTATTTTAATCGCACTGTGGTGCCAGTTATCTTTGGAGTCAAATCAACGGTTCTTACCTGAGTTGAACTTTAGAAGATGCATTTCTCAAGATGCCAACACAAGGACTCAGCCAGGCTACCAATTAGGTTGGAGTCTCTGAGGCATAAACGTAGGCATATCTAGGTAAATATTTGTGTATGTGGAGATGAATTTTTCTAAACTTTCAGAATCCTGGGGCAAAAATTTACTGAATGAAGCCGTGGCTTCCCCGCTTCTCACTTGTGTGAGACCAGCACGTTATTTCTTCTTCAAGCTTCCGTTCCATGGTCTGAAGCTATCACAGTCTAACAGAGTCAATGATATGATGAAAGTGAAGACATTAGCCTAAAACTCGAGAGCTCATATCATGCCTGTGACCTGTACATAGAACTAGTCCCTCCTTCCCCCTGCAGAGCCTGGCTTGAGCTGGCTGACAGAACCAGTGGGTGCAGATGGGGACTGAGGGAGCTCACAGGCAGAAGTGTCACCTTCTCTTATCTCACCTGCTAGTGAGGCTTGTGAATTCCTGGAAGAAAGCGAGTGTCCTGAAATAGCACTGAAAAGGAGTCTCCTAGAAAGGGCTCACACTGAGGCAGCGAAAGTCCTCTACTGCTTCTCTCTGCTGGCAACTGGCCAAGAAGATGATGACGCAGCCACACCCTGCGTGAATGTCGGCCAGCCTGTCACAGGTGGCTGCAGGCAGTCAACAAAGCTGCTGACCCCTGACAGGAAAAGCAGAGGACCCACAGTCACCTGGAACCAACTGCAATAGGTCAGGCTTTCCATGAAAATGTAACTCTCTCTCTGTATGTGCATGCACGTGTGTGTGTGTGTGTGTGTGTGTGTGTGTGTGTGTGTGTGTGTGTCCATCATCAGACCCTGGTGGCACCCCTGGGAGGGAGCTGACTTTTCTTAAGAATACTTACTATTTATTAAATAATTTCCAAGTACCAAGCACATATGCAAATTACCCCATTTAATATTTATAGCAATGAAGGGAGCCTGGGGTATCCCCTGTGAAGTGGAGATACTTAAGACTTAGAAAGGTCCCACTGGCCTGATGTCAGTGGCCCCACAGTCTGCCCAAGCCCCACAACTGTCACTCACATTCAGTGAACCTGGTTTGGTCCTATGCAGGTTTCCCCATTATCAGTCCAGAGTCAGTGAGCTCTCACTAGCTCAGGTCAGCTGTTTCTGTGGGTATCACATCATGGTCTTAACCCTTTGCTCATATTATTGTTCCTACCTCTCTTGGACTGATCTCCAGTAGCTCAGCCCAGGGCTTCACTCTAGATCTCTGTATCTGCTTCCATCAGTTGCTGGACGAAGGTTCTACGATGACAATTAAGGTAGTCATCATCTGATTATAGGGGAAGGCCAGTTTAGGCATCCTCTCCACTGTTGCTTAGAGTCTTAGTGGGACCAGGATTTATCCCTAGTGCTTGAACTGGTATCTTGGAGCACATTCTCTCTGGAGGAATACTTTGCTCAGCTTAGATATAGGGAGGGTCTTGGTCTTACCTCAAAGTGAAGTGTCAGACTTAGTTGATTCCTGATGGGAAGCCTTACTCTTTCTGAGGAGTGGATTGGGGTGGGGGAGAAAGGGGGGCAGGAAGAGGGGAGGGAGTGGGAATGGGGATAGCTACGTTAAATGAGAAAAGATTGTATTAAAATTCATAATAAAAGAAAGCAAAAAAGACTTAGAATGGTGAATAACTTGTCTAAACCCACATAATAATAAAAATGGCCATATGTGAACCAAACTTGTAGCAAACTATAAAGACTTTTATAACCTATTTCTAAAAGATGATAATACATACTGTGCCCTGACTGTTAAAGAAGGAAGAAAAGGTCTTTTTCTTTATTTTTTCCAGAAGCGAAGCGAAAGCACTGAGAGGCAGCACCCACATCATCTTTATCATCCGTACCCATCCTTATTGACCTTTTTATTCTGGACTATAACCAGGAATTAATTGGCATGGGAGCAGCAGGGCCTGCCTCGTCCTTGCTATGAATACTTTTCCTTGTTCCCATTTTCACGAGTGCTGTCCGTGTGTGTGTGGTGTACACTATGCTTGCTTTGCAAGCCCGTGGATGTGCACATACATGTGCACTTGGCAGTGTGTAGAGGCCCTGGGGTTGGTGTTGGAACTCATCCTCAATAGTGCTTCCACCTGATTCTTTTGAGACAGGGTCTCTCAGTCAAATCCAGAGTCCAGTGAAATGGCTGGTCTTGCTAGCCAGCCTGCCTGGGAATGCTGACTTCACACTCAGAGGCAAGAATTACTGGTAGGTTACCATGGTATTTGTGTGAGTTATGGAGTGCTTAACTCCATTTCTTATGCCTTAATCACCATTGTTATGAAATTTTAAAATCCTACAAAAACCAGACTCGGTGATTAATAATTTAAGGGAGGAAAGGGAAATGGGAAATGATGTAATTAAACTATAATCTCAATAATAAAATAATATTTTTTTAAAAAGCATAAAAGTAAATTGAAATCATACATAGCTATCTGCTCTGTTGACCTAACTCACTTGTAAACTCCAATAAGAGGATTCAAACATCAGATCCCTATGTGTCTACATCAAAATATGCATCATTCTCGGAAAGGATTCAAGACTTGGTTAAAATCCTGCTGTGTACATGGCCTTATCTCATTATTTTTATCCAGATGGATTCAAATTAAAAAGCATTACAAGGAACTAGAAGCAGAACAAATCTCTAAGCAGAGCCTGGCCAGGAAAAGACTGACCAGGAAAAGACCTGGCTCTCCTCTATGGTGATGGCAAAAGTCCATGCTGATCTATGATGTCCAGCATCTTCAGTCTTTATAGTGATGCCTAGTAGACTTGTTGCCACCTCTGTAATCCTTCTGAGAGCCTGTCAGTCCTGCAGCAGAGAAAGTGACTAGAAGAGGAAGCAAGCTGTAGTCTATAAGCTAAACATGAACTCGCTGGACTGGAGAAAAGTCCATTTGAGAAGTCTTTGGAAATCATACAGCCTTCCAAACCATGAGCAGTACACTAAGACTAAATCAAGACCTGACATGTAAATCATGGTTACACGATCAACTAGTCAGGGCTAACACTTGAGCCTTAATCCCTGGCTCCCGGTCCTCAGTTTTTGACTGCCCTAGCCAGTGCCTTATAAAGTGAACTAAGACTGACTGTAATGGTGGAAGACTGAAAGGCTGCTGAAGGCCAGGACACTGGATGAGGAGGCCAGGGGCAGGTTTATGAAAGAAGCTGTGGCCTTCAAAGGTCATTAATTCCCCTGCAGGAAAGTCAGCTGACCTCTGGGATTCCAAGAAGAGGTGGTTCTGACCACATGACCTTGACTTTATTAGCTACTCTGAGGACACAGTGAGCATTCTCACAAACAAGAAAATGTAGGAATCCACATTTTCAGAGACTGGGGCCTTCCTACTTCCAAATAACCAAACTGAGTTAAGTAATGCCTTGAAATTATTCCTCCTGTCATCCAGGAAAGGACAGTCGCAACGCCAACATGCGTATCCACTTCCTTCAGCTTGTGGACAAAAAGAAAAGAATGAGCCCCGTGAAAACGAGCAATGAATAACTGTGTGGCCCAGGAAAAGCAAGACGTACAAAGATTATTCAGAAGAAGGGTTTCTTTCCTTAAGCTTCAAAGACATGAATATTTTATTATGGATTTGTTTTGGTCTAATTTAAATCTATTTCAGGTTGTCCCAGAATAGTCTTCCTGAATAACCCATGCCAAGCTTGAATGAGCTGTACTTGAACAAATTTCCTTCTAGCAGTTGACATAATTCTCAAGCTAGTTCCTGATCATCTCTTCACTCTCTTGAGCAGAGGATGACCAGTAGGTCTTTAGTTTCTTTGCTGGTATCTTGTCCTCAGGAGTGCCCTCAGGAGTGCGATGCTTTGCTGTGCACCGACCACCTCCTGATGAGCTGGGCTTCTAGGCACCTGACAGCCGTGACATAGAGCTGCTCTCATGGGGGCTGACTGCTGGTGGTGGAAGGGTATCTCAGAACATCCAAGGTAAAGCCATTGTCAGTACCTGTCTGATCTTGAAAGAACTTGGCCGGCCATGTGTTCTTCTGTTTTGCCAGCAAGATCAGCTTTCATGAATGATCTTGTAATTCTGTTTATCTTCTGGCGCCACAGCTGTCAAACTCTATAGCATAAATCCATTCATGTTGCAAGATCCACAACACACCCGGTGAAGTTGGCATTGCCTCTGAGACAATCCATCACATTTGATTTTTATGTCTTGGCATCCAATTATAGCAGGATCACCTGAGTCAGATCCTTTGGAGTCTGCTCAAAATGCTAGTGCAAGGCTGACTTGCACAGTGGCCATGAATACCTAAGGTTGGAGTCAGCCCACCTAGTCCCTTTCTGCTGAAATGGCAAGGTGGGAGCTTCTTTTATGTTATGTTCTCTTGACATCTGGGTTGAGGAGAAACTCTATTAGCTAGTAGGATTGTCATAGCCATAGGACAATTGTTATAAGACACAATATTTTGAATCTGAGACCAAACTTTAAATTACAGACTTTTCTTTTCCTTCTGATACGTACTTTTATCTATATTCACCTTTGGTCAGCACTTTCATTGTGGTTTTTAACCTAAGCCATGAGAAATAACCCTTCTTGTACCCTCCTGCCACAGGATAATACAATACTGGGTACTCACTCTGTGGGAAGCCTTTGGCTTGTAGTTGGGGGATCAGATTCTGAGTCTCGCTGAGCTGGTGTTCTGTGTTTCATGTTCTGTCCCTCATGAGATGGGAGGAAGAGAGAGAGCATGGGGTTGATGGTAAAAAATGTCATTCTCCGAGAACAAGCTCTGAACATATGACTGTCTTTCTTCCCTACAGCGCAGCTTCTTTTTAAGAATGCAGTGGCTTGAGAATTTCATACATGCATAGAATGTGTTTTCAAATCCCCCCCCCGCTCCCTCCCCTCTGACTCCTCTCAGCTCCCTCACCCTTCTCTCCTAACTTCCCGTACTCTTTTATATCCACTAATAGTGCTGTCTGTCTAAAACTGTGGGTCATGACCCCCCTGGGTCCCGGAACTGAATTTAGGAGTCACAGACCATTTGGCCACAGTCAAATGTTTCTGAATATGAAAAGAAACATAATTTAAAAGCAAATACATAATGACTCCAAGGTGTTTCTGGCAGCTGTCTGTACCGCATGCCTTCACAGTGACCTCGGTTGCAAACACACAACAGACGCACAGCACAGTGACAGTGACCAGACACCTGGCTCAGACCCCAGACTGCCATGTGCTGTGCTGCACAGCAATTTACAGTATGTGCAAAGGTCCTGCTCCTAGAGAGGCAGAATAAATAAGATTTCCAGCAATTCTTAATCACCAGTCTGTGGCGTGTAAAAATCGAATGAGTATATATTTGCATCTTACTGTGCTGGAGTTTTGGCTTAAAGACTTGATTGAGTTGCTGACTTGAATTTCATTTTTTAAAAAATGTTAAGCCAGTCATACTGGTGCACACTTGGGAGGTAGAGGCAGGGGAGTTCAAGTCCAGCCCAGTCTACATAACAAGTTCCGGGCCAGTGGGGGATGCGGGTACATAATAAGAGCCTGTCTCAAGAAAAAGAAAATAGGTGCAAGATTAAGACAGAATTTATAACAATCTTTGAAATAACCTAAATCTAAAATAATCTGCCATTTTGTATTTCGTATTATGCAAAATGACATTCTCAGAATTGATCATCATAAAATCAATATATTGATAAATTCTGAAAAATGTTGAAGACGTTACAAAAGATGTTACAAAACATGAAAGATTCATGCAAAAATTTCAAGTCTTTATGTCAAAATAACCAAACAAAAGAGATGGATGGGTCAGTGGTTAAAAGGACTTTCTGCTCTTTGGGACGTCCAGAGTTCACCTCCCAGCATCCACTTGGCGAGGCTTCTAACCTCTTGTGACTCCAGCTCCAGGGAGTTTTGTGCTCTGCTCTGACCTCCACAGACACTACATCTTGATATACATACACAGACACGCACACAAGAATAGCTTAAATATTCAAAACATAATCAAGGAAGTCCATCCGTCTTACTAGCAACCAAATTTGCTCTCAACTTTAATACATGGCAAAACTACAAGCATGTCAAAGACTTGTTCTAAAGCAAATTTCTTTATGGCTTATTTTCAGTAAATGTTTGATTTAGATATGTAAATAGCCAGGATTGAATAAAAATGTATTGAGTGAAAGGGGATTGTGAGTGGAAAAGTTTAAGAAACCCTGCTTCAAAGAATGTTGTTTCTTTCCCACCTTTTTAAAATTGTGTGTGTATGTGTGTGTGTGCATGTGTGTGTGTGATGTGTGCACATATGTGTGCACAAGTGCAAAGGTCAGAGAACAGCCTCAGGTTTGGGTCCTCCCCTCCCACCTTGCTTGTCTCTGTCTATTTGCCACTGTGCGCCCCGGGCTAACTTGTCTGCAAGCTTCCAGGGATACTCCTATTTCTTGCCTTAGGAGCACTGGGATTTCAGACCAGTGCTACCAAGCCCAGTTTTATGTTGGTTCTGGGGATTTGAACTCAGGTCCTCACAGTGGTGCAGCAAGTACTTTTACCAAGTGTGTTTCAGGCTCTGTTGCTGTGTCCTCTCTCAAATAACACTTTAAATCTCAAACTTGAACCTTCCAGAAACATCTCTTCAGGCAAGCAGTCAACTGCTCAGAATATTATGATCATTTAAAAGGAATCTCGTGCCCAGCCAGTTCACCTGACCCATCTAATAGATACATACAGACAAGGGACATTTTCTGAAAGAAACTAGGATGGAGCCTCAGTGACAATGCTTGAAAGGGCTCTTTTGCCTTTGATAAATTTAACTATGCTGGCAAAAATGTAGGAGTGAAAAATCTTCTCATTTCAACCCCTCAGGGGCAGTTTCAAAATTTCATCAGGTCATAACAGTATTAAATAAAAGACAGCTTGGTGTCCAACCTGTTATTCCAAGGGTGGAATAATGTGGGATAATCCTTCTGTACACTGTGACTATGTATTACTTTCATTGGTTAATAAAGAAGCTGACTGGCCAATAGCTGAACAGGATAGGGTTTGGCAGGAGAGCCAAACTGAGAATGCTCGGAGGAAGAAGAGTGGAGTCTGGAGTCATTAGCAGAAACAAAGAGAAGCAGAATGAACATGCTGTACTGAGAAAACATAGCAAGCCACGTAGCAAAGTATACATAAGAAATATGGGTTAACTTTGATATAAGAGTTAGCTAGTAATGAACCTGAGCTATTGGTCAAGTATTTGCAATTAAGTTAAGCCTCAGTGTGTTTATTTGAGAGCTGTTGGTGGGACAGAAACTTCTGCCTACACAAGAGTCTCAGAGTGAAAGGTACCATATTTTAGTTTTCCCTTACTGTGACAAAATACCTTAGAAAATAAGCTTAAGGAGGAAGAGGTTTGTCTTTGGTTGTGGTCACGTAGTCCAGTGTCTTTAAGTCCTTTAAGTTATACAATTAGTCCACTATGGCAGAAGTGTACATCAAAAAAAAGCAGCTCACCTCGTCATGGCAATCATGTTGAAGCAGGTAGTCAGAAATAACACACACCCTTCCAAAGGACAACTCCAGTGACCTTCTACCTCTAGTGAGCATCTGAAGTCTCTAATCCTCCCAATGTCACTGAGAATCCACGGATGGGTTAATTTCTTCACCAGGGCAGAGTCCCATGATTCAGTGTCTCCCAGAGGTCCCCGTCTCAGTACTGCTGTACTGAAGACAAGACCTTCAACACATGAGGCTCTGGTAACATTTAAGATCCAAACTAACAAAGGAAGACAATTTTTTTTAGCCATTTAATTTAGGTGTGTCTCTACAATGCTTGGAGTGGGAGAATCAAGCATGTCTACAATGTCTCAGGCAACAAGAAGTTTCACTGAGTCCTTGGTCTTATAAACCCAGGCGTTTAATACACCTATCCATCCCCATGAGAAATTCTTCCCTTCAAAGTTCAATACGATGGATGAGGAAAAACAGATGGAGTAGATAACCAAGTTGCTAACTAATGGGACCCAAGTGTACTCCCTCCTGAAAGACTCCCGACAGAGTTCTTGCTTATGAAATGTCATTCTAAAGTTCCACAGCTAAACGTGTCACTAGGTCAGTAGTCTGAGAATATGGCCCAGTTAATAACAGCATAAATAAACACCTGTAGTGGCAGACAATCAGATTATGTATCAAGTTCTCAAAAACACACCGACTTATTAATTCTGCTTTTGAAAACCCTAGCTCAGGAATTTCAGCAAAATATAAGCAAGGTTTTACAGTTGTTTATGGTCATTTCAAATTATAAACAAGCTCAGTGCCCCCTGACAGGGTAATGGGAATAAATGACGGAATGCGCGCTCCGCGCCATCACTGTCTGTGATATTTATGAGATTTCTAAGGAGAGTTTGAACTGATTAAGACAAAACAACGGAAAAATTTAGGATGCAAAATCTTTTTGTTGTTGTCTTGCTTTGTTGTGTGTGTGTATGGACATATGAAAAGACTAAGGAAATATTGTGCAGTGTAAACATTATTTATCTTTGCTGTTTCCCTTTGATCTTTATTGTCTATACATTTCAATGTTTTCTAGCTATCCTCTTCTTATACCATTATTTATAAGAATAAATGAAACATAATTTTAGCATACGCAATTAAAGAAAACAGTAAATTTAATGGTAGAAAGTCCACAAGACTGAATCACAGCTATCACTTCTTTTTGATTCGGGACTGAGCCTATTGAATAGGTTAACGCATGTATGGGTGGAAGAATATGTGTGTTTAACTTTTGGAATCCACCAGGAGTTATAGAAAACATCATCACCCAGGGTGCTCCTCAGACACACTCATGTCATGACGGTTTGGCCTGTAGGACAGGGCTGGAGGCCATCTAGCAAACCTTGTCCTCATGTCAAACCCCTGAGCCCTTGGATCCCAGCAGCATCTTGCTTGGAAGGCAGGAGTCTTGGGGTAGTGTGACTGCATTCTAGAGGACACACAGAGTGGCTAGAGTGGGGAGCACCCCAAAGCATCACAGTGATTGTCTTTCCTCACTCCTTTCCTCCTTTCTCATCAGCAAAATTTTTGGAACCAGCTTTGGTGGTGCCTGTCTGTAAGCCCAGCTCTCAAGAAGCTGAGGCAGGAGGAGAGTTCATTGCTAACCTGGGCTACATAGTGAATATCAGGCCAGCAAGGACTACATCAAAGATGGGTGGGGGGAATAATATGGCAGGATGAAAGGCAGAAAACACCCCAGTTGCCTAGAAAGCTGGCATCAGAAGAAGAGCAAAGTAAGTCTATGTGATGGAGGACAGACAGCTTATATCTGAACTGCAGTAGGACACAGTGTTCTGAGACGCCCGTTTATGTTCACGGTTCGTGCTAATGAGAGTTAATCTATAAAGACTTCAAAAGGAGGGAAGATATGGCCCGGACAGAGACAAAACATGGTGTTTATATTAAGTGGAAATTAAAAATTGTTTGATTTAAGTTCTGCTTCAAAGTCAAAGATTCTAAAGAACTAGCCTTGGTCTCAAGCTAAGCCAAATTTTGTCATTTTCATGACAGCAAAAGGAGGGGACGAATGGGGAAAAGGGGGGATCTTCGGTCAGTATAAACACGAGATTGTGATTCTTGAACATGGTTTACTGTGTCAAAATCTGCCCTAAATATTTTAATTCTCTGTGAGCCTAAGTGTCTGGGTGGTCTGAGCTCACCCAGCAGCCTCTGGGCAGACACAGCCTCTGTTCCATTTCGCAGGATGCTGAATGGTTACTCAGCAGCCATGGGCCTGAATGGCACAGTCTCCAGATAAACTTTAGAGATAATGCAGGCAAATCACTTCGAAATAGCCCAATTAGTTTCAGACTCATGTTTGGTTAAAATCCTGTCTTTGGAAAGATCGTGTGAAAAACTTGGAAGGACTTGGTGGAGACACGACAGGTCTCAGAATGTCACCAAACCCCAGAGCTAAAAGTAGTCTCCTTCTTGGCTTTTGACTTCTGTGTTTTGAGACAGGACCTTAGTGTGTAGTTCTGACCGGCACAGAACTTGCTATGTAGCCCTGGCTAGCACTGAACTTGCAGCGATCCTCCTGCCTCAACATCCTGAGTGTCGGGAGTAAAGGCGGGTGTCCCTACACCTGGCTCCTCCCTCCCTTTAGGCAGAGCTTCCTCCACAAGGGCTCTGCCCCGCTGGTCCATAAGAAGCAGAGCTACAGGAGGAAGTGTAATGGATTAAAAACAACCCAATGAGCGCATTGCTCCTGCATTGAGCCCTAAAGCAGCCTCACCCTAAGCATCCCCCAGGTCAGAGAAATCAAGGATTTTCCCAGAGTGCCACAGCTCCAACCCCATCCTTTCTGTCTGTACTTGCCTCTCAGCCGGCTTCCCTCAACACTCTACCAGGGCTGCCATCACACCCTCCAAGCAGCTTCCTTTCTCACTGGAGCTAAGACTGCCCGTTTCTGCTGTGAGTCATTGCCACCTGCAGGTCTGCTTTCCCCTCTCTGGGGAGACAGGTACTTTCCTCTGGGGCTCTCTTCCCCCCAAAAAATTCCTTTGCCCCCATCAAGGCCTGGAAGGCAAAACATGACAGCAGCAGTTCCCACACGTCTCCCTGAAGTGTGAGTGTGAAATTAGGCATAAGCGGTACCTGCAGTTTGCCAAACAAGATGGCGGATAGCAGAGTTCAGCAGAGAGTAAGGCTTTCTTGTTAAATAATTATATTTTAATGGGCAAGCCCAAAGCAAATTTTTCATATTCTTTCTGTCCAGTAAAACCATTAGAACCCAACAACCCCCATAACAGAGGAACTGTTAATAAAACAAAAATAATAGTTCTTTTCCTACTTTTATTGTAAAAATTAATTACTGACTTTAAGTGTGCCTTTTTATTTTACTTTTTATGAGCACGAGTAAAGCAAGAATATTGTTTGAGACTGGACCCCTGGTGTGAAATAATCACCAATAAAATTTAACCCAGGCAGAGACACTGTCTCAGCGGGCACAGACATTTGCTGGCAAGCCTGATGCCCTGAGACCAACCTCCAGAAACCACGGGCTGGGAAGGAAAAAACTCCTGCAAGTTGGCCCACGGTTCCCCGAACTTCACACGCATGCCGTAGCATGCACACATGCACACATGCACACATGCACACATGCACACATGCACACATGCACAATGAACAAGTAATGAATAAATAAACAGATGGAATAAAAAACCTTTCACTCATCTTTCTCATGCTCAGAAAACTCTAAGAGAAGTCACAAAATAGAATTCAGATATTGGTGGGAACCCATGTCCAAATATCTAAGGATTATTATTATTATCAGCTGGTAATAATGAAGCTCACTTAAGTCAGCTAGAGGAAGACATCAGAGGCTGGCTTGTAGGTTTGCTGGCGGCTCCTGCGGAATTTGATGCGGGATCCCTCACTTGTACTGGGGGCTTCCTGTCTTCACGTGCTGTGTTGATCCTTAGTTGAAGGCAATCATGATTTTTCTGGCATACACCTCTATTTCAGAACAATGAGGAGTTAAAATTAAGGGACTGGGGTGGTCATTCATAATTTGTGTCAGCAATCCTTCCAGAGCATATTTCGTTTTAGAGAGGGCCGGGGAGGTTCAGATCGTGACTACTTCCCCGTCACCAGAAGCAAGCAGATAAAGACTTTACCTGAGCAGCTTCCTGCAGCCCCACTTTCAAGCTTCCTGTGGGGAACTTCTCCCTGTGACCTGGGGACACCTGCCAATCTCCAATCAAACTCTTTTTTCTTTTTTTTTAACTTCCCTATACTGAGTGAAGGTCAGGCTCTACCATGCCAGGCAAGCATCTCTCTGCCTTGAGTGAAAGAAGAGCCTCAGCAGTGTCCAGTGGATCTTCTCTCTGAGATAAATTCTCAGTTATATATGGGCTTCCGGGTGTATTAACCTAAAACATGAACAGGAAGGAGGAGCCAATGTGTGGTTTCCTTTAACCCTTGCATTACCATCTTACCAATCTCATATTTCATTACCTGGAAAGAATGTGCTCTGTGAACTTGCAGACTCTCCTGCCCTTCACATCCATAGCACTGACACTGTGCCCATACTGTGGAATAATTTTTTAAAATATATATGTACATGCATGTGTCTCTGTGGAGGTTTGTGCAAATGAGTGCAGGTGTCCTTGGGGTTCAGGAGAGGGTGCTGGATTCCCTACAGCACTGGTTCCCAACCTTCCTACTGCAGATTCCTATGTTGTGGTGACCCCCCAACCATATTATTTTGTTGCTACTTCATACCTGTAATTTTGCTACTGTTATGAATTGTAATATAAATATAAATGCAGGCTATCTGCTATGGGACTCCCAAAGGGTCTTGACCAACATGTTCAGACGACTGCCTTCGGGCTAGAGCAGGCAGTTGTGTGTTGATGTCAGTGCTTGGGATCACACTCCAGTCCATCACAAGAGCAGCAAGTGCTCCTAACCACTGAACCATCTCTCCAGCTCCTTCTCATGGGACATCTGACATATTAAGTCCTCAAAGTGTAGATAAAGCTCCCAAGCCATGAGCTTTACATTTGAGGCTATTCTACAGGCAAGATGGGGGCACCCTGACCCCACTGCAGCTGAATGGCAACAGCTGAGGCAGTTCGCAAAGGGCGTCCTATCTCTAACACTCTGCTCAAGGCTTAGTTGGAAACCACTTGCCTTGACTTGTCTCTGATACTCTATTGTATTAGCCCTGGATTCTTAATCTACCATCCTTATTCATTCTCTGTTTCCACGCTCTGTCTATTTATAGTGATGCCTACACCAGCTTCCTGTAGCCTGACCACCAGTGGGGGCAGGGGAGGGGGTGCCTGACTTGGCTTCTAGGATCTTCTTAGGTGAGCGTCATCTGGGCCTGAAAGAGTTCTTCCTGACCTAGCAAATGAAAGTTGGAATAAGAAAGGAAAAGGAAAAAGAAAATCTAGGACTCTCTTATTGAACATAACCATGACTGGATAAGTAAGTAGTCCATTCATTAAAACTCATGCGGAAGTATGGCATGCCAAAAGCCTTAGCAAGGAATGAGTGACCAATGGCAGTGGGAGCCGGAATCCTCTGCAGAGGGCATGGTGGATGTGTTAAGGGGAAGTTGGTTAATAGATCCGCTGTGAGTTATTTTGTGGAATTACCTTCTAGCCTACAAGAGAAAGGGGAAAGGAAGAGAAATAAGTATGATCTCATGACATTTCCAGGAGGAGAGAGTTCAGGGAGGAAGTTCCCTTAGCTACTGAATTCCACTTACCCATAACCTGGAACACCAGTGACCATGACCGAAGTGCTAACACTGAGTGAAGAAGAAATTCAAATTCAAATACCAAATTGAAGGAAGAGGAATTTTAAAAACTCACCATAGACAGCTCTTAACTTGATCATAACACGGTTCTGATTGGACTGATTAGCAGAGGTAATTGCAACTCGGCCCATTATTCATTCACCATTTTGAAATCTTGGGAGGGACTCCGCACCCACAGCAAGGTGGCTTTAAGAGACTAAAGCCCTTTCTGCTGCTGCCTGAACAGTGCCAGCCAGAGCATGTTTAAACAGTGCTGCTGCCAACGTGTCTTACTGGCAAGTATGGGCAAGGGTATTCTGAAGAAGTGAGAACCGCTGCCAAACCAGGAAGTCATCAACTTAACCTCTCTGCACTTCAGAAATGTGTCTCCCTTCACACCTGGGAATCTGTGTAGAAGCCTTTCTAGTCCTGGGCGGTCTTAATGCTGGGCCCTAACTGAGAATCCCCTGCTGGGTGCTCAGACTTGTCACCAGAGCGCCAAGTGATAGCTCTGATCCTCCATCCTCCTCCTCCATTCACCTGCAGCCCTGAGCGGTCAACAGAGAGTTCCTCAGAGCTCATCCAGATGGACGGAGGCCCAGGAAGGAGGAAGCCTAGCAGAAGGCCTGCCTGGGAACAGTCATCGATTGTGTGCAGGGCATGATCATTGGGGAGCATTGCTTAAGAAGGAGGGGGCCTTAGAGATGCAGAAAGTAAATAAATTCATAGGTATTTACATGGTTATAACTTCTAAAACTATATGTAAATCATATACTGAGACAGACTTTTATCCTCTTCTATTCCCAGTCCAGTTATTTGGAATGGCTATTTCTGTACTGACTCGTGTTCTCAGGCTGGGAGATGGTTGGGTGGTCAAGAGAGCTTGTTGCCCAAGCATGGGGTTCTGACTTTGGATCTCCATCATCCACATAAAGGCTGGACATGGCATCTTGTGTCTGTAACTCTGAACTGTGGGGCAGAGACAGGAGGATCCTGGGAGCTCACCAACCGGCCAATCAGCCTAGCAGAAGTGGTGAACCCCAGATTAGATGAGCAATCACATCTCATGGGAGTAAGATGGGAAGTGATAGAGCAGGACACTTGGCATCCTCTTATGACCTCTGTGCCATACATGTATATATGAATTCACATACCACCCAAAAATAAAATGGAAACCATGTTATTGGCAGGGCAGCTGATTGGTAAGCATTGTGCAGTGTAGCAGAGAAGAGCTGTGCCTGCACAGAGACACCGTGAGTTCAAATCCCACTCCCACAACTACCTGGAGCATATCAGGCAACCACCCTGTTTCTTACAGTTCCCTGTTGAATGTAAATCACTTAGAAAATATGGCTGGTGCATTGTTGCCCCTTTGTATGAGTGATCTAATGACCCACTGATTCCTCAAAGAAAAGGCTATGAAATGGAAAGATAGAGCAGATTTCCTGTCAGTAAAGTGGACTTTAGGTGCATAGTCTGAAGCCATTCGTGTTAGGGTCCAGACACAATGGCTAAGACAGATGTACACAGACCAGGATCCTATGGGTAAGATGAAGCTTTAAGTGTCTTCATTGCCAAGTGGAAAGTATCTTGGCACAGAAAACATGAGTCTTGACTAGCTGTGTGACTTTGGTACTGTCATTCTGGCTCTTTGGGCTTCAGAGATTTTATATACATCAGCTGTATCCTGTAGAACTTCCTGAGGGCTATGCTCTAAATCTGTACCCGTGGCTACTGAGACTAAGGCATGGTAAGACCTCCACTAGAGCTCCATTTTTGTTGTAATTGTATTTGATTTTAGTGAGAGTTAAGCATACCCAGCCACACGTGGTCTGTGGCAGCCATGGTGGATAACACAGAATACCGTGGAAGATATTTTATGGTCTGTTAGTTAAGACACAAGGTTAAGAAGTAGAGAGCATCTCTTTTAAGAGCTCACCCCATCTCTAGGGTCTACACACTTTGCAAAGCTTCTAAAAACAAATACATACAGAGAAGAACATGGATCCTGAGAAAAGCAGAGTTGTCCTGTCTGGAACCATGGGAGTATGATATCACCTTTGGGCATGGTTTCCAAATCCCTAAAAGAGGCAGGTTTGAAATATCTCACCTCTGAGAGCCAAGACCTCATCACTGGCAACTTCCTGACTACTTGCTCTGGGATAAGTTTTTTAATTCTCTATAATAACAATATGATGGGTGTATACAGTTGTTCTTGACTTAGAGATGGAGGACGGGAGGCATGGACATATTCTGAGGAGCTTGTTCTCAGACCACCCAACTAAAAATGGATGAGCCCAGATACAGATTTAGACAATTTCTTCTAGAGCCTTATTGCATGAAAAATAAACATTATTATAATAATAGTTTAATGAAAAATTTAATGAATAATATACAATGTAGAATAGTGCTCAGCTGCGTGTGCTGACTCGTTCTCACACAGTAAAAAAACACACCCTTATTGTTTTCAAAATGCTCTAAGCTTTCAAGAAAGTCCCCCTTCAAAAGCCATTCAGTTACTGCCCGTCTCAATCAATCTGAGGACGACCACAAAGCTGCGTTCCAAAACTATGGATCAGGAGAATTTTATCCTCCATCGTATGTGTATATCAGGCACATGTAACAAGAACATCAGCCATTTGGTAGCTTCAAATCCATCAGCTATACAAGTGGGCAACTCATAGATAGGAAAGACATTCATTCTACCCATCTTAGCCAAGCATCTTCCATATGTAAGCCACTGTATTACATACTTGGAATTCAACATTCATCAAAACAGACTGAGTTCCTCCCCTGTACGACTCTCAGTCCTTCATCTGACACATCAGCCACTGGGAAATGAAGGACGATTCTCAGCAGCCACTGACAGACAACTTTCTGTGTGGTGCCAACAGCTGTACTGTCCTTCCAGCAAAGGGTTGCCCTGGACCTAGACCCTAGAATTTTAGTGGGATCCTTTGGAGTTTTGGAAGAGTGACAATTAGGACTTATTACATGACTTTCCACTAAAAATAACTCTATAAACAATTTCTAAATACGTCTTTATAAGCAATAACCCCAGAAAAACCTACGGGCTGAATGTAACCAGAAAATTACAACACGAGATGCACCCATGTGAGACTATTGCATGATTGGGAGGCAAAAGATCACCAGGGAATTCCATCCCAACTGATGAGCAATGGTTGCTCTCTACCGACAAATAGCCAGGCAATTCTCACTAACATTTTCCAGCCAGAGAAAGATTGATGCAAGACGGTGAAGAGTTCAGCAGGGTTTCCAAATGTGCTAGAACCTACAGAAGCAAAGGGACGCATGACAGTCAAAAGTAGCTTCCAGGTGCTACTAAGAACTGAACTGTTTCCAGGAGGGACGGTTCCAGTAGCTGATCAATGGTTTAGGGTGGGTCTATAAGGTCCTAAGTGTACCCACACCTCTCTCTACCCAAAATTCGCTTGGTCCCCCCCTTTGGGATGCATATGACTAAATGACCCTTGGGAATTGTGCAAACCTACCGACATACCATGAGGTCAGCTGTTTAGATGTTTGGGTTTTCTCAATGCTGAGAACATGGCCTGGGAGCCATGCAGAAACTGCAGTGACTGTGGTTTTGGTTTTTTTGTTTTTGTTTTTGTTTTTTTTCTCATGCAAGTTTGGTTCTCACACTAGCTGGAGCTCTTGCATCTACTGTGCAATGAAAACACACTGTGAGAAACAACTGAAATTGCATCTCGGGGGAGGAGAAAGGATGCATTATCTTCTGTGACCCAATCCCGTGCTTCCCAACCAACCTCACCCATGCTTGAGTCTAATCCACACGGCTGATGGAGCCTGACTAACCCTGAGTGCCCCAGACTCATCACTATAAACATCTGGGGCAGGGTGAGCTTGTAAACAGAACTGACCACAGAGAGCTGGCAAGGGATGCACGAAGCATTTGCACAGAAGTACCAGTAACGGACAGACTCCTGGGAGTTTTGCTACCACTGAAGAGCAGCCAGGCCTCATGGCTCGGGGAACTCTGACAGATAAAAGTGTGATCAGGAAAACAAGGGCTGCATAGTAAACCTACGTTACTTCCAGTCTCTATTTACCACGACATCGGCCTGAACTGAGTGGGCATGGCACTCACTTGCTGTGGAATAGTTCTTTACACTGTGTGAATATATGTTGCTGTGATTGGTTTAATAGACAAGCTGACTGGCCAATAGCCAAACAGGATACAGTTAGGTGGGAAACCAAGCTAGGAATGATGGGATGAGGAAGGGTAGAGTCAGAGAAGTTGCAAACCAGAGGCAGAGGAAGCAAGATGAACAAGCCATGTGGCTAAGCATAGCTAAGAGATATGGGTTAATTTAAGTGTAAGAGTTAGCTAGTAATAACCCTGAGCTATCCACTGAGCATTTATAATTATTATAAGTCTCTGTGATAATTTGAGAACTGGAGTGTGGGAGAGAAAAGCACATTTACACTCACTCAGGTAGGTCTTGTGCCTAACTGACAAGATAATGCACAGCCTTTTTCTTAAAGAAATTTATCTATTATTTTATTCATCCTTTTATCCAGACAATGTTTAGTGAGCATCTGCTATGTGTCAGGCACTCTCCTGGGGACATGGCAATGGGCAAGGCAGAAAAAAAAATCACTTCCTTCGTGGAAGTTGCCTACTGATGAGGCAGAAAGATAAAATACAAGTAAATAAATGCATAATTTAATATCATGCTGTGATCGGTAACATGCAGAAACCTGAGGTAAACCAAAAAAGGATGGAAAGTCTATGGAGCAGGATAAAGTCTTGAGTGAGCATGCATGCCCATGTCAGGGATACCAGTGCCTCAGCCCCATGGGAATGGAATGGCCTGACCTATCCAGGGTCAGGCTCAGGGGAATGCCAAGGCCTTCCCCTGATCTAAGTGTGAACGCTGACAGTGTGTGCAGAAAGTACTGACCGCATCCTCCTGGTTCCCGATGACTGCAGCCCGAGACTGCTCCCCTACAGAGGCTCCACACTGTGATGAACTAACCTCTCTCCTGGTTTGTGCTGCTCATAGTGAATGCACGAGTTTCTGGACCGCTGCTGGTGTTTCTTCGTTCTAACGCACAGCCCACCTGGTCTGAGCTTTACAGCCATTTCTTCATTACGCATCATAGAGTCATGTCAAGTACAAAGTCGCACAGATTGTGGCAAATGGCCCTTTAGAAATGGGCAGAAGAGACCAGACTTAATAATATGAACAGGTCACATGGACACAGGAGAGTGGTCCAGGCAGGCAGCAGAAATAGCAAATGCAAAGACTAGGAGATGGAAACATGGTTGGCAAGGAGACCAGGGTCTGTATGAGCAGCACGTGGTGGGAAACACAGAGGCTGGCAGGCACCTGAGCATAGAGAACTCTGATAATGACTCTGTGTTTCATTCTAGGGGTGTGGGAACCCATCTGAGCAAGGTCAAGGCATGGCTTCTATAGCAAAACGTTGTGGCTCATGGGAGAAAAAGACAGGGAAATAAAAGTCTAGCGGGAGATGAGACAGCCAGCACAGAACAGGGAGAGTCATGAAGACCACGCAGCCAGAGCAAGGCCAGGAGCATTCACCCCGTTGCTCTAGTTAGGATGGGAAAGGACATGTGAGTCTGTCACATTTGTACCCTGGTGGGCTGCAGATCTCTCAAAGAACTTGTCTCTCCTCCCCACTTCCATAGGTGCTCTCTCTGGATGTACCCGGGACAGCATCATTTCTTCATTACTGGAATGTGCTGATTCTTCTACACAAAGTGACAGTCTCGATGTTGGATGCCCGGGGAGACTCTCGTCAGCCTTCAGGAGTTGGTTTAAACAGGACCTCCTCTGCACGGGACAGAGTGTTTCTGTTACCAACACATCACACTGGCCTGAAGTCTAGACAGGTGACAGTGAGCAGAATAAATAATCCAGACCTGCTCATCTTGCTTGTCAAGGTTGGGAAGGCACCGCACCCCTATGGGAGTGGAAATAAGTCACTCCAAAGGGAATATGTATACCCCCAGTGCCTTCATCAGTGAGTAGCCACCTCTGGGAAAGGAAGAACCAAAGCAGCGTGGGAAAGACATTCCGGGAGCACATGTTGTGGGTGGGGGGCATAGGGAGGTGAAGAGGTTGGAGAGTGCAGGGTGGGGGTGAGGGACTGGGGGTTAGGGAAGTAGGGGTATGGGAATGGGGAGTGGGGGGTTGGGGACTCAACATAGTTCAATCTGGTTCCACTGATGCTGGCCCCTGAGGCTCTGTGGACAGCTAGCCCAGGAGCAAGCCTGAAACTGCCTCCTAATGCCAGTTCTGTTCCTGCTTAGAGGGCACTGGTGAAAGGGGCAAGTTCTGCTCCCCCGAGGTGAGGCGGGTGGAAGGGACTGTTGCCAAGAGCCAGGCACAGAGCAAGTGGAGGTGGTCAGCGGTGAGAAGTGGGCAGTCTCTCTCTAAAGGATGTGTGTTTCCACCGAGTAAAATGTTAGTTTAAGGGAGCTGCTCACCTTCCGATCTTAACTCAGAAGACAATTTCTGCCCATTTTGAAGTTAGGATAAAATTAGCACCTTGAATAAGACCAAAACTGCAGAAATTCCAACAAGGCAACAACGCTCTGACCTTCCATTTGGCAGGGAGGGATGGCTGGGAGAAAGAGCAGATTCTGATAAGAAGGCACCAGTTTGAATCCTGACTCAGGCAGTGTTGAACTGTGTGATATCAAAAAGCCACTTCCCCACTTCCAACCTGTCTTCTGATCTAGAAAAGGGAAA
>JAQHUG010000152.1:2147634-2176747 GCA_028555095.1 Dicrostonyx torquatus
ACGTATTACCTAAACATCCCCTCTCTCAGCTGGAGTGCATGGAGTTGACACACTTACTCAGTCTGTGACTTCAGCAAATTACTCTCAGCTCCAGTTTCCCCATCTCTAAAATAACCACATTATCTCTCTTCAAAGGATTCTTGTGAAAACCACAAGAGAGATCCCATGTACAGCCCTTAACCCAGAGCCTGACACTCTGGAGGGCTAGGCCTAAATGTCTTAATTATCCGTTGTGTAATTACTCTAGTTTCTATAGGTCAGAAACTTGCAGCCTCCCAGCTTGTTCAAGTAGCTACTGGCAAGATTCGGATCCCACGAGCTGCGGGGCCAGGACCTCTCTACCTGGTAGTTTCCTTCAGGGTACCTGCCTCATTACAGTTAGCATGGGGGGGCACCAGGATGCTGGGACACACGAGCACAGTGGAGACTGCAGGCTTGTATATCACACCATATTATTTTCACATATTCTTTTCTTTACATATGACCTACACACGGTGGGAAGAGTTGATACGTAGAAGTTAACACAAGGAGGTAGGGCATTTTCACTATGCTCGCTCTATTACAGTGGTTCTCAACCTGTGGGTCGAGACCCCGTGGGGTCAAACAACCTTTCCAGAGGGGTCACACATCAGATACCCTGCCTGCCAGATATTTACATTATGGTTTATAACAGTAGCAAAATTACAGTAATGAAGTAGCAATGAAAATGGTTGTGTGGTCGGGGTCACCACAGTGTGAGGAACTGTGTTACAGGGTTGCGGCATTAGGGAGCTTGGGCACCCTGGCTTATCAGATCATTGGCCATGCTTTTCCAGGATAATACTAACTTCTGAGAAGTGTCCTGAATGGGTTTTGTAAATATTGAACACCCAGACAAACGGCTAAATGTCCAACTGAATTACTGGATCATTTTATTTGAGTTATTATCTACATTGAGACAGACCCCACCATAAGTGAACGAGCAGGCACTATAAAAATCTTCTTTGACTCTTATGTTACAAAATAGTGAGGGGTTCTCACTCTTTTCCAAATATAACCCAACTCTGCCTTACCCAACTTTTAAAGGAGTTGGATACCGCCCAGGCTCTTGGGGTCACACACTGCTGAAAGCGAAGGCAGACAGCCCAATATTCAGGGTCCATCCAAGTCAGGCCTACCTCTTCCCGTCTTCTGGCTCTTACCTGCCCCATGGTATTGTCTCATTTTCAGGGTTTACTGTGTGAGATGTCCCAGATTTCCTTCACTTCTCATAGCACCCAAGAGATTTTCTGTTAACTTATTTCCTGGGGTAGATGGGCTTGTTTTCCACTACCGTAACAAGACAGCTAAGTAGAGGCGACACGTGAAGAAAGGAGGTGAATTTAGTTCGCGGTTTTGTATGTCCCAGTAGTGTGGACACGGGCTGAGCTCAAGAGCGGTCCGCCTTAGCTGTACAACACAACAGTACATGGCATCACTGTGGGAGGGTGACGACAAGGGGAGGCCACACAGTACTACCAGAAAGAAGAGAGGGACTGCTTTTGCTCTCTTGAAGGAATGAGCTGTAGGTCTCTTGAGGAATACAGAGACCATTGGCAGAGGTCTCAATGATTCCTCTTCATTTTTTAAAATCTTTGGCGCCTTCCAACATTGCCAAATGCAGGACCAAGTTTCCAGTGTGACTTTTGGGAGACTCGCATGACCCTGAAACCTAGGCCGTGAATTCTCCATAATATTTGTCCTTTCCGCTCCAGTGGCCCCCAAATCTTAACTTTCTCCAATATCACTCAAAATTCCAAAGTTCTGTTTGAGACTGAAGACAAATTCTGTCCAGATATAAGAGAGCAAAATAAAATGTAAAAGTTTTTACACATTATTTACTTCTAGGATGCCATACCGGGACAAGGGTTTCTATGGGGAAAATGGTACTAGAAAGGAGAAATGGGCCTAAACCAAGACTGGAACTCAAATAAATAAATAAATAAATAAATAATGGGTAACCCTGCCCCCTTGGGGGTGGTAGCAGGGTGTGGTCACAGGCCAAGGGACCACACCCCTTCACAGCAGGAAGACTGTAAACCTATGGATAGGAGTTAGGCCCCAAGGCTCCCAGGCAGCTCCGCCCTGTGGCTTTGCTGGTGCTGCCCACATGCCAGCTGCAGCTCTCTGTGCTGTTGTTGCTGTCTTTAGCTCCTATAAATTCTTGTCTGTTCTACCATTATAGGCACATACAGCTGCAGCTCTGCCTCTGCAGGCCCACTAAGCCTTCTCCCAGTGGGAATTCTTTCGTAGGGCTCCGCCCTAGCAGCCTAGATCTTGACCTCTCATATGATCCCACCATATCCCTGTACACCTTCAGAACTAGCACGGGGTAGGTACCAACAGCGTGGACTGCGCCTGCTCTCATGTGGTCCACAGCCAGAGCTACCATGGACTCTATGCTGCTGGATCACAGAAAACAGAGCTCCGTGGTGGTCCTGAGCAACAAACCCATGGAGAGTAAGAACTCTGTCAAGATTCAAGGAGGTCACCTGGATAGCCAAGTGAAAACCAGTGAGCCTAGATAGGCCTTGGTTTCACAGTATGTCAGAATCAAAGACAGACACAAAAATCAGTTTGAGAAATTACTCAACTTTTAAGAGGAAAATATGAAAACATCTTCTCTAATTGGAGATAAGCAAAAACTTCTCATGCACCAAAATGTTAATTTAAAAATAAATATTGGTATATCATAACTCTCACAAAATCAAAAGTTTTTGAATATCAAAAGCTACTATTAAGTAAAAATATGAGCAACAGTTTTAAAAATATGTTTATCTAACACAGAACTAAAAATGGGATATATTTCTTAAATCAACAATAAAAACACAATCAGTCAGACTTTAAAATGAGCAAGCACCTGTCTTAGTTGCTTTTTGATTGCTGATATAAAACACCATGACCAAGGCAACTTATGGAAAAAAGTTTGTTTTGGCTTTTATGGCTTCAGAGGATCAGAGCCTATAATGACAGGGAAGCATGGCAGCCAGCAGCCAGTGTGGCGGCCGGTGTGGTGGCCAGTGTGGCAGCCGGTGTGGTGGCAGGTGGAGAGGAAAGCACAAACTGCAAGTCCAAATCTTTTACTGCCAAACCTGTCTCTGTCCTGAACTTCCTCCAGGAAAGCTACACTTTCTAAATCTCCACAAACAGAGCCATCAACTGGATGTTAAATACTTCACCAAAAAGAAGAAAGAAGAAGAGGAGGAGGAGGAGGAAGAGGAAGAGGAAGAAGAAGAAGAAGAAGAAGAAGAAGAAGAAGAAGAAGAAGAAGAAGAAGAAGAAAAAGAAAAAGAAAGAAAGAAAATTATCTACAAGGAAAATAAATACTCAGCACGTTAGTGGCCATTGAAATACCCATTAAAGGCCACAACAGGTACTATGGTCTGCCTTTGGATTGGTGAGGAAGAAAACCAACAAGGACAAGTGTTGGAAAAGAGTTGCAGAGAGAGGAACTAGACCCTCATGTTACTGGTTGGAAAAATAATGTCACAATTGCTTTGGAAAAATATTGAACCGTTTCTACTAAAGTCAAACATCACCTATCTCATGACTTAGAAATCCCACTACTAAGTTATAATCATGAGCAATAAACACACATTCCCATGAGAGAGTTGTTTATAAAGAACACCCATGGGAAATTCATTCACAATAGCAGCAAAGTATTAAAATGATCCCAAATGTCTGGTAAGAGGAGAATAGGCAATGAGTTCATCTTTCATGTGTAGAATACTACACAGCAACAAAAAGAAATGAATTCACTGACCTCTGGCAGCACGAAAGTAGATATGTCTACAGATCTACTAATGAACATGTTGGAATTTTAGTTGACTTTCAGGAATAGGTAGAACTAGTCTATGGGTATAGAAGGAAGAATGTGGTTACCTTGATCTAGAGAAGGGAAGGCTCTTGCCTAGAGAGAATCATGACTTAATTTCCTCTGGTGATGTGTTTTAATTTTTTTGGATTGTTTTTGTTTGTTTGTTTTGTTTTGGTGAGCCTGTCCTGGTCTGGAACTCACAGAGATCTGCCAACATTCTTAATATACAGTATAAAAGCAAACCTCAATAAATATTGAAGGATACAAAAATCACTTTGAAGATGCTCTATTCTGATTGGAGAGGATTCCATCCCTGCTTCCACTGCCTTCCCTTGTCTGACTTGTCTCATTTCTGTGGCAAAATATCCCACAAAAGCAACTCAGCGAGGAAGGGTTACTTTGGCTCACAATTTAGGGTGCAATCTTGGAGTGGCAGCAGGAGTTTGGGGCTGCTGGTCACATTGCATTCTCAGTCAGGAAGCAGGGAGAGATGGATGCTTCTTTTCTCCTTTTTAACATTCCAGGAACTTAGCCTAAGGAGCGGTGCCACCCACAGTGATCTTCCTGCTTCAATTAACCTAACCCTGATGACCCCACAAAGGTGGGTCCAGAAAGCTTGCATTTCAGATAATTCTCAATGCCAAGAACTTGATGGTCATTATTAATCCTCAAACCCTCCAAAAACAGAAAAGTAGAAAAAGATGAAAACAACTTTTGGCATCCTATCATGTCCTATTGGGAGAAGCATATCCGAACATCCTTCTCTGTTGAGAATGGCTGGGTAATTCGCTTATCCAAGAGCTGCTTGTGAAGCAACGGCTGTACCTTCAAGGAGTATAGGCAGATTTGTGGAACCACCGATTGGCCTGGGAATGGCAGCCTGGACTGCCTGGGAATGCAGGAAGAGAGCCAGCTCCCACTCTCTTCTCATACACCCTAACTCCAGCTCAACCAGAAATTCAGGAGCAGTTTCCTCGCATGCTCATGGGAGAGTGGGCGGGGACTGGGAGATTCTCACTCCTGTTTAACCCCAGGGCTTGCTTGGTAGTGGGGTGGGGGTGGGGTTAAGGAAGAGGAGGGACATCTTAGTAGACAGGAGATTGACAAATCAGCTTTAGGACCTGAGGTTGAAGTTGTTCAGAGGACTCGATCTACTTACGGGAGATCCCAACTGACGCAGAGTAGGATGACAGTGTTTCTGTCCCTGTCCACAATCCTCTACCCTCAACTCCCAAGGATTTCAATGTCTACTCTTGCCTCACCATTCATAGCATTGTGCCGAGAAATACTGAGAACTTTACAAAAGTATTTGTTTACGACTTTTTTGTAGTTAGACAATTTCTATATCTAAGACTTAGGAACTAGCACATGCATGAACACATCTGAAAACTTTTTTGATGAACTCTTGAAAGAACAAATGTGAAATTCTCAAGTTCAATTTTTAAGTCAGTGACAAGCACCCCACCCCCAAGCAGCCTATTGGAAGAGGCAGGGGCCATCTTAATAAGATCTTTACTGCAAAGTAAACTAAGGAGGAGAGCACAGCTCATTCTCACGTGCTATTGCCCCAGTTAAACTCGAGTGTGTGCACATTTATGCTGTGTGTCCTGCTGCCTCTCTTTGAATAAGCTCTTCTTCTCCTTCTTCTTCTTCTCCTCCTCCTCTTCCCCTTCTTTCCCTTCTTCCCCTTCCTCTTCTTCCTCTTCCTCTTCTTCCTCTTCTTCTTCCCCTTATTTTGTTGTTCTTGTTGTTACTTTGTTTTGTTTTCTGAAACAGGATTTCTCCGCATAATAGCCCTGGCTGTCCTAGAACCAGGCTGACCTGGAACTCACAGCGATCTTCCTTCCTCTGCCTCTCAAGTGCTGGGATTAAGAATGAGAAGCTATTTGTATTTTTTATGTTAATAAAGAAGAACATTGCTCTTCCCAAGAGCTCTAACATTCATCTGTGAGGTGTAAGGAAGAAGGAAACTTTCTTGGCAAATACGTTGAAGAGCCATGAAGTCTGAACATCACACTCCCACTGCTCATCGTGCTGAGGTCCCTAAGTGTGAGAGCATGTGAACTCCTCCAGCTATGCCGCTAGAAAGATACATGAAGCCAGTGGACAGGCCATTTCCTCTTCACTACACCTTTATTCTTGTGACCATAGATGCATCTCCCTTTAGTACCAGCTCTGCATGAGTTTCTGTCCAGTGGACCAGAGAAGGACCAAAGTGGAAAGGGAGCCTTGGGGTGCCCGTAGACACTGAAGTGATGGATGCAGTCATGTCTTCAAGACAGAACACAGAGAGTGAGAAAAAGTAGCGGTCAAGCTAGAGATTTCCGATGCTCTCAAAGTTTGACAGGACATGGTGACAGGCAGAATCAGGGGCAAGGAGCAGGTGCCCATGTGACTGTGATGGCTCTGTCTTCTGTGCATCGGGCATCTCGACAGCAGGAACCTTGCCTTCATGTGTGAGGCTTCTTAGCATCCCTGAGTGTATGGGTATTCCCAAGGGAAGAGCAGGAACAGGAGAAGAAGACTAGAAGAAGGCGCCTGAAAAACATGGCATGGGAACCAGGAAGACAGTAGGACGAAAGCAACTAGAGAAGCATCATTTCTCCAGAGATTCCCGGAGTAGCCTACTTGAGCCAAAGCCAGAGCCTTCGTGGCCCAGTTCCATTCTGATATGGAAGAGGCACCGCCAAGAAGTCTGGGTAGAAAATCTGAATCCACGTCCAACTGAAGCAGCTGGTGGGTGGGGGCCATCAAGGCCAACTCCAGGAACTGGCTCAGCGGCAGAAGTCCTGAGCCTTGCAAATGGCACCAGTACTTCCAAATCTCTACCAGGAAACAATACCAATTCAGTACTGCCAAGACACCTGATGCAAAGAGAGCTTCATGGGTTCCTTGTGCCACTTAATGGGCAAGCACTAGGGTAGATTCTGAGACTCAGTTGACACAGTGCTGAAAATAGGCTTCAGAGATTTGGGAGTAAGTATCGCTGTGTGTGACCGGTGCACAGCTTGCAGGAGGGAATTAGAATTGTGATGTAGCAAGGAAGGGCTGGGGCCTTGGTTCACAAGGTATTAACCCTGCCTTTGCCACAGGATCCTCTCAACACTTCCAAGTGACCTTTCCCCAAAGGGCTATGGTCCACATCTTTTACAAACCTCTATTTATTTTCTTCCAACTATAATTTATATCCATTTGACATTGGAGGTCCTTGAAGCTAATAAATCATGAGACTACTTGCCTAGAAAAATATTTTTGGTGGAAAGAATCTATCACAATCTAGAGGAAACACTCATCGTCTGGATTCCGAAAAACCTGTGCTATAGTATGGCCGAAACCCTGCACGCTGCCCATAGCCAAGAGGCACAGTGTGCACAGAAACGCTGCACAGCTTTTGACCCAACATTCTTGCCCTCTGCTGTAAATTTGGTCCTCTGATAGGAAGGTGGAGTACAGGACGGGGAGGGTTAGAAAAATCTCCTACTTTGGCCTCAGTTGGAACTTTTTGTTTAGTCTGGAGACGCACAAACGGTACAACTCTTAGAGTCAGTGCTTTTCAGACTGGCTTTGTTTGTGTGGCTGCGTACACCAGAAAACTGCCAGAGTTCAGAATTCATCTCTAGGACAGTTTTGTCTGCACAAGTTAAACAGTGAGTTCAACGAGTGTGTTCCTTTCAAACATGACTTTATATCATTGGTTATTTATAGGAATTTCCTGAACAGTCCAGTTGGACAATGCTTGCCATTTTTCAAGTGGAAAAATGGTTTGACAAATGGCCTGGCATGGACAGTTTCTGTTGATAGAGTCCTGTGCTCCTCTGCTCCTTCTTCATGCTCCATCTTCTCCAAGAACAGCATTTAAAGCAGATACCTACATTCTGAGAGATCCGAGGATTGCACGTGATTTAGAGCTTGGTCGCTTTTACTGGATCACCTGAAACAGACACACAAGCAGGGGAAACTCTTGCTGGAGATCCGGTTCCAGGGGGAGGCATTGTCTGAGTACACCGAAAAGCTTTGTTTAGCAGAGAGTGAATCCCCACCCCACCCCACTGCAGTACTTAACCTGTGGATACAAAATGAACACAATCTGTATACCCATGAAATTATTTATGCAGTGTGTGTGTGTGTGTGTGTGTGTGTGTAGTGTGTGTAGTGTGTGTGTGTAACAACAATTTTAAAAAAGGAGAAAAAGTTAAAAGAGGTCAAAGGTCGTGAAATTAAGAGAAAACTCGAAGGGGGTGGTTCATGGAAGGGTTGAAGAGAGAAAAGGGGGAAATTATGTAATTATAAATTTTAATCTTTAAAAAGTTAAAAGGTACAATGATACAATATACCTTGCAGCATTGCTGAAAAATTATAGGGAGCAAAACTGGCATGACTAATTTAACAAAATTATTAGACTAGTGCTATCGAGATGGCTCAGCAGCAAAGGTGTCTACTGTGAAGCCTATGGCCTGAGCTGGATCCCCAGGATCCACATGGTTCAAGGCAACAAGCTTCCAAAGGCTCTTCCCTGACCTCCCTCCCCAGTGTGCTAGGGCACAATTGTGCTCTCCTCTCTCTTTCTCTCTTACTTACTCACAAGCACACATACAGAGCTATATCTCTCTCACACAATTCTTTCTTTCTTTCTATTTCTCTCTCTCTCTCTTTCTCTCTCTCTCTCTCTCTCTCTCTCTCTCACACACACACACACATACACACACAGACAGCATACAAAATAAATTTTAACTCCTATATTATAATAAGTTTCAACAAACATTTCCTAATATTTACTGTAATGGATGCTCGGGGAGATTACTGTGGAACAATAATCTTGTTCCCTATAAAGATTTGTCATTTGTATTGGTTTAATAAAGTGCTGATTGGCCAGTAGCCAGGCAGGAAGTATAGGTGGGGCGATCAGAATAGGAGAATTCTAGGGAAGAGGAAAGTCTCAGTCTGCGGTTGTCACCCAGACACAGAGGACACAAGATGAGAATGCCTCACTGATAAAAGGTAAAAAGCATGTGGTTAACACAGACAAGAATTACGGGTTAATTTAAGATGCAAGAGTTAGTTAACAAAAAGCCTGAGCTAATAGGCCGAGCAGTCTATAATTAAAGTAAGCTTCCAGGTATTTCTTTGGGACTGAACAGCTGCAGGACTGGATGGGACAGAAACCTCTGTCAACAGGAGATAATTGAAAAACATAGTAATTAAAGAAATACAAAAGATACATGATTTTTGTGTTGTTTTTGAGACAGAATCTTACTATGAGTGGAGTTGGCTTGGAGCTTGTGGTTCAAGGGTACTATGCTGTTTAGATTTGGTCATGCTGTTACAAAGTAACAAAGTAGCATCACCTGGTATATTAGCTGCTGTTCTGTCCATTTGATAGAACATAGTGGCCAAAAGCAACTCAAGGAATAGGGTGGTGTTGCTTGTTCATTTGTTTGTTTTTTGTTTTGTTTGCCTTCTGGCTGCAGAGGGATGAGAGTGTGGGATACAGGGCAACAAGCCAAAGGCAAGGCAGCAGGAACAGGAAGCTGGAGCTCACACCTTGAACTGCAAACATGAAGTATAGAGGAGAGGATTTTCATCTCAAAGGCAGCCCCCAGTGACATACTTCCTCCAGCAAGGCTGCACCACCTAAACCTAAACCTCCCCAAACAGTGCCACTCACTGGAGACCAACTGTTTAAATGCCAGAGGCTATGGAGGACATTTCTCATCTAAACCACTACACCTGGGATGAGAGAAACTCAGCTGAGGAAGTGCCACCACCTCACCAGCTTGTGGGAATTAAAGCATTAATTTCTTCATTGATGATTAATATGAAAGAGCCCACACACTGTCAGAAGGGGCACCTTTGAGTTCATCCTGGGTAGCATATAAATACAAACTGAGCAAGTCAGAGGAGGGAGCCAGTAAGCAGCCTTCCTCTGTGGCCTCTGTTTCCGCTCCTGTCCTGCCTTGAGTTCCTGTCCTGATTTCCCTCAGTGATGGAGTGTGACCTAAGACATAAGATGGAGACGAAAGACGCAATAAACGCTTTCCTCCAAAAGAAAGCAAACCAGAAGAGGGCTAAATCTGTTTTGTAACATAACTGCTGACATCATCAGACAAGTGAAAAATGGTGGAAAACCTCAGAGATTTACCAAATACTTTCTGCACATCAGACACTTCCAAAGCCCTAGGATCCTTAATTCACCCAGTCGCAGTCAAAGTAACATTGTATCTGCTTTACCAACAAGGCAACTGAGGCTCAGAATGCGCTGTCTGATCAAGATAAGCAGCCTTTACACAGCAGATTGAAGATGTAACTGAAAGACCCCAACCCTAAAAATTAAGAACACCCATATAGGAAGGCACTGAGATAAACAAGCTTGTTACTTGAACCCTAGTCACTTCCCCTACCTCCCACCCACTAGGAAACCAACTAGTTGCCAAAACAGGTTGCAGCTGGAGCACTCAGTTAAGAAAAACATGTGTAGGTGGGACTATGTTAATTTTGCCCTTATTGTAACCCTGGTTCGATAGTCTAGATCAATCCTGGATGTTATATGATAATTCATGTTAAACTTGTGGTTTTTGCCTTTAAAAACTTGTTTGCTGGGATGCTCAGGGTGCTCAGTCTCCCGAGGGCTGCAGCACCCGGTTATTGAGTCTCGAGGCACTCCATTGAAGACCTCCACCTTGAGGGTCTTTCAGTAACAATAATAATTACATTTTTAAAAAGCCAACTTGTAAGCCAGCTGCCCCAGGACAACAGGTAAATAATTACATCCAGCACCGTCAGAAAGTTTAGCTATGAGAGAGATCCCTGGGAACTGAGAGAGGGCAGGGATGACACAGCTCTTCAGCAAGGAGAAGACAGCCATGGTTGTTCCTAAATCTCTAATTCAGAGTAAACATACAGTGCTAGGGGAAATATACGGAGATGACAGTAGATGAAACAAGAACTGACAGAACTGGGGGAAGAAGGAGGTAAAAAATAGATTTATAGCCTTAGGAACATGAGGTTCCCATTGGATGCTGTGGTTAGCAAACCGTTCTTTCACAGAAATACGAGGAAAGGCCTGGAGGTCATGGCGAGGAAAATGAGGCAAACAGTGAAACTGGCCAGACAATAACAAAACAACCCAAAAAGATTTAGAGAAGAAAATGATAACTATAGAAGAGACTAGATGACAAAATATAAAAACTGACGTCTTAAAAGGAGGAGAGCCGTGTAATGAAGTTGAGTGCTGTAGTTCAAAGGTTCTTCCTGCCCTTACTGGGGATGACCCCAGGGGTAAGCAGGTCCTGGCTAGAAGGTTAGACTTTCCCTACAGAGCTGGGCCAGACTTCTCTGGAGCAGCTTTATCAAGCACTAATAAGACTGTGACATTTCAGGAAATAAAAATGACCTGTCAGGTGTACGGAGCTGGGGAGATGGCTTAGTGGCTGAAGTGTTTGCTGGGAAAACATGAGGACCCAGGTTCGAGCCCCAGAACCCATGTCAAGTCCAGGTTATGGTATGTTTCTGTTATCCTGGAACTGGAGAGGTGAAGAAGAAAAGATCCCTTGGACTTGTGGCCAGTTGGCTCTAAGCCAGTGAAAGACCCTATTTCAGACAATTGGAGAAGAGTCCCATATACACTGCTATACCTACACACACACCACATACAAATGATCAGTTATGTATCAGAGACATATTTTCTTGACAAAATGTTGGAGTCATTTAAATCTACAAGTTTAAAGCTCATCTTGTTTCTAGAAAAATAGATGTATCAGATAACTTTTACATTAAAAAAGAGATTTCTTGCTTTATTCCAAGTCAGTTACAAAAAGAAATAGAAAAGAAGAAATAAATCCTGCTAGCAAATGGTAAAGCATTGTCAGCAATGCCCTTAAGAATAAACAAACAAACTTGAGTCAAGAACCCCACACCCACCTGAAGAGACACGTAAGCACTTGTGGACATACAAGAGCGCAGCGACAACTTTTATCCCAGGAAGCTGCAGAAAACAAATATTATCCAAGGACAGAAAAACCAGGGAAGGAATTACTGTCTATTTTGAACATTTCAGCCAATCCATTGAGGGAAAACAGCTAGAACAATGTGGACATTGTTTACCCAGCAGAATGTAAGTAACAGAAATGCTGGCCCTGTGTATATGATATAGTAATGAAAACTTGAAGGTAAAAAGAAGGGAGGGAGGGAGATGAAATGGCACTGGCTTTGCAACTCTTGAGATCTAGACAAGAAAGCAGGTTCTGAAATGAGAGCTGAGTTACCCTTTCCAACAGCATCCCGCATGAGAGGGCTGGTGTAGAGAGCTGCGTGGAGCTGCGCCATTAAGATGGCGCCGGCTTCTGCCCTCCGCCCTCCCGAAGGCGAGCGCTCTTTGGGGTAAATAACTCCTTATTAGGCAATGGCTGGAATCATGCGATCGCTTGTGTATGTGTGGACCAATGGGTAGTGCCCACGTATCTGTCCAGGGTTGGCTGCCCAGGCCTACTTAAGGGCTGGGAAAGGCTTGCCCGGAGAGAGACATGGCTGTCAAAAGGCCTGAATAAACTGCATAAAGAAGAGCTCCGGTGTTGCGTCATCCTTGTTGGTCGAGGTAGTCGCGACAGGCTGGTATTTGAATATCTGCTGTCCTATTTCATTCCTGAGAGGTAGACCCTGAAATGAGGATTTATTTGTGATGAGTTTGTGATATTAAAAAAGTGTGCTCTGAGAACCTGGGAAAGAGCAAGGAAAATGGAGCCGAGCAGAAGGTTTTAGGCAGCCTGGGTGCAGCCTGGGCGCAGTCCTAGATGCTAGTATCTCTTCCAGTCTCTGGCTATGGAAGAAAGGGGAGGGGGAAGGAATCCAGACACTCCTGGAGCTCCGTCTACATCTATAGAGAAAGAGGCTCTGGTTCTCCAAGGGTAGAAAGCTGCAGGCACAAAACCAAACCAACAAACAAAAATACCCAGGCCCTGAGCCCAAGAGAAGTGGAGAAAATAGTGGGGGTTGAGGGTCTGAGACACAGGGTATACAGCCTGAGGAAGCCCACAGTGCTTCCGAGACAGGCGCTGGGATCCACCAGGCAAGGAGAAAGGAGGGGCATGTTTTGATTTTATACTAGTTGAGTCTTTTTGAGGGAAACTGGCTAGAGCAGCTGAACTCTCTATCAGGTAACCATTCAAAGTAAAAAAAAAAATGAATTTTAACGTGCATCAAAGAAGCAGGGATGGGAATATTGTCACATATGTGGCCCAACTCCAGAGCATCCACAACCTTCTTCCAAATCTGCATTGCACACTGTCATACGTAAAACAAACTCACATATGCACACAGACACAAATATTTACATTCTCAGAGAACACACACACACACACACACACACACACACAGAGAGAGAGAGAGAGAGAGAGAGAGAGAGAGAGAGAGATGCAAGCTGCTAACATCAGCTGTCCCCCAGGGAGAGGAGCCACATCGTGTACAGGCAAGAACAGAAGCCTTTTGAATTCTGACTAGAAACATACTATTAGAAATTATTTACATTTTAAAATGCTTTAACTATTAGGGAAAGAAGAGTGCATTGAAATTGGAAATTAAACCAGAAAATAAGCTGGACCCAGGCACGTCAGGCTGTATGCAAAATACACAGCGTGACGCCTGACAAAATCACTGTGGAATAAAAGTCAAAATTGGTTCTGATTTTCAGATTAGCAGCACAGAGAAAGGAGCAGCTTCCCTTTCCCATGTTTATCTGTTGGAAACAAACCATTTGCCCAGGAAAAGCAAAGTGCCTAAAACTACAATCAGGATTACATTTCTCTGTAGGCTCTCCTTGAAATCCTAAAGGGTGAAGAATGCCTTTACTAACATTCTTGATATTGAAAGCACAGGAGTGAAATAAAGTTGTCAGCCTGCGATTCACACTGTCTCCCGTACCAGTGTCAGCCTGGAGGGTGAAGGAATGAAGTAAGGGCAGATGACTGAACCTTAGAGACAGGAAGAAAACTAAGGAGTTTGAAGCCCTGGATCACTGGGCCCTCTGCTGCTGCTTCAAATTCACTCGGTCTTCTCAATCAAATGCAGATAGCCGTGCACCAAGGATATAATTTTCTGTTTTTCTTTAGCTACTAGCTGGGCTTCCAGGCCTGTGCAGATCTTGGTTAGGCAGCCATGGCTGCAGCTCCTCTGTCATGTCAAGAAGATACTATCTAGCAGCAGAGAACCTGCCTCCTGGCTCCCACAATTCCTCCTTCCCTTCTTTCACAATGTTCCCTTAGCCTAACGTATAGCGCTTGCATTGAAAAATGAACCCACTAGAGTTGGAGACCCCAGGAAGACTTAAGTCTCTGAATTTTGAGTAGTTGTAACTCTCTCTGACAGTTTCCATCTGTTACAAAGAGAAGTTTCTTTGATGAGGCCTGGGAACTACGCTTACCTGTGGCCATCAGCGAAAGTATTTGGAATACACTTAGAAATTGTATTGATTTTCAAAAATGGCAGTAGTAGGTTCTCTCTGGCGTCAGTGACCTCTCCAGCCATGGGTGTCTGGCTAGGTTTGCAGTACCAGGCATGAATTCTATCCTTTTGAGCAGGCCTTAAGTCCAATTAGACAGCTATTGGTTACCCGGGAAAAAAGTGCCACTATTGTTACACTTTTGGGGATTTTTGCTGGGCTGGTCATTGATGTGGTTTGTAGGCCTTAAAGCTGGGTGGGACCATTTATCACCTTTCTCCTTTGTTAGCTTACACAGCATCTTTGGATGCTATGTGGAAGCTAGTGTTCATGGAAGAGGCTCCCAGGTGAGTTCCTGATTGACCCCTTCAAGTCCTGTTTTTAAAATGTCGGGCTGGAGAGAAGGCTCAGTTGTTAAAGGCTAGGTTCACAAATATATATATATAAAATGTGCAATGTCTTCAACCATAGGTCTCACCTTCAAGTTTTGGGACGCAACCAAAGGCAATGACAGCAGCCTGTACTGTTGGGGTGTCTCTTGGACTCCACTGACCAACAGCTGGACGTGAAGCAGTGATGCTTTCCATATTTAGCACTGTTTTGTGTTTTTGTTTTGTTCTGTATTGTGTTAGCTAGTCTATGGTTCTTGAGGGAAGCAGCATTATCACCCTGTGTGGTGGCGGCTTCTTCTTCTTCTTCTTCTTCTTCTTCTTCTTCTTCTTCTTCTTCTTCTTCTTCTTCTTCTTCTTCTTCTTCTCCTTCTCCTTCTCCTTCTCCTTCTCCTTCTCCTTCCTTCTTCTCCTTCTTCTCTTTCTTCCCCCACATCAAGGAACTAAAGTTTTCAGATGGGAAGCCATTGTCAGGGCTGTTCCTGGTGAGTGGCCAAAGCAGAGGTCAGACTGTGTCAGTCTGAGTCCCAACCTTCCCATGTACTATATTCCACAGGGGAAAACTGCCTGGGACTGCTTGAAGCCACAAGTTCCTTCAAAGTGAGGCAGGCAAGACAGGCGATGATTTCCAAACACCAGAGTTCAGTGGGTGCAGCAACTTTGAGGGACAAAGAAAGTTTTTACTTCATATAATGGCCCTTTCCTGTCTCTCATCTCCAAATCCTTGTGTCTTTTTATTTTTTCAATTTATTTTCTTTTATTATTTTTAAAAAGAAAACAAACTATCGTTTTCCATTTTACATACCAATCTCAGTTCCCACTCCCTCCCCTCCTTCCATCCCCTCCACCTATCCCCACCATCACACCCCCCCCATCCACTCCTCAGAGAGGGTAAGACACATTGCTTTGGGGAAGGTCCAAGGTCCTCCCTACTATATCTAGGCTGAGCAAGGTATCCATCCAAACAGAATAGGTTCCCAAAAAGTCAGTACAAGCAGTAGGGATAAATCCTGGTGCCACTGCCAGTGGCCCCTCAGTCTACCCCAGCCATACAACTGTCAACCACATTCAGAGGGACTGGTTTGGACCTATGCTGGTTCTTTCCCTGTCCTGCTGGAGTTGGTGAACTCCCATCAGTTCAGGTAAACTGTTTCAGTGGGTGTCCCCATCATGGTCTTGACCTCTTTGCTCATATTCTCACTCCTCCTGCTCTTCAACTGGACTTGGGAGTTCAGTCCAGTGCTACAATGTGGGTCTCTGCCTCTGTTTTCATCAGTTGCTGGATGAAGGTTCTATGGTGACATTTAAGATAGTCATCAATCTGACTACAGGGCAAGGCCAGTTTGGGCATCCTCTCCTCTATTGCTTAGCTGGAGTCATCCTTGTGGATTGCTGGGAATTTCTCTAGTGCCAGGTTTCTTGCTAACCCCATGTACAAAACTCAAGTTCAGATGGATTAAAGACCTCAATATAAATCTTTAGGTCTTAATGTGATATATCAGATAAGAGAACCCAGAGCAGTGCCCCTGCCACCACCCCTCCCACACACACACACGAGGATGTCCTTCTGTCTCAAGACACAGGCTTGCACGCAGCATCTTCACCAGGGTACCTATTAGGGATGCTAGTTGCAATTTGATCCCCTTTCACTGTTTACCCATGCTGCCATCACGGATCAGGGAAGGAGCTCTAAAACTTGGCCAAAGTCTTCGGTGACTGTTTTTAGAAGTCTTTCTTCCTGATTGTTCAGTTCTGTCTGGAAAAGCAAAAGGAGCTCTGTTTGGATCTGAGCTTGCTGAGGGGTTGCCAGGGTTTGGCCATCTCTGCAAAGGTCATTGTGTTTTGCAAAGGTCATTGTCTGTTCATGAAAGCCCCAGCAAAGTATGCCAGGGCAGGAAAGGCATGAGCTTGCCAAGTGTTCGGTGTCCCAGTCACCTGCTCTTCCTGCCCTCGGAAGGATGTGGAGCAATCTCTGGGGTAAAGACATCAGATGGGGTTTGTCTGTTTCTCCCTCTTAAATTAGCTTCGTACAGAACAATTCTCAGAGCCCTGAGCGGCCTCCTCCTTTAAGGGCCAGCAGCTGCTAAGTGTGACCCAGAGTGGGATAAGTGATAAGACATTTGTGGCCATCCGGAGTGTAGATCATCGTGCTCTGGACAGAATTCCTGAGATGTCAAGTCCTGGGGAATACTCTTCCAGAGAAATACAGAAATGATTGCTGTGGGCAGAGGTCCTGAGTGGAATGGCGGTGTGTGGCAGGAGGGGTGGGAAGCATCAAGCAAGTCACGAGTCACTGGCTCTTCAGAGAAGCGTCTCTGCTGACATGAGAATCAGGGCAGGGTGATTTTGGCAAGCCCTGTGTTGTGTTAGCTGTGCAAACCTTCCCTTTCCTTTTAGCAGCCTCTTCATAATTGGGTGGGAGCTTCTTTTCACATTTCACAGAGGCGCGGGTTCCCGTCAGGTGTTCTGAGCAGCCTCCACATTGGGCCTGTGTGGCCCACTGACTCATAGTGCGTCCTCTGATGAGATTACACACTGGGGCTTTCTGGCTGCTGGCAACATTTCCATGGTCTGTAGTTTTGTGACATTAGTCAAAAGCAACTCTTAACTCTACAGTGTGTTTTAAAGAAAGATATAGAGACAGGACAAAGGACCCGTAGTGTCACTGGAGACAACCACCATCGGGCAGGAAGCTGCCAGGCCCTATGAGCATGTCCTCACTGAAGGGGCTTCCCTTCCCAGGGTGCCTCTGACTCGCAATTGGGAACTTGGGACCCACACATAATAATTATTTTGATTACTTCCCTTCCATTTTCCTATCTCAAGAGCCACTGTTTCTACCAGACCCTGCTCAGTCATCCACACTCAATAAATATAAACACAGCTCCCTCAGGAAGGGCAGGCTGTTAATGACAAGTCCCTCAGGAAAAGCTTCCACAGACCCCCATACCCACCCTTACATCCAAGTCAGTGCCTCTGGAGTGTTTCGTCATCACTTATGGGTCGGGCCAAGGCAGGCACCACAGTGCTGAAGAGCCACAGAAAAATCTCAGAGCCAGAAGCAAAGCAAAACTGAAGTTTCCCAAGAAACCACATACAGAGATGACTAAATATGTGAAAATATCCACTTAATGTAGATTTAAGTATGTGTGTATAATACGTCCTGTCTCCTAAACATTCAGTCATGTATTCAACTCATATGCTGTGAGTGTTCACTACTACTGGCCAAGCAGCCTTAGATACTGGAATGTTCAAAGGAAGAAACCAAACTCCCTGCTCCCTGAGGCTGACATTTTGATACAATAAATATACATATCAGGATGTGAGATGTGAAGAAAGAGTAAGGAGGGGACCAGAAAGTGATGGAGATTGGGAATGACATTTCTCATAGCCACTCAAGAAATCCTCCACAAAAGGGACAGACAGCTGAGGGGACCGAGGCACAGATGGCAAACACACAGAGGGAAGAACATTCCAGGCAGAGAAACAGGCACGTGCAAGGGTCCTGGGCTGGGGCTTGCTGGACATGTTTAGTTTTGACTGCAGTAGGGGTGAGAAAAAGGCCCATAAGAGAGTGGGGGCAGGGGTAAGAAAGTGGTGGGGCAGGGACTGAGTTCTGAACTCATGTCTGCCAGAGGGAGGGCTCTTGTGGTAAGGACAGGCACCAAGGTGGGGGAGCGGTGAGATATTCACTGGCATCCCCTGATTGTCCTCAGAGCTATGATGGGGAGTTGTGAGTCCCACGTCTGACCCAGCAATAAGTTTTCTCAGTGGACTTAGTGATGTAGCTACAGGGCAGGAAGGTTGAGCAGAGCCAGGTGGCAGACCCTGGAGATCCTTCCAATTCGGGCTCTGCTCTGCTGTGCCAGCAGGGAAGGCACAACATCGCGGCAGCTCCGGTAATCAAAGCCCCTGGAATTCAGAGTTTCCACACGTCCGTGTTCACACATTGAAACTTTCAGCTTGCATCCTGGGAGGAGCCTGAGGTCGCCAACTCTGGCTGGCCAGGCTCTTTGGAGGAAACCGGCCCAGGCTCAACTCCTGTGCACCTGCACTGGGTGCGTCTATTTCTCTGCTGGTTGCCTCAGAAACAGAAACAACAGCTGCTGCAGAAAGCCCCTTCACACACACAGCCTGGCTCCCTAACCAAAGGCAGCATCTTTGTCTCTTCCCTTTTCTATTGTCCCCGAAACTCAGAGCCTAGACGGTCTCTTCATGGAGCAGAAATGACACTCAGCTGTACTGGTCACGTCTGGGTCTTTGAACCCCAGCACTCCTGGGAGGCTGCAGAACGCCTTATGCAGGCTATGAGCAATCAAGTGCGGGGTACACTTTACAAGTGGCTTAACCACAAACAGTCTAAGTGGGCAGCTCACGGCATGGTCACAAGTGACCCCAGAGTTTACACCCAAACATACCAGGGTGTGGACATTGTCCTTACACTTTCTCTCTTAGGAGTATCCTGAGGATATTGGTTTCTCATTCCATGTGGCAAAGGCCCAACTTTGGGAAGACAGTTGGTCATGGTAATTTATGACAGCGGATTGTTTTGACGGCGACTGGGAAATGGATGTCTTGCTTTGTCTGTTAACTCACAAATGCATATCAGTTACCACAGATGCTTTTAATCTGAGAAGTAAAGAAAGCACAAAAACAAACCTTAAAAACCCGGTTATTTACACTTCCTTCCTAAGGATACAACAGGAAGACCTCAGGCCTGGGAAGGGACCTGGACTTCCTTCTCTCCACTGCGCTAGGACCTTGTCAGGGAATGATCCCCACCAATGGAGGATGATCTTGTTCTATCTTGGGTGTTCTCTCCACAAATCCACAGGTTCAATGAGGCATTTTCCTCGTGTTCCTAATGAGAAAATAAAACTTCAAGAGGTTAAGTGACTTGTCTAAGACCTCTCGGGGAACAGGACTGGAGTGTGAAGGCAAATGTTCTAGTCCGCGTGCCCAGCTTAACTGATGGCGTACACGGGGTTCTCGCTTGTCTTTGGTTATTCTAGTCAGTGCACGAACTCAGAGCACTCTTTAGTTCCCTGGGCTATCACAACCCAGTACCACAAGCAGGATAGCTAATAGCAGAAAGAATTTTATCCAGGTTCCAGAGGCTCAAAATCCCAGATTGAAGACTTAGACTGGGTTGGTTTCTGAGGCCCCTCCCTGTCCCTGGTCTGTAGATGCTAGTCTATGTCATAACTATAACTATTTTTTTATGAGACAGAATTTCTCTTTGTAACAGCCCTAGCTGTCCTGGAACTCAATCTTGCAGACCAGGCTGGCCTCATATTCACAGAGATCAGCCTGTCTGTCTCCCAAGTGCTAGGATTAAAGGTGTGCACCACCACAGTCTGGCTAACTCCACCCCCCCCCGAGACTGTCTCATATATTCTAGACTGCCCCAAATCCACTAGTAGACAAGGATAACCTTGAATTGTGACATCCCTGCCTCAGCTTCCAGGTTCACAGACCTGCACCACCATGCCCTGTTTACGCGGTGCCGAATCCAGGGTTTTGTTGATGCTAGGCCAGCACTCTACCAACTGAGTCACAGCCCAGTCATCCTTTTTAGTAAAGGACTCTACTCACATAGACTGGGGGCCACCCTAGTGACCACACTGAATCCTATTTACTTCCTTAAAGGCCCTTTGTCCAAATATAGTCAAGCTTGGAGGCACAGGGTTTGAGACTATCAACTGTACATCTGAGGAAGAGAGACACAGTTCAGGACGTAAGAGTCACCATGTCCTGTCTGTTTTGGGTTCTCCTACTGGCTCAATAATGTGTTGTTGGATCTAAGAACAACATTCTAGTATAAAGCGAACATGATAGATACCCAAATAGACGAGGAAAAGGGGGCCTTTAGCTAATGATTGGTCTTCAGGTCACTGTTCACAAACACGTTCAGAGAGCTCCTGCTTCACACAAATTGATCAGCCACGCCTGCCCTGGGTGTGGGGTTCCTCTTCTCATCTACAGCGAGGTGGGAATCTTGGGCCTGAGTGCTGGCTGTGCAAAAAGGTGTGCTCTGGGTCCTGCAGATTGTTAGAGATCCAGGGAAGGGCTCACTTTCTCTTTGGTCAAGAAAGACTTCTCAGAGGGACTCTAAAGCTTGGCCTTCACAGGTCCTGTGGGGTTTGAAAAGACAGAGGTCAAATCCTTTTGTTTCTTAAAACATCCATTTGGGGGATGGGATGTAGCCCACTTGGTAGAATGGTTGCCTAGTAGCACAAAGCCCTACCCAGGTTCAGTCACTAGCACATATAAACTGGTCATGGTGGTTTCTTGCCTATAATTCCAGTAATCAAAGGGTAGAGACAGGAGGCCCAAAAGTTCAAGTTTGTCCTAGCTACATGATGAGTTTGAGGCCAATCTGGGTTACATGAGACCCTTCTGGGGGGGGGCAAAAAACCAACACTAAAAAGCCCCTTAATGTCTTTTATTTGTATTTTTTACCTCAGCCTTGACTTTTGCTATAGAAGTAGAAATAATATTTTCAACATCATCCTGATGCTCTTTTCTTGGCAAGGAAACTCTTCAAAGGAACTGAGAAAGAGGAAGGACGGTGTCCTGGGACCCAAAAATCAAGGAGCCGGGATTGGCTGGCTCTAAGCCCCTGTGCCAATGAGCAGTGAGTGTCACGTGAGTAGACCCGCCCTCTTGCCATTCACCTGAGTAGACCCGCCCTCTTGCCTTCACTGCCTGCTACTCCATTGCCATCACAGCTAAGGTCAAGACTCTTGGCTGGCTCTCCTCCTCAGTCTCCATCCAGAAACCAGGAGGGGCCTTATTTCCCAAAACAGGGCAAAGCTGGCCCGAAGCAGATGGGTGGCTCCAGGACTGCCTGTCCCCTAAGCACAGGTCAGCTGTCGGTCTTCACAGCGATTTTAGAACCCTAAACTTTGTCTCCTCATCATTTTTCATTGGTAGTTAATAATAGAGCAGATGGCCCACCAGTGAAGCCACAATGCCAAGTCACCGTACTGACAGGATTCTGAAGAGGCAGACGGAGGGCTTAGTGTGTGCTCCTATGTTGGTTCTCCCAGGCAAGACAGCTCTCTCCCTTCCCCTGTCCAACCTGCCTGCCCCTGCCCAGCTCTGGAGCTTCAGCTCAACAGGCATCCCCAGAGGAGTAAGGCATCTCCCCTCTGCACACACAGGGTCTCGGCAGTTCTCACTCTCACGCGTCCCCATCGTGTAGCTCTTAACCCTGTCAGAGTTACCTCCGACAACAGATCTTAACTGCCACAAAGACAGCTGTCCCTCATGACCATTATCACGCCTGACACACAGAAGGGGTACCACAGAGAAGTGTAGGCCAGGCTTCTGGAGACAGCGGCTGGAGCAATAATTGGAGTCAGTTCTTGCTTAGAATTCTAGTTCTAATATTTATAACTTGAACAATTGATCCCTTCCTGGATCTCAGTTTCCCCTGCCACAAAAGTAACAATACTACATTGCTTACTGATCGGGAGAGACTCTGAGAAAGTCACACGTAGGTGATTTTTGTCACTGTGGGTACCTCACAGAGCATACTTATTCCAATCCAGCTGGGGAAATAAAGGTATATCTCAGCGATAGTGCGCTTGCCTAGCATGTAGGAGATTCTGAGTTCAATCTAGATGGAATAGCCTACTGTACACCTTCCAAGACACCTAGTTTGGTGTTGACCGGGATGTCATTATGTAGCACAAGATAATTGTAGGAGGTGCAGACAATAGCACCTAGCTAGTGCTTTCTGGGGGCTCACTCCATGCCAATGAATATTTACTTCTCTTATCACCTGAACTCAGTGTCTTTGACCCTAACCCTGACTGCATAGACTTTCCTTCACGAACCTATAGCCTACCCTGAAGCTTTGATTCAGGATTACAAACATCCTTTGTGGCTCCCTGAAGCTGAGCCACAAGCTCTCTCACTTATCCTCTATGCCCATCAGGTTCTAAGCTACAAAGAACAGAAACTTCTGCCTGTTTTTTTAAGAAAGGGAAATCATAAAGGGCATTTGCAGTTTGGAGATTCTAGGATGGTGCAGAGCCAGGATTAGAGGCTCCACCAGGAACAAAGCCCCAAATGAGAAGTGAGCTGGGCCAGGGAAGATACTGCCGCCATCACTCCTGGGCACTGGCCCAGACGCCAGCAAACACACACAGTGAGCACTGGACACTGGGTGCTTGCCATGGAACCGGAGTCCCTGTTGCCCTGGAAACCAAACCGAGCACCACTACTCTCCTGCCTCTCTGCCCAGTGTCTGTTTTTGTTCTGCTTCAGAATTTAGGAGAGCCACTTCTAGAAGGCACAATCCAGGCTCGTGGGCCCACAACTCAGTTGCAAAAGTAGCCTGAGGGAACCCAAGTCCGGCCCCCAGAATAAAGGGCTCATCTGGTGGACATGATAAAAACAACACTTGGTCACTATCTCTTAGAAATTACCCAGCTCTGACTTCTTCAGTTTCTTCTCACCCTGCCCCTTTCGGCCTCATGACTGAGTCCTGTGACAGACTGCTTCCCACACGCCAGCAGTTCTAAGCGGCTCCTGCCTCACCCTCCGCCCCGTTGATCTCAAACATTTCTAGTCCCTTAACATTTCCTCATCTGTGTATATGACTCCTCTGCCTCCAACATCTCTACGTTGGAAGCTGCAGGTCACCCATCCCTCCACTCAAGTCTTCTTTGTTAAAAGTCAGCTTATTTCGGAATGACTCTGCTCTTGCACAGAGTGAGTGCAATTGAAATTGTAAATTCACGTTTGCACTTCTTTCTCTTCAGTTACTCTGTATCGTGTATGAAGCAGTCGGCCTTAGGGAACGCCATGCTCTCCAGGCAGCCTTGCAAACGCTTTATTCTCTAAGTTCTCATACAAACATCACCACATGCATTAACCCATATATAAGCTAAGAAAAAAGTAGAGAAACAAAGAAACCCTTTTTCTTTCTATCAAACATTTCCAGACTCTATCTGACCATTGCAAGCTGTCCCATAGCTTTGTCCCCCACCGTTTTGCACCCCAAAACTATGCAGTGGTGAGACATCTAGAAATAATCTCCTCAGAGGATTCTGCATTGTTCCTCTCCCTATCTGTCCTGCTTCCTTAAAGAAAGCCATCACAAGCCGGGCGGTGGTGGCGCACACCTTTAATCCCAGCACTCAGGAGGCAGAGGCAGGCAGATCTCTGTGAGTTCGAGGCCAGCCTGGTCTACAAGAGCTAGTTCCAGGACAGGCTCCAAAGCTGCAGAAAAACCCTGTCTCAAAAAAGCAAAAAAAAAAAAAAAAAAAAAACGCCATCACAAAGTGACTGGCTCTCCTGGGAGGCCAGGGAAGAGGAGCAATAAAGAGGGAGGGAGGTGTAACCGTGAAGACCCTTTCTACTCTGAACAGTCTACGGGGGCAGCAGCCTCGCTCTCCTCACATGGGGAATCTGAAACCCTACCCAAGGCCCAAGAGAGCACACTCTGTACTGATCCTATTCACAGTGGAGGTTTAATTGTAACCATGTGGACAGCACCTGCACATTCTAGTTTTCCATGTGAGCCTTGAAGGAATCCAACTGGTGCCAGGATTCCCTTCGGTGGCTTTGGTGTCTCCCTCCAGAGTTTTGCCGAGCTCAGCATTCTGCTACTGGGTGGGCCGATACCCTTTGGAATTCCAGGACTTCAAGAAAACCTTAGCAATTTATGGTTTGGCCCCAAGGAAGCTGAGTTGACTTCTATGATCTCTTCTAAAACATCCTCTGGGGGACCTTCTGGCCTCCAGCATCAAGCATCATACCATCACCACAATCTTTGGCTCCTTGCCCACCTGGGAGGTACCATTTTAACTAGCCACAGACCAGGTAGCAGCAGTCAGAACTCCAGTTCTGCACTGCACACAAGGAACTCAAAGGACACTAAATTAGCATTCTGAAGAGACAAGTCTTAACCCCCAGCGTGCGTGCTCGTCAAATGCGGATTCTAAAATAGTGTAAACTGTAACAGGATCCAATTTTGGCGTCAGACTCTGAGCCAGCTTGCCACCCTGTACTCTACCTTGGGTTACAACAGATCTCAATAGTTCCCACAACGCCCTGCTTTGCAGGGCTGGATTTCAAAGGATTTGGAGCCGGACAGACTTCAGCTGAAATCTTGGCTTTGCCATTTAGCCCTCCAGGGGAGCTGCCATTCTTACTTTGCCTCTTTTCAGGCTGTCCTTCCTGGATGGTGGGGCTATGTAGGCCAGCCACATGGAGCTGCTGCAAGGAAGACTCTTCAGGTGGGGTGTGACCTCACTGAAGTCACTCAAGACCGTCACTCACGATGGCGACAGCTCAGATCTTGCCTTCCTGCAGGCTGCTAGCTTAGGTTGTGTCCACATTTCCAGCCTTCAGGGTGTAGAAATAACAGCCTCCATCCTATCTCACTGCAGCCACAGTGACCCTCCCACCCTCTACTCCATAGTTACTATAGACTGTAGTCACTCCTGGGCACTGACCCAGCTGCCAGCAAATGTACACAGCCAGCACTGGACACTGGGTGCTGCCTGGGGATGAAATAAACTCTACCTCCGTAGCATCCTCGTAAGGCTTCTCCTTACTCATGCCAGGTAAGGTAGAGGAGGGGAGGCAAGAGAGATTAGAAAGACACGGAGAGGAAGATTTGGTGACTCCTTTCTCCACAGACCAAGTCATCAGTTTCTGAGAAGGAAGGAAGAAAGAAAGGGAGGAAGGGAGGGAGGGAGGGAGGGAAGGAGGAAGGAAGGAGCATGCTTCTGCATAAGCTATGGGGACAAGATAGATCAGTTTGATTTCTTCCATTTAACATGAAATTGCTAGAAGTCCAGTCTACTGATTCTCATGAAGATACAGACTCGGGATTTGTGAAGAAACAGAAAGGATAAATATGAAACATACCCATCCCTTTCAAAAGAGAAGACAGTGGCAATACTATATAGCCAGAAGTAACCAGACACTGAGAGGAGCAGCTGAACGCTACCGCACACAGTGTGAAGCGATGGTGACCACAGACCTACTCTGGTGATTCAGTCTCGGTACTAGAGAACATTATTGTTAATCATCCAACTATGAGTGTTTCCCGGGTTAGATAGTCCATGCCATGGACTGATGACCCTTGTACTCAATAAATTAGTAAGGTGGAGAAGATGATCTGTGTGAAGAAATGGCATGCCTTAATGTTTAAATGCACCAACCCATAAAAATGTGCAATAAGACCTTGCCTGAAATATGATCTAAAATAAATGCATTTCTCATAGTTTAAAAAAATTAAAAATCTAAAGTTGTCTTCCAGTTTTCTCAATTATTTGAAGGTGTGTTGTAGAGACTGGTTTAAAAGAATTACCATTCCATCATATCAACTGTGCCTGCTTCAAAGACCCTTACGAGCAGGATTGTGGACTACTGAGGTTCCTTCTAAATATGAGTCAGCAGGGGGGTGACTCTCAGCCAAGACTCTGGGTCCTTCCTTCTGTACCTGTACCCTTTGTGTGCAGTTTTGCCTTAATGACACATGGCCTCTCGGGAGAAGAAGCTGTCGTTCATGCTGGGTGAAGGCAGCTGCTCACCCGTGCTCTCTAATTAAGCCCAAGAAATGTATTGATCTCCCAGGCTGCACTTTGGTGGAGTCATACTTGGGTTTATTGTTGTGACCGTTTAAGGATGGCGGTTACATGTTGTTCAATGGTCCCAGAAAAATAATTCTCAAAACACAGTGTGATTTCTGTGTCCAGGGCTGAGGACTAGATGTCAAAGGGTTCTACACTAGTCCCAGATGCCCACATTTTCCTGCTGGGGACCTATTCAGAGTAACATCTCTGAAAATTGCTCTTGGTGGCCCATGGACTAGGCTGACATCCCCAGGAACTTTAAGAAGGGAGAGTCACAAACCACACCCCAACCAATGAAACCAGAATTCACATTGTAACCAGATGGCCTGCCAGAGATTAATAGGGTCACGATCTGATAAGAAGAGCTGTTTTAGAAACCTGGAAACCAAAGGGGCTGTTACTGTACCAGTTTTGAGGCAGTCGGGGCAGGCAGGTTCATTCTATCGTAGCCATAGGAAGAGGCAGAAGGAAACAACACTGATTCGCAACATTGCTCACAAGGGAAAGGAAAGGTGCCTTGTTGAGCGTTGTGTAGTCATCTCCTTCAAAATAAAATGTTCCAGCTTAGTGGGAAGCACGTTAAGATTCAGGATGTTCTGTAGGTAGCTGAAACATTCCTTCCTTTCATCTGGCAGGCAAACTCTACATTTACATTCTAAAGGAGGGTCTTTACTCAGGAAATACCACTCAGGAAATAGACAACTCAGACACCCTAGAAAGTCCCTGAAACTGACCAACCACACTAGCCCCCTCACCCACCCTAGCTTATATAAGCAGTAGGGACTGTTGAGAGGTATTCTCAGAACAGCTGAGTTACATGAGAGAGGCTGAGAGACCGGCCAAGCTGCCCTTAAGAGGCCCAGACCAGCTGAGCTGCCTAGAAGAGAGATTCTCTGACCTGTAAGTGGCCCGCCAGTCACACAGCTGTCACTCATACTGGGGTGGGCTTTTGGTGACTCAGTTGTCTGTGAATCACTCTTGCTCCAGAAAGTAATCCCTGACTCACGCTTTTATAACTAAGCCCAGCAAACTCATGGGTTCACCAAGATGGACTTTGGTGGCACCCCTGCTGTGCCTGTCATTAGTTCCCTATCTGGGGTGAGTAGAGGCTTGTCTGTGTCTCCCCAGGAATAGCGTCAAACAGCATGATAGGTTCCTGAAACATTCCTACTCAGATAAGTTGATAGTCACAACCCAGAGGTGAACTCTAGGCAGGAACAAAACGTTCTCATGAGGAGTGCCCATAAAGTCATGTGACCTCTGCAGACAGCCAACCAGTGTACTTCAGGGCTCACAAGGCCTGTGGGGTGGCAAGTTCATCTTGGTCCTGTTCTCTTTCTTTATGGCCATTCTCATTAACCTTCATCCAGCAGCGGCAGCACAGCAGGGGAGGGCTGGAGAGCACAATGATAACAGATTATGCAATGTCCGTAAATCTGAGAAGTAGACAAAGACCAGGAGAGAAAAGGAGTTTCACAGCATGCCCAGCGACCACAGCCAGCAAGATGCGTGGAATCTCGGGAATCATCGTGGCAGCGATGGGGAAACATGAAGAGGAGTTAGCAATGAAATGCTGGTCTCAGGCTTTCGTGAGATACATTCAGCTGGGCTCCCAGAGCCTTTTGAATTTCTCAACACTTCTGACAGTCTGTGATTAGGGTGTTTAATGGACCAGTTTAAATGGATAGAAAAGCTTCCATGCTAAATTTAGTGCATCCGAAGTCTGTGTGTAATGAATAAGAATAAGCAAGGATATTTAAAATGTGAAAGTGAACCAACTCCACCTATGTAGCCAGCAGTCTTCCTTGGACTCTCCTTGTTTGCCCCCATTGTGATCTGCCTCTCAGGGAACAGCCAGAGCAATCACACTGCTCAACTACCTTCAAATCTTACTATGGAGAGAGAAATTAAACACCACAGAAAGCTGTGGTTAAAGACAAAACCAAACAAACAAACAGAAACCTTTGTAGAAGGCCTGTAGTGTGTTCTTTCTTCCATTCATTGAAAGATGTTAAATCATGAGACCACCAATCAGTGGCACCATTTGTCATCAGTCTGTATTTTATTTTCCATATTCACACACATATCTTCCAGTCCAAAGTCCTCTCTCAAAATTCCCAGACGAAAAAACTCTGCTTTTTCTCCAATGGCAGGCACCCTTACACCCTCCCTCCCCCACACCCGCTCCAGGGCAGCAGACCTGAAAGACTCCTAACTGCGATAAGGGGACCTGAACAATGTATGACAACGTGTGACATTTGAACAGTCCTGCCCCTCGTTTGCAGCCCTCCTTACCATGCATCATCTCAAGTTTCTGAAGAGGTATGAATTGTGTTTCATTAAAGCCTGAGTGATGGAAGCGGACAGAGAGTTATTTCAACCCCTCTCAGAGAGTTTTCAGGGCTCAGTTGGAAAAGGTTAGGGGGTGGGAGGAGGCAATTACCAGAGACTACTGCCGTCAGAGTAATTATCACCAAATAATTGTCCCTTTCTTCCCTGCTGACAGGGCAGAATGGGAACAGGGACTGAACTGAAATAGATTTTGTGCTTGTTGAATGCTAGTTGGGCGGCTCAGGTCAACGAGCATCCAGAGAGGCTTTCGGCATCGTGCCTGCTGACCTTCGAGAGAAACTAAAATTCACATGGTACGAAAGACAAAGCCGTCAAATGTCACCTGCTTGGGCTTACACAGATCTCTTAAATTGAGCAACCGTGGTCAGAATAAGTGCTTATTTTAGTCTAGCGTAAAATGTCCTCTTCTGAGGGGGATTCTAGGAGATGGGAAGAAGAAGGGAATTTTTCCTGAGTCCTGAATTGGAGAGGACGCCCTGGCTTACCTCTGTAGAGGTGATTGAGTGAA
>JAQHUG010000152.1:2181701-2193941 GCA_028555095.1 Dicrostonyx torquatus
GTGTGTGTGTGTGTGTGTGTGCACGCATGCCTGTGTGTGCCTGCCTCTGTGTGTGTACATGTCTGTGTGTGTGCATGCCTGCATATATGTGCATGCCTCTGTGTGTGTACATGTCTGTGTGTGTGCATGCCTGTGTGTGTGTACATGTCTGTGTGTGTGCATGCCTGCATGTATGTGCATGCCTCTGTGTATGCATGCCACACATGTATATATACACATAGAGACTGGGGTCAACATTAGATGTAGTCTTCATTTTCCTTCAACCTTACCCTTCAACAGGGTCTCCCCCTAAACCTAGCCCTCACTGATTTGGCGAGACTGACTAGCCACCAATGACCAGGGATCCTCCCATCCGCACTGCTGTACCCATTTCCCCAGGGCTGAAACTGCCGATATGCACTGCCGTACACAGGCTGTCCATGAGTGCTCGATCAAACTCAGGTCCCAGGCTTGCACAGCCAGTGCTGTATCGACTGAGCCATCTTCTCGGACTTCACACGCTTTCGATATGATATAGGAGACAAGCCGAAATACAGGTCAATATAAAAAGAAAGAGAATATGAGAAGGGCCATAGCTTCCCCTAACTGTGCTAGCCAGGAGAAGAGATTGCTTTGACCAGAGGCAACAAACTCAGTGTACTCCAGTGTCAAAACATTCTCAACATACGCCAAATTGACAAAGAGCCACTTCGCACCAAAAGCAAGAAAGGGAACATTCTTTCACAGGACCCTAGAGCTAGGAAACAGCAAGAAAACAGCAACCATTTTATCTCCGTCCATAAAAGGAAACGAGCCACGTTTTTCACTATCGCTCAGCCTAGAAACCCTTATAACCGAGCCACGAGAGCAGGATATTTCGTCTGCGGCTTATTTGATCATGATTTTGTAGCCTGTTCCCACGTGTAGAAGTGAGTTGTTAACTGATGTGTGTGGCCCCCTCGCTCAACGAGCATGGCCTTTTCCTGTTGTCCTCACCCCCCAGCCAGCCAGTCTCTGCGGCCTCACCCTGCAAGAAGAGCAATGGATTGAGGCAGAATGAGACCTCAGCACTTTTCCAAATCCAGGTGTAGAAAGTGGGTAACTCCACCGTGAAAGACAAGGGCTACGGTGCAGGGGGTGAGGCAGAAAACAGAGGGGTGACTCAGCCCGCATTCATGGAAAGCCGGGGTTGTGTTGGGAGAATCTCAAGCTTTCATTTTGTGGTATTTGGAGGCTTAATTCCCAGCTTCTAATTAAACATATAAACTATAATCACAAAGGTATTTCACAATTAGTTTCTTAGATCTGGAAGAAGTTCTGTGAACTAACTTGAGATGAGGGAAGAAAGGGGAGGCATAGGAAAGGGGGGACAGGAGGGGGGAGGAAAGAGCAATGTGGCATCCAGGAGGCTGCTACCAGACTCAGGACTGGGATTCCACACCTACGCCCCATCCTGGTAGATGAAGAAGAGTGGGAAGGAGGTGAGAGATTTCTTCGTTCTACCCAGCTCTTGCTTTCCCGACCCTTTCAGCTGTCACGGTCCAAACCAGACTGAGAAGCAGCATCTGCATCTCCAGGTCACTCGGGTTCATCCATGGGCGTGCTCTCGCTTGCCATCTTCTCCAAAGGAAGAGGCTAATGGGTATCGGTGGGGAGCAGGGCTGTGTGGGTCTGGACTGCAGTGACAGGCTAGAACTCCCCACTCTTGTCATTGTTCTCTCAGCCAAGAATATTTGGTGAGCACACTCCTGGGTCCCTCTCCTAGCTCCTGCAAAGACGCCCTGGAGTACTAATTTGCCCAATCTACACAAGTCCCTCACTCCGGGGAGATGTTTCCACATAGCCAGTCACTATAGTGGTATGGGCGGGGAGGGCGTGTCAAGGTTCAGGGGAAAATTGTATGTTTTCTGAAAGAGAAAAATATCAAAGCCCAGCTCAAAATGATATGTGAGGTCTTCGTACTTCAGCCCAGTCTGCTCCGTAGCCACCTTCCTGATATATCTTGGCAACCCCAGAGAACAGTACAGTACAGACAGATCCTAGGTCCCTGGGGCTTGCCCTTCCTCCCCAAAGAGATAGGCTCTTGTTGCTGACATTTGAAACCAAGTCTGGTCTCTCTCCTTTTCCATACTGTCCAAACATTTTGGGATAAAGAAGAACAAAATAATAACATACGTGACTTACAGAAGGCCGAGAGGGCTGGCTGCTTCCAGCATTATCTCAGACCACAACTACCATGAAAGGGTATCGGCCTCCTCCACCTTGCAGATGGGCTCATGGTCAAGTCTGAGGAGTTTGTCACAAATCACACAGTGGCCTGGGTGCTCTGGGTGGAAAGAAGTCCCACTGATCACACAACCCTAAGCTCCTCCCACTCCAGCACACCGGCACTGTCTGGTCTTGGAACACACTCTACTAGATGTTGGGACTTGTGTATGAGAGCTAGCAGTAAGGGCGCTTTGTCAGACAGCCCGAAATCTGGTTCTACACACTGCCCTGGGATTTGAACAAAGCTATTTGACACCTCTGGGACTCAGTTTACTCATTTTTAGAACAGGAAAGAAATAGTACTACCACCTATCTCTTAAGATCTTGACGAGGACCAAGGGGGATTCTGTTTGTGAAACACACAGTAGTCATGTAGTCATACCTGATAATGTTATTGATTATTATTCTTAATCTGAGTGTCTAGACTCAGAATTACACTGAAAGAATCTCTTTTATTGAGTGTGTGTGTGTGTCCAGGAGTGAATGACCAGCACACCACACACACACACACACACACACACACACACACACACATACATACACACACCTCAGCAATATTTTTTGTGTGAACATTTTTGTCTTATTATTCTTCCGTCTGTTTGTTTTGATTTTGTTTTGTTGTTTGTTTCTTGTTTTTTTAATTTCTCTTTTGTTTTGCTTTGCTTTGTTTTTGTTTCTTAGGATTTTTGGTTTTTGTTTCTTTTTAAAAGACAGAAGGAAAACAAAGTTGGGCCACTAGGAAGGTGGGAAAAATCCGGGAAGAGCTCTGAGAGGGAGAAAACATGGTCAAACTATATTGTCTGAAAATATATTAATTAAACACACACATGAGCGTGCACACACGAAGGTCATCTTGCAGGAGTCAGTTCTCTCCTGCCATAGGTGCTGGGATTGAACTCAGTTTTTCAGGCTTGCCAGCAAGTCTTTCCCTTCTGGGACCACTTATAGACATAAGGATCTCATCGTTATCTAATGCTTATCCCTACATACCCTTCTCCTTGTGTTCTAACTGAAGTGACATTTTGAACAAACTCAGTGTTTATGAAATAAATAAATCAATGCATACAGGACCTTTTCATTGATTTTTGTTTTGGTTTAGCTTGGTTTGTTTTGGTTTGGTGTTTTGTTTTTTTGAGACAGGGTTTCCTTGTGTAGTTTTGGAGCCTGTCCAGGCACTCGCTCTGTAGACCAGGCTGGCCTAGAACAGCGATCTGCCTGCCTCTGCCTCCCAAGTACTGGGACTAAAGGCGCGTGCCACCACCGCCCAGCTCATTGATTGGTTTTGTGCTGAGGAATCAACCGATGACACCCTGCTCTCTAAAGCCGGAAGTGAAACTACACAGCAGAGTTTGCCTGGCAATATCCGTGCAGAATTCATGCTGGCTCCTCGCTGTGACCTTCTGTCAGAGTTCTGCGGGCTTGGTTATGTGGGCTGGGAGCACCAGTGCAGGACACACCTGGGGCTCTGCATCCACACCATCCAGATGTCATGTGACAGCTAAAGTTATGTCTTAAGTTTAAACTACTGTGCTTAAGAGATCCAGAAAACAAAAATGCCTTTAACCTGAAAGCCCCGTTGCCCAAGGACAGATAACTTCCTGGAATGCTGAGGGCTCTTCTTCATGGAAGATAACAAACCACATGTCTTCACTTCTGAAAACAGCATGGGTTGCCCCAACTGCCTCAGCAGGAAGTATGTCAGGATATATGTTGGCCCCGGCTTGGACGAAGGCAGGAAGTAAGTAGCCTTGCGGGTTTTGCCTTTAAAAGCACTTGACTAAGGTGGCTCACAGCTATTTTCTGGGAATCCCAGGTATGGGCTTGGCCAGTATCCATTATCCTGGCCAGTATTTAATATAACTTGCTTCAAATTTGGCTCAAAAATTGTGGTAAGGATCTGATTCTCTCCCGGTGGGATTAACAATCATCGCCAAATCATGCTGCAGTATGGTGGGAACCCAGTCCCTCCTCTCCTCTGAGGTGACACAGGCTACCGCGTAATCTAGATTTCACAACTGTTTGCCTGAGATCACCCACTGCTCCTTTTCTCCTCTGAGTCCCCCAGTATCTTAATCATTTCTTCCCAGAGTGCTTGGTTACTAAATCGCTTGCGCTTCCGGAAATCCCACCTGAGACAAATTGTTAGTCTCCCTTTGTTTTACCAAACTGTCTGCCTTATTACTTTTGTACAGTAAACAAACCAATCTCTAGGCGGTGACAGAGTTGTCCCTCAGGAGGACAGGAATGCAGGTTACGGGCATGAGTGGCTGGGTGAAATGTAACCCAGCTTCCCCAGAAAGCAGCTCTGAAGGACACCCCCACAGCAGGGGCTCCCTCTCAGACCCGGAATTAGTCACAGAGAACACCCAAAATCCTGTTTTCACAGAGAGATCCTTTGTTGGGGGGCAGGGGAAGCTAAAATGGCTGCCTTCTGTCTCAGGCAGAAAAACAGGAGCGGATGACATTATAATTTCTAAGAAGAGAAAAAGGGGCGGTCTGTGTCAGAATGGGCTAGGATGTGGTGGTATATTCTGGTTGGGCATGTTAGTTAGGTGAACCAAAGGGGGCTTCCGGTTGCTGGACTTCAATACTCTGATAACTGGACCTTGGTGGATAGCTTTAGGAATGCAGGGGAAACGGGGGGAGAAGGGCAAGGCCTGCAAAAGTCCCATGTTCAAGCCGGCTAGTGTCCCTGCAACCTTCATTTTGGGATAGCAAACCTCAGAAATAGACATTTATTCAAATTTGTTTTCCCTATGCCCCTTGGCTTTTAAAATCTCTGTTGACTGCCAATCACCATTAATGTCTGAGGAGACTGAAAACAGTCCCCGTGAAAGCACACATTTTAAATGCTACTACCTCCTAAAAATTCAGAGACCACAGACAAGGGGAAGAGAAGCCTAAAATGAACTGAGTGAAATTCGTTACCTGTTACTTTATATAAAATGGGCGTAAAGCAACTGGCTTGGACTATAAGACAACAGAAAACACAATGGGAGTGCTCAGGCCACCCATTTAAAGGGCCATACCTGAAAAGAAAGAAAAAGACCTAGCCCACCGTGCTCCCTGCCCTGGCACAGATGGGGAGACGGCAGGTGCTCAGTATCCTAGGCTCTGAGGTTGGGTGGATCACAGCAATTTAGATGTGAATGCTACTTCCTGACTCTCCATCAGAGAGCAGTGACAGGCCAACCTCTGTCCTCTCACTTCGCACAAAGAAGGGCTGTTTTGTGGAGAGGACAATAGTAATGACATCTCACATTTTTATTTAGTCCTGAGTCACCTTCTTCCAGTTTGCTCAGAGCCACCAGATCCACGTGAATTAATCACCAGGTTTCCTCCCCCAACCCCATCCCTGAACTCTAAGAGTTGAAACCATGGGAAACCTTTATCTTAGAGGTTTTCATGGGGGGGGGGCATCAGCTGGAGGACTCTAAGAAACCAAACAACTCAGGGAAGGGATTAAGTGGGGAGCCAGGCTGTCAGTTCAAAGCCACGGCCAGCTGATGACTGTGATTCTTGGGACACATTCCTGCACTTTGTATTCCTCCCTTTCTTCATCCTTCAAGGTTAGGACAGTGATGGCTGGGACTTTATAAGGATCTCTAAACTGCACACCCGGCTAACAGCAACCACGCAGCAGCAGCGTCTGCCTTTCTACTCGGGCACTGTCTTCATCATCATCATCCTCTTTGTCGTCATCACTGTCATCAGCAAACCCTTCTTTAAGAAAAATTTCAAACAGGAGGCAGTGTTATTTAATTGAAGATAAAAAAGAATATCTGCCCTGTCCTGAGGAGCCCCCAAATCTGAACAAATCCCTCAAATTTTCTTTACTGGTGTCTTGATCAAACGGCTTATTCTGTAGCAGTATTAAATGAGGCACTACTTACAGTTTAGTCTAGGCAGCCCCCGCCCCCAGGCACTCAGAAACTCACGAGGCCTGAACTAGGAAGACTGTCTCTATCTGAATACCGAACAAACAGTAAATCAACTCAATGCCTTTCTCCCCTTCCTGTGCTCTTCAGCATTGGCAGAGCCAAGAATTGATATCTTCACTGTACTTCCCTTCCTATTGTTCCACCAAGCTAAGGAACTTTTTGACATAATTTTTTATTGATTCTTTGGTAATGGCACATCATGCACCCCAATCCCACTCATTTCCCAGTCCCTACATATCCACTCTTCACCCCAGTAGTGTCCCCCCATGAGAAAATTTTTAAAATATTAATTAAAATCAAAATAAACAAACAAACAAAAACTCTTTTCCCTCCATTTTTCCCACCTCTCCAGCAGCTCTTCATTCATCTTGGGTGGTGTGGGGAGCTGCGGTGTGTCACACATGTACCCTTATTGTACTCTCAGTCATCTTAGGTGGTGTGAGGAGCTGCGGTATGTCACACATGTGCCCTTATTGTACTCTCAGTCATTTTGGGTGGTGTGGGGAGCTGCGGTGTGTCACACATGTGCCCTTATTGTTCTCTCAGCTTTACCAGCAAACGTTCACGACAGTGAGCTGTTGGTCTAGCTTAAACCTCTGGCTTCTGGTACACCATCCAACCCTGGACCCTCACCAAAACTACTCTTGCTTATCCTGTTGTTTTTGTCCTGAGTCATGGAGATCCTGTGGCTATGGTTCCGTAGGACCAGTTCCTTCTCACACTCCAGCAGGTCATAGATGGGGTAGATGTTGGGGTCTGGGTGGTCCTGGCCGCGGACACTGCCCCATTCAGGTAAGCAGCAGAGTCAGCTCTCCTATGCCTGTGTTGTGGGGTGAAGCCCTCACTCCTGTGTGTTGGGCCAGCTTTCCCACGAGGGCTAGCACCAGCACTTCTGCAGCAGTGGCCATTGAGGAGCAGGGCCAGCTCTTCCAGGGTCACCAAAGAGTAGTGCCAGCTCAGCATGGCCCTCAGATTTTAGCATACCTGGTTCCTGTAGTAACACGGGCCATGGAGATAGACATAGACACCAACTGCCGCGGGACCACGGACCCAGACATGATCATAGGCAGCTTAGGCCCAGACATCACTAGGGCAGCACAGGTCACCCAGATCAGTATGGCCCTGGCAGCAGCATGGCTCTCTGACCATCATGGTCTTAGGTGGCTGACCAGACCCTGGGCATCTGCCCGATTCTCGGTGGTAACAGGAGCCACAGACGTCAACTCGTCAGTGACTGTAGTAGGGCCATGGACTCAGGGATAGCCCTTGGCAGCAGCTTAGATTGACATAGGCCCAGAGGTGGCACAGCCTTAGGATATCAACATAGCCACATGTGGTGACACAGATCTCTGGCATCTATGTGGCCTTTGGTGGCAACACAGGCCATATACATCAACATTGACCCCAGCTGTGGCAGGAACATGGACCCAGACATGGTCCCCAGCAACAGTCTAGGCCTGGATGTCACCATGGCCCCAGGTGGCAGCACAGGGTACTCAGATCAGTATGGCACAGCTGCAGTATGACTTTCAGGCACCAACATGATCTCAGGTGGCAGTCTAGACCCCGGGCATCTGTATGGCCTTGGGTGCTTACAGGGACAATGGACATCAACATAGATCCTGGCTGTAATGGGGCCATGACCCCAGAGATAGTCCTCAGTGGCAGCCTGGGCTCAGATGTCAGCATGGCGCCGGGTGGCAGAGTAGGCCACTCAGATTGGCATGGCCCCTAAGGTGGCACAGCTGCCAGACGCCAACATGGCCACAGGTGGCGCTCAGACCCTGACTAGCTGTATGGCCTTAGGTGGCAACATGGCCATGGATGTCAACACAGACTCTGGTTGGGGTAGGACCATGGACATAGCCCTTGGCAGCATCCTGGGCCTGGACACCGTCATGACCCCAGGTGGCAAGCAAGTCACCCACATCAACCTTGTTTTTACCCCCTTCATTCTTTAGTTCCAAGGCACATGAACCAACCCACTTCTCTTTCCCTCCCGTTTACCCACCATATATTTACTTATCATAATGGTGCTGGGTGGCCTTGTGATGTCTTCGGCCAGCCCGGGTCCATCAGTTGAATTTTTTTAAAGTCAACTGATGTAGAAGGAAACATTTCCTTTCCTCTTCTGCCTTCTCCTGGCAGCCCATCACTTTAATACCCATAATTCCACACACTGCTCTAACGCTCCATTATTCTCCTAACACTGGCACCCAGGCACCGAAGCTGCAGAACCAAAGTAAAGCACCTGGCCAGGCCCTCGCACCTGTTACAAGGTGCAAAACACAAAAGTAGGGCCTGCTGCCCAAAACAAGAGACTCCCAAGATGCAACAGCCGAGTATTCGTCCAACGGCTGGACACTGCTAAGCATGGGGCTCCAGCAGGTGACTGAGTTGGTGACCCTTCTAGAAGACCCACCCTGCTTTGGTCACAGAGCAGCATTCGCATGTCACTTTGGCCTAACACACTTAAATCTGCCCGCGTCTCTCGCTTTAATCCATCCTGCTGTCTTCTTGGCATTCCTATGGAAGAGCACTGAGAGGCCACTATTCTCTGCCCACTCTGGTGGGCAGTGCTGTGGAGGGGACAGTGGTGACACCAGCTCACATTTATTCAGTCCTAACTCATACATGACGAGAATGAATATATATGGAGATATGCATATATATGTGTATATGTATATATACATACACACATGTACATGTGCGTATGCATGTGTATATATATATATATATATATTCATTTTGTTTTACCGGAAATTTTTCATGTTATTTCCTCACCCTTCAGTCTTTACGATGTAAAGAAGCTGTGCCGTAGAGACGCAGCTCTTGGTTTCTAGCCTTGGCCCTTACCAGCTTGGGCACCAAAGGCCAGTAAGTTGGCTAACCTTTCCAAGTTTCAATTCCCTCATCTGCCGGATGGAGTCATGGATACATACCCTGCCTGCATCACAAGACTGAATAAAACCCCAATGAGGTGTGGTATTTGGATGCAACCCACAGTATACAGGGTCTCTCTCTCTACTCCAACCTCTTATTCTGATCTCTCTAAACATAGCTCTGTGTTAGGGTTCAGTACGCCTGGATGGATTTAAACCACCAATAATCTAGGCAGGCAAACCTTGTGAGAACAAAGATCATTTATTTCCACTTTAAATGCGCCATTTCGCAGAGCTCCTTTGTAGACGCATAAGAGCAGGCCCCCCTTAGCACAAACAGCCACTTCCTCTTCTCTTTCCTTTGGTTTCGGAACAGTAACATGAGTTCACAGTCACTCTGCTTTCCCATTCTCCACTCTCTCTAATTACACGGTGTCATGATCCAAAAGATAGACCGCGAGATCTCAATGTTGCTACAACTTGCAAGTGACGCAAATTATCATTAGCAAACTGCATCCGAAACCAAGCGAGAGCACAGCACCCAAAATGCTCCTGGGCAAAGCAGCCCAGTGTAATGACAGAGCCAACACGGAGGCGGAGGTCACAGCTCCTGGGACACGCCAACCTGGAGATGTTTTAAGAAAGCAAATTATCGCTACAGCAGGTCTTGACGGAGGACTAAACTAACTGCACTTATTTGTAATGAGTTTTCACAGAAATAATGCTACCAACGCAGTTCACACACGCCGCAAACTCTGGGCTAAGCTGGCTTTCAGACACAAGGCCATCAGCACGGTCAGAGAAACAGCCCCAGCAATTATGACTAATTAACTGGCCTACACAGCCGGTTGGAGAGGTCTGAGCCGAAATGTAAATGAGAAAGGAGGGGACTGTCGCAAAGTGACCAGTGTGACATATCTGCTTTGTTTTGACTTCTTTCCAGACATATTTCAGTTTGCATAAGTATTTGAAGGTCGGATCAGACAGGATTTACAGCTCAGCGGTAGCAGAGAATGTCCTTATGAAAACTTTGATGTGGTTTAAATTAGGTTTCAAGAAAGGGTGGGGCAGTCGTGGGAGCGCGAGTCTATATCAGTGTCACCTCTGCGCCCCGACAGGCACCTCACACCACTTCACCAATCCCAGTGCCCAGTTAGCCTTGGAGCCAACAAGTGAGCCTTGGGGCCTGGATTCCAACTATCGATTTCTGCAGCAGCTGAGGCAGCCTGGAGGGAGCTGACCAGTACTGCCTGTGTGACCTTTGGTTGACCTTGGGCTCTGTGAGTGGAGGGGTAAAGTTGTCTTTTGGCTTGGGAGCCTGACTTTTTCTCCCTCCAAATGTTATCAGAGAAATCAGAGAGAACCCCACCTCTCCGCAGTGGGCAGGCTGCATCCTGTAGAAGCAAAGAGTCAGAGATGATCCCACCTGCTCCTGAGAAAAGAGTTCTTCAGGACAGAAATCCCTCCGCCTCTCATTCCCCAGAGGGCTCCCTGGAGTCTTCTCTGTGAGGGCGGATGAGACAATGCAACGTGGAAAGGGCCAAAATCTGTGCTTGGTAGGTGAGCGTGAAGCCAAGCTCGGCACCTGACAGACTGAACCCGGACAAGAGTCCTCTCTTGCAGACTCAGATTTATTAGCAATTGGTCCCCTCAAAGGTGGTGGTTGAGGGGCAGATGAGCCAGGCGAACTTTAAACTGCAGGAGCATCTCTTTCATAACGCCTGTTTTCAGGGCTCCCAGTGGTTATTTTGGGGTACACCATGGAATGAGCAGGAAAGCCTCCACAGAGAGGTTTAATTGTTTACATTCAATGAAAGGAAAAGTCTGACTTGAAGAGCTCAGATTTAATCTCTTGCTGATTAAAATGGTACTATTGTGCTCTGACCAATGGCTCTGTGAGAAAGGTGAGGGCAGGCTTCTGCCCAGCCATAGGCGCCCTCTCACACAAGGGAGCTATACATGCGGCCGTGGACGGACAGACATGCCTGGTGGCTGGCAGCCATCTTCATTGCAAGAGTTTATTTTCTTTTAGGAACCCACAGCTGAGCAGTGTTCTGCTGCCCGAGCTGTTTCATAACTTTCCATGTAATTAAGCAGTTGGCATGACCTTCTGCAGCAAGATCATAACAGGAGTTAGCAAAGGCAGGACTTGTACACAATAACCCTTTGGGCTGCTCAGACATTCAAACAAAAGCAAAGTCGCCTCTCTAACCCGGAGCTCGGTGGCACCTTGCTCCCCACCGTGTATGCACGCGTACACACAGTCATGCCCACAAATACTGCGAGTCAACATGACACTATTTCCCATAACTCAGTAACTACAAGATACAGTACAACGATGGAGGGGAAGTGCCCCGCGCGCCATTTCTTAAAAGCTACCAGATGACCTTGAAGGTGTGCAGAAAGTTAGCCATTTACAAAAGGCAGACCACTATAGATTTCCAGAAACAAATTGGTTTTAAAAAAATACATATGACCTAAAAAAAAAAGCACATTAGGAAAGCACAAATTACACCGCCACTAAACACCGAGTGGGTTTTAATAGATGTACAGAAAATGTGGACAACGGGGGCCTTGTCCACTCTCTCCATATCTATTCAATATAGTTGTTGAGGTCCTAACTAGGGCAATAAGAAAACAAAAGGAGATCAATGGAGTACAAATCAGAAAAGAAGTCAAACTCTATTTGCTGATGATATGATAGTTTACATAAGTGACCCCAAAAATTCTACCAAGGAACTTCTACAACTCATAAACACTTTAAGTAATGTAGCAGGATTCAAGATTAACTCAAAAAAATTGGTAACCCTCCTATACACAGATGATAAATGGGCTGAGAAAGAAATCAGAGAAACATAACCCTTCACAACAGCCACAAATAGCATAAAATACCTCAGCGAAACTCCAACCAAACAAGCAGAAGACCTGTATGACAAGAACTTTAAATCTTTGAAGAAAGAAATTGAAGAAGACACCAAAAAATGAAAAGATATCCCATGTTCTTAGGTAGGCAGAATTAACATAATAAAAATGGCAATCTTACCAAAAGCAATCTACAGATTCAACGCAATGCCCATCAAAATCCCAGCAAAGTTCTTCACAGACGTCAAAAGAATGGTACTCAACTTCATACGGAGAAGCAAAAAAAAAAAAAATCCTGTACAATAAAA